>BSBM01000500.1:6197500-6662500 GCA_027924585.1 Larix kaempferi | reverse complement strand
ATAAGAGACACGAACACAATATCAACGAATTAAAGTACACTTGCCTAGATAAGTCAATATTAAGCAACCACTAAATATATTTTTCTAACTAATATTTTCATGTGGATTATAGGCAACAATACTTTGTTTATGGGTTTTAAGACATGTAAGGATACAAGATAAGATATGTAATCTAAACACTTTGGATGTAAAAGATTTGAAGTACAAAACAAAGAAACACATTCAATATAAATACAATTTATCAAGAAAGATATACACATAAGAGAGAACAAACCAAGGAGAACATTTTGGCGTGGTTCACCCACAACTTGGGCTACATCCACAAAGGGGTTGTTTTGTATTATTATTTCAAAACAAAAGGGTTACAATCTTGCAACCAGGTTGTCGCCATCCACTTTCCCACTTTTCCCCTGGTTTCTCTCATAAAGAGGTTTACCAGCTATCCTTTTCAATCTAAACAAAGGCACCATAAATATATCTTACTTTCCTTAATATAAGTCATTTGTATTATAACTCAATGTAATATATGTAAACCCATTCTTTTAGTAATGGAGATAAAGGCTAAAGTTCTCTTAATCATAATTTCTTATAACCTTAATTACATGCATTAGGATAATATCCTTATATTTATATCATACCTCTTGTAAATAATAGTTGAAACAAGGATAAATATTTTTTATCCTTTGTATTAAATTGTCAATCTCAATAGCAAAAAGACTATGTGTTATAATAGTGTACCCAATAATGTTTTCTTTGCAACAATAATTTATTATTTTTTCACTTAATAGAACGAAGGTATAATTATCATTTTTTCAAAGCTATAACGTTTCCACTCCACATTTTTAAACTTTCTTCATACTACTTGGGTTTTACCCTTCTCCATCGATCAAATACACAAGAGAATATATCAACCATGATTTCTACTAAGAAAACATATACATGTATATAGATACATATATATATATATATATATATATATATATAAATTTACTATTTTAACTACGAAACATCTTCCCGTACACTAATAATATATATATATGTTCTTTCCTATTTTAAACCAAGCTATTATCCCCCTTTTGTCTAATGAATGGTATTATTACAGGGATCAATGATAGTAGTATCATATCGAGATCTATACCAATATAAGATCTCAAATCGTTTTCCCTTTTAACTCGGAAAACATATATAAATCATTTCAGTTCTAACATAGGTTAATTCCTGCAATAGATCTGTACTCAATCAAACATGACAGAATCTTAACGCATTTATCTGAGACTTAAGAATAGTAAAGAAATCTAAGAACAAATACCTAGAGACAGGGACCCACGCTGTGTTCAACAAACGACTACGAACATGCATTTCAACTATGAACAAACAGAAAACCGGTTTTCACTTCAACAAATATCAAACCTGCAGAGGAGTCAGAGAATCTAAACTGTCCTTCCATGTACAGGCCGTAGTCTACAATTCTACCTATTGTAAAACGGATCATAGTGTTTTCATGAGGAGTCTTCTTTTGGAGGAGTTTAACACTCATGAACCCTTTCCACATATTTAACCTCTATGGAGTAGGATCTAGTCATTATCATCACACGAAGACGCATACCTTTAATTGTATTCTCATAAATCTTTATATATATATATACTCTTATCCATACCAATTTAAGTACCTTTTACATATATAAGTAGTCTATATATAGAGAGATCTCTGTATATATATATTTTTCAAAATTCTATAATGTACACACATTCAAATATATATATCATATCGGTTTAATAATGACTTTAACTGTTTTATGGCTTAATTATAGTAGGATTATAATAACTTAGATCATAGTATCTTAGCTAGGTATTTAAGGTGAAAAGTAATCCTACTAGGACGAACGTGTGTCCCCACCTATCATAATTCAATATGATAAGTTATGATATGATCAACCAACTCATTATCTTTTCTTATACATGCTTTGGTTACTTATCGTTTAGTTGTATTGTATTCTATAGTCTTCTGGGTTTAATCTAAGACTTATAAAACATAACACTTAGCTCGAGGTCCACTGGTGGGGCCTTGGCCTTGAGGGCCTTGGCCTTGAGCTCCTCACCAGGCTGCTTATACAATTCATAATTACATTTACAAAAATAATAACAATAGGGGTCAAATTTGAGGGATGTTACATGTATCAATCACAAAAATAATTCATCTAATTTTGAAAACTTTTAAAAATCATTTTAATTTTTAGCAAATTAAAGTAATTTTAATTTTTGACAAATTGATTTTATAATGAATATTTGAAAAACTTTAATAAAGTTCAGTTAAAAATTTTGGAACTAATAGTAGTTAACAAAATTTGGTGACCAATAATCTCTTATAATCGCTATAATCCCTTGTTGAGTAGGGACTAATAATTATAATATTAAAAGTATTATTACATCTAAATATAAAGAGAGAAATTGTGATGTAATAAAGATAGTGTTAGACAATTCCGAAACCATAGTGAGACCAAAGAATCTGTCTAAAATGATTGAAGATGAAAATCAAATTCTCTTAATTTGATCTGAATGTATATTAATAATCAATAATCATGATCATCATTATGGCATGTATTAAAAACTTTAATTTAAAGAGATATTATATTTTCTATCTTTTATACTTTAACTTAAAGATATATTAAATTTAAAGAGATATTAAATTTTTAAAGTGGCAAAATATGTTATAACAAAGCACATAATTATCATTAGTTTTTTTCAAAGAATACAAGCAATCAATTATAAGAAATTTTAGGTCTTACTTCAAGACTCCAAAAAAAAAAATCATTGCATCGAGTGAAACTGGGGGAGATGTTGTAACGTGTGTGATGTAACGTTACATATGTGATGTAATGTTTGTGATATAACAAAATAATTAAAAAAAATCATGTCAAATCATGAGATAAAAAATGATGGAAAGTATTTAAAAAGAAAATCCATGTTGGTTCATAAAATAAAATATTATGAAAAGTAATTAAAAAATAGATGTTCGTTTATTGCACCGAGTGAAATGAGGGCTCTAAGCCCAGTATGGGGGAGATGTTGTAATGTGTGTGATGTAACAAAATAATTAAAAAAATTCATGTCGACTCATAAAATAAAAAATTATGGAAAATATTTTTTAAAAAAATCCATATTGATTCATAAAATAAAATATTATGAAAAGTAATTAAAAAATAGGTGTTTGTTTATAAAATAAAAACTTAAAACTTAAACCCGGATCTATCAATCAAGAGAGATCAAATTTCAATAAAGAGAGATCAAATTTTTTCAGTTTAATTTTAAAAGAAAGAAATACATCTCAAGAAATTGGATCCTTTGGGTGCTTGATAGATATGGATTTAAGATGGATCTATGCTGGTGATTACTTCCAGTGGAATCATATACTTTCTTGTAAAATCAATGTTACTCTTCTCCATAAAACCATATACTATCTCTACTTACAATTTAACTTTTTTATTTAAAAAATATACATTCGTAACTCTTTCTTTATTTACCTATTTTATTTTTTATTAAATTTAAATTTTATATTATTCTAACTCATTATTAAAATTTAAAGTAATTAATTTTTATAGTATATAATTTTTTTTTTATTATTACAATCATTTGGCTTTTATTGCATGGCTATAACAAACCCTCACAAACCATGTTCATGGAGTAGTAAATGTGATTTATTTGTTTTATATTACATTTATTATAATTTTAAATAATCCGTCCATCTAAGTGGCATGCCACTGGGCACTACTCAATAAGTTACCTTATCCGATTGAATGTAATGTTAATGACAATTAACAATTTATTCCCATCTCCACTATGGTCATTATATTCTTTTATTCCTAATTATACCACTAATCAATTACCCAAGACACTTAATAATTAAATGTGTGACATGATATAATAATTAAATGTGCTATTAAATATGTGTGGACATGATATAATTTACAGTCGTTAAATGTCTAAATTGTGTATTAAATCGTGGTTTAGTAATCTCGATACGATATAATTTACATTCGTTAAATGTCTAAATTGTGTATGAAATCGTGGTTTAATAATCGAAACGAGGGAATTCAAACCCTAACCGACATAGAGCCCTCATCATCCAGTCATGGTTGAAGAAAATAAAAAATTAATCAAGTCAAATGAACACTTTAACAAGAAACTTGAAATGTGCCTCCACGCATGATCGAACGACGGACCTTCAGTTTACAAGACTGACGCTCTACCACTGAGATATAGAGGCAATCGAATGTCAATATTTTAAATCTAACGAGATGTTGCGTGTACGCAGGCAGATTAATGGCAATCTCGAAAATGCAGATCCAAATCCAAAGAATATTCAGCATCAGAGAATAATCGTTTTAAGGTTATTTTTTTTTAATTGACAAGAATAGCTTTGGTCTGGATCCTTTCGGCACTTATAAATAACCTGTGATTTCCGGTAAAATAACTCTATAACTGGCAGTTTATTTACAAACTGCAAGTTGCCATTTGTACTCAAAAGGCCTTTATAACTTGCTAGTTGATTTGGGAAACGAGCAAAAGAGACCTAACCTGGATGACCAACTATTGGTAGGTTTGAACTAACGTTGAATATCAGTAGAACTGTGGATGACCAATTGAGCTAGAGGCGCAACCTTGTTATATGTTTTTTATTCTTTACAATTCATAGTGAATATCCTTCGTGTGCGTATGTTTTTTATTCTTTACAATTCATGGTGAATATCCTTCGTGTGCGTATGTTTTTTATTCTTTACAATTCATGGTGAATATCCTTCGTGTGGATGAGAGAATTCTATTCTCTTTTATCGAGGAGACCACTGTTCGAGTTAGAAAAGACTTCCACTATAAACCTTAGCCCGATGCTACCACTCACAAGCATGTCGAATGGGCTAATTGAATTTCAAACCTGGACAGGACCCAATATTGATTTGTTAAATACCTTCCCATGCAGGACGTCCATTGTTCAATCTTAACCCATAACATGGGTGCCCTCTCATTCAACACACCCATCAAGGAAAGTGGACCACCTAATAAGAGCTTAATCCTCAAGAAATATAACAAATTTTGTTAGAGTAGTTGCACCTGTAATCTCTCACGCTATGTGCATTTCATTATTTATCATTTCTTTTAAATCAAGCTATGTACATTTGCATTATTATAATTTCTTTCAATCTTCAAGTTGTGTGTATTTAGTTTATTATATTTTTTAGTTAGTTAATGAATTTTAGTCAACTTTTTGTAAAAGTATAAAAAGGCTTTTGGCCAAATGAATAAAGCTAGCAATATGTTTTGATCTTTTCTATTATTTTCTAGTTTTTTTAGATCGACTACAATATTTGACTATCTTTGTCCCTTTTTCAAATATTAAGCACATTCTACTTTATCATTTGGTATTAGAGCATGTGATTTATGCTTTCTCCTTTCACACAATAGTTGGTTTCATTGAGGTCCATCCTCCCAATAGATCTTGCATTTGTCGATTTCCCTTAACTCAATGACCACACAATACAATTCTCTTTAGCGACCTTTAGTAGATCTGGTTCTCCTAGCTGAACGACCACCAACATTACCTAGTTAAGCAACATTTGGGGATTCTTACAAGATTCCTCCCCACCCCACATGCTAATGTATTGCAAATCGATCTCTCTTGGATCTATTTCCTCCCTTATTTAAATTCTTTAGTTGTGGCTAGTTTCTTTTTCATAGCCACTCTCTCACCCCATCTTAAGACACTTATGCAATAACATTTTGTGTTATTTTAGAGGATTCCCTCCCACCCAAGCCACTTTCTTGGAAAAACATCTTCTTTGGAATTCTTCCTCATCTCAGGGTTTAGTTTATTCTTCAGTATTCAACTCTTCCATACAATAGATTAGTGTACAATCATCACTAACACACAATGTATCCCTATAGAGATCCTCCTTGATATGATGAATATTCCTCTCACTCTACCATATTCCAGAAATTCACCATTGCTAAAAACAAATCACTACATCAATAGACTAGGCCCCCCCTCCTACCTTATAGCTGGATACTAGAATTGCATTGCCCATATATGTTGGACAAATGAATGGGGATGTTCAAGACTATTGGATCCAAAATATAACCACTTATTTTAAAATCTACTCAAACATGACTTTGGAAAAATGATTACTCATTCAGATAGAAACCACTTAGCACTTGCCCAAGCCTAATGGCAATCCCACTCTTCCTCTTCAAAAATGTACATTTAACTCACTGAGGTACAAGCCACTAATATCAATTCAATATGCACCACCAATCGGGATGTTTTTTTACAAAACTTGAAAAGGCATTTTTATCCTCTAGGTTATTTGTCAAATTTAATCTATAAATGGTTGTAGATGTGCGAAGTTGGACACGCCAGAGTGTACAATAGTAAAATTACTTCTCAAAGTTACAACTCCCACATACAAAATTCATTTGGGTGCACAATATCCCATTGGAAACATCTTAATGAGAGGAACAATTTCAATCAAGGATTAAAAAATCATTCGACGATGCTAAGATAGTGCAAGTCCAAAAAAACACTATTTACGGCCTCAAAATGTGTCACAAGTTCAAGACTTGAAAAACTATAGAAAAAATGCATAGACAAATAACCATTCTCAATCATTGGAAGAGGTAGGTGGCCACCGATATCCACCTACATCATTCATCCTCACTTAGAAATCAATGGTCCCAATTGCATCAAGTTTCCCCATCAAATGGGCAAACTTTTATTGAACCTAATATATTGTATATTTTAATAATGGGTTCCCTTCATTTGGGTTTCCATGATTAGGTCCATTGTGTAATGCACCTTTGTATCAATCAACAAAATTAGGGTTTTCTTCTCTAAATAGTCATTTATGGCATCGGTATGATAGTCTATGTTCCATTGTTAGACCATATCAATCATAAACCCTTCATTTCATGTATACAAGAACAATGTTTGACATTCATCTAGATAACCTCAAACAAACTTTTAATCTTTGAATACATTATCTAGATAAAAATTCCTTTACACAACACAACATAGATTAAAATTCTTTCGGAAAAGCAAAATTGGGGTGTGATAATGAACCTCATCACCCATTTTCATGATTCTATCGATTAAGCATATCTATCTTCATATCTTCAATAAACATAGGTAATTGAATCACATTTGAATTTTGTCTCAGAGGCCTATCAAATTCTCATCTCAAAAATCATATAACACATCACACAATTTAATTTTTTCTTACTCTTTAAAAGGATAGACTTGAGGATTTAAGGTGAAGTGTTCCAATCACATACATGGCACATTTACTATGGCACCCAAGAGCAATTTCATGTTATGTATTCTTGTAGCATAATACAAAAAATATGCTTTCACTTACAATGATCTTAATGTATAAGGGTTTCAAGTACCTTAAAGGTACATGCCAATCACATTAAATTCAAAGTTGACATAATTTATTACACATAATAGTAAATTATTCAAAACTAAACACATAAGACATACACAACATTTAAACCTTCTACAAGCATTGCCTTCTGATTTGCTCGAGGGAATAAGTTATTGAGTACTTCCCCTCCATGGATATCAATTTCAACACTAATTCAAGTCATTATACAATCTTTAATTGAGGAAATCATCCCCTCCAAACACTTCATGACTTCCCTAAATCATTCCAAACCCTTGACCATGCACAACAACCAAAATTTATTAAGCAAGGGTGATTTGAGCAAGGCTTTTGTAAGGAGGTTGACAAAACAAATTAAAATGAATTAGATACTACTCCAAATAATCATTTGGAATCAAAAATAATATTCAATAGGTGTATGATAACCTTCATTAGGCTTATTATTAGGTTCTCCCTTCATTCAACACTTTAAACCCTCAAAAATCATTAAAATAGGGTTCCTTGTACAAAGATGGTATCCAATTTCATTGCAATAGCAATGTGTGAGCATTCAAATTTAAAAAATGTGCTCATGTTATTAGGGACACGCCTGCTTTCCTAATTTCTAGCTTTAGTATTTGCCGAAGTTCCGTGTAAAAAGACTATGTGGAATAAAAACGCATGCGCATTTCTAGAGTGTGCATGCATTGAAAAACGTGTGCGCATTTCTAAAGTGCCTGTGTTAAAAATGCATGTGCATTTCTAAAGTTTGCATGCATTAAAAAATGTGTGAGCACTTTTAAAGAAATAATTTTTTGCCATAAAAACATGTGCACGCTTTTGTGACATAAATGAACAAAATTAGTATTATGGCCATAAATTTTGATCTTGAACTCAGATCTTGATGCTCATTATATTACTAGAAATGTATTTTCAATATATACAATATTATAGTTATAGGTTTTTCACAATTCAACACTTTTTTTCATATTTTCAAAAAACTAAATCTAGGAATCTTCCATCATTTTCCTCTCCCAGGCATAGTCAAGGGAGGGACGGAGATAGATAAAGGGATGTAGAGGAAGTGAGGGCGATGGGGGAATGGGAATTGGGGGGGGAGAGAGAGCGCACACAATGGATGGAGGGTGCCAACCAATTTATATGCTAAATTATGTTACATTTAATTATTAACTAGGGAGCCCGTGGGGGGGAACTCATGTGGTAAACACTACAACAAATCTTGGAATTAGCATCTGTTTTAGCTCCCTTTTTAGCATCCACTATCACTTTTAGTGTATTTTTCATCATTTTTTGTACAAAGTGGACGCTTTTACATGAGATGACACTTTTAATGGCATTATTTGCGTCCTTTTTTGAAAGTAGATGTTAATTGGGACGCTAATTAGCAACCCAGTTAACATCCCAATTAGCATCCCAATGAACGTCCATAATAGAATCTCATTTAACGACCAGAATCCTCCAAAATAATGTCCAAAATAGCACCAGGTATAGAGTAAGCGATTGCGCCAAGAATTGTGCCAGGAATTTTGAAAGGAATTGTGCCAGGAATTGCGCCAGAAATTCTGAAAGGAATTACACCATGAATTGCACCAAGAAAAACTTCTGATATAGCACCGGGTATAGAGCCAAGAATATCGATTGGCATAGTGCCTGGAATTGCTCCAAGAAGTTTGAAAGGAATTGCACTAGAAAAGAGTGCCAGGAAAACTCCAATGTTGTGCCATGGATAATGCTAGGCATGTTGACAGAAGTATCACCTAAATGACCATTTTGGAAACTGAGAGACCCTAGATAATCACAGATAACGGTAAGGAATCATATGGTCCCTAATGAAATTATAGTGTGCTTAACGACATGCTGATGCATATATCGAAAATTATAAATATATCAATGATGATTTATACAATATTTAATAAGATGTTGATGACAACAATGATGTCAATGTCAATAATGATGATGCAGGTTATTATAGCACTATTTGATATTGTTTGGTCCTAATGGAAACATAATTCACCTTAATGGCATCAGAGTGACCATAATATCCCCTAGATGAACCTAACCGCATCTGACTATCCCTAACAACATTTGAGTGAAACTAATGAAGCTTGACTCACTGTAAAAGCATGAGGATGATCATGTTGATGATGCATAATGGAAAGGATTGTGATGATGATGATTATGATGATAATAATGAGGTTGAGATGAATGACTATGATCATGATGATATATGATCGGATGCTAATGATGATGATGATTATGTTTATGTACTCATGTATGGTGTTGATGATGATGGTTATGATGGCAATAATATCAATGTCAATGATCATGATTCATGTGATAGTACTTATGGATATTTATTTATCATAGTGGCACCTAAATTACCATAATTATGGCACTTTTGGATCTCGATTGATCCTAATGTGGGGTCGCATGGGTTTTCGGGAGGTGTACTGATGACCTGGAATCCTATGGTGGCTGATTTTTCTGCTTATAATTTGTGTGTAGGCATTAAGCTAGAAGGGTATATTCGGGGCATGGCTGGTCTTGTCAGCATTTTGAACTTATATGGCCCTTATAGGGACCAACAACTATTCTTGGATCCCATCTTTTCTAGTGGGGGTATTATGGATCATGGGCTCAATATTGGAGGTTACTTAAATATGATGCTCTCCTCTAATGAGGTTTGGGGAGCTGGTCAATTGGAGGATCCTTTAGCCGATTACTTCGCTGATCACTTTGTTAGATTGGGGCTTATTGATATCAATCTGTCACACCTGGTTCCTACATGGAACAATTGGCCATGGATGGCATTGCGAAATGATTGGATCGTTTCCTGGTCCATGAATCCTTGGTTGTTGCCGGTAAGAGGATCAGATCGTTGTGTGAACCCACTGGAATGTCGGATCACAAAGCAATTTTTCTTCAATTTGATTCACAGTTTTCTGATACTGTATACCCATTCAAGTTGAATAGCACGTGGTTGGAGGAGGAGGATTTCTGTGAAATGGTGAAGAAAAAGTGGCAGGATATGGATCATACTGAGCATCGGTCATACCTGCAAAGTTTATTATTTAAACGTGACCGCCTTAGGAGGGAGGTGATTTCATGGGATCGGGCTAAGAAATTATCCAACTCGGCTAAATTGAGCCTTACTGAGACCAAAATACTGGATTTAGAGGATAAAGTGAATGATGAGTACTTCACAGTTGTGCTGAAGGAAAATTTGTAGAAGCTATACCAGAGGAAGGAGGTCCTCCTTGGGCAACTCGAGAGTACACCGTGGCTTAAAAGTCAAGCCTTGTGGATCGAGAAAGGGGATCGTAACACTAAATTATTTCAAAATGATGCAAAATCAGAGGAGATTGGGGAATGCGATTTGGGGGATTAAAAAAGGGGATGGTGTTGTGTGTAATGATTCTAGAGCTATTAAAGATGTGGCGATGGAGCACTACAATGGGGCTTTCCGAAAGGAGAGGGTATGCAATCTAGAATCCCAATTGAAAATCATAAATCTCTTCCCTAAATTTTTCAGTGTTGAAGATGGCAAGAAGATTGGAGAAGGGGTATCCCTGGAAAAAAATTTGCTGGTGTTGAAATATTTTTTCAAAGAGAAGAGACCTGGGCTGGACATCTTGACGGTGGAATTCTTCATGCATTTCTTTGATTTGATGGGACAAGAAATTCTACTAGCTATGGAGGAATCTAGACGACGGGCCCCCATTCCTAAGATTTTAAACTCTACTTACTTGGCGCTCATTCCGAAGAAGGACAAACCAGAGGATTTTCATGATTATCATCCGATCTCTTTATGCAATATCCTCTATAAGCTTATTTCTAAAATAATTGCACGCCGAATCAAGCCCTTCTTGGAGAAATTCATCTCTATGGAGTAGTTTGGATTTCTAGTTCTGACCCAAATCTCCTTTGGGTGGCCGGTTCTCCTTTGGATGAGGACTTAGTAAGAACCATAGCAAGGATAGGTGGACTTAGTTTTAGATGAACAAGTTTGGTCATGTTTGGGAAGCCTGAAAGAGAATTCTCGTGAGATGATTTAATTTACTTCACCGACGAGGTATGGAGTCTATATGAAATTTGTTGGGATTACATCAAATGGCACATAAATTTGAATTTTATGGAGGCCAAAACGAGACATCATAGCCATGTCGTAACCATGCCTTACCAGTGCATGGTTCTACTACAAAATTAAAATGTTGTTCAATGTCGCAGCATTCATTTTTGGGGCCTTGTACTTGAGCTCCACACTAGAAACATTCCTAGCTACTCACAGTTCCTAGCTGCTCGCAGTTCCTAGCTACTTGCAGTTCCTAGCTGCTCGCAGTTCCTAACTGCTTGCAGTTCCTAGCTGCTCGCAGTTCTCTTTTCCAACTTACGGCTTCAACATTCTAGGTTAAAGGAAAACCCCAGTGGTTTAATACCGCGGTAAGCCCTCGGTTTCTCCTACGATGTCTCCTCTATCAACAAGTTTGAAAATCACTGTCGGTGTTGATGTTTACGAAGTTGTAATCCCTCGGGCATGTGAATGGTTTAACAGCTTGTATAGTTGGATTTGGAAATCGACCAGTGTTTTAAATAAAAGCTACAGTATTTAGTTTTCTTCATCTTTGCTTCTACATCTCTATTGATACTGATATTACTAGTCTCTTGTTTATACGATTATGTTTGGGGATTAAAGCCTTAGTTGGATTCTCATCAATGAAATGAATATATGGAATGATTACTATGTAATGTCACTCGTAAGCTATCCATAATGATTTTCTGGGTTTTTAGTATTTGGGTTTAAAAGAAATGTTTGTGTTTCTGTATAAGCCTTCTAGCATTATCATTTTGAATACGATTTGTTTCAAAGTTGTTTTGGTAGAGATTAATTTGATAGTTAAAATAAATGGTGGATGTGTGAAAGGTTTGGGCCAAGCCCTAACTTAATTCTGTATAAGCTTATTAAAGTTTTGGTCCTGAGTTTGTAATGTTTTACAGTTTTGGTTGCTACAGGGTTTAAACCCTAAACCCTGTCAATGTTTTATAAATTCAAAGCGAATGGCAATCTCACTCTTTGAGAATCAAACCCTTGAACTTTTATAAACTTATTCTTTTTGATAAGATTCCAATGATGCATCCAGCGGATTCCATCGAGCTCCTTTTCTTGAAGCGTTCTGCAACACTACATCGGTTTCGACTATAATACGATAATGTTTAAGTTCTTATTTGTTTAAAGATTAATCAATGGATTTGGTTGATGAACCTGAGTTGTATCGACCCGGTTCATAATAGCTAGATGAATATGAGGGTGAGTCCTTTCGGTCTTGAACCCTTGTTAACTCATTACAATAGTTCTGTCGGAAGACACTGTGATATTCGTTGATGATTTTAATACATTGTTACAATTGTTAATTCGTTACAGGGATAATGTATTGAGTATGTTTTTACTATATTGTTACGACTATTTTTTATTTGATAAGGAGTGAGGTCTTCAGGGTTCGACCCTTGACCTAGTTGATATTGTTATAATTTGTAAACTAGTTAAAGGGATTCGACCCTGAACTATTCTTGGAACTTGTCATGTTATTTGATTAAGGAAATATAATGCATGTCGATCCCTTATGGGGATATCAAGCATTATCAAATGATTTTAGTATATACTTTATTAGATGTGCTATTGTTTATGTAAAAGCATTATACAGGATTTAAGAACTCTGTTTCGATTAGTACTTTTATACAATACTTTTTGTTTATGAAATTCGATACCTGTAGGATATATCTAGGGAAAAAGATGTTTAAATCCTATACTTCTAAATTATCATGCTTCTATAAAGTAGATAAGAGCTCTGTACATTATGCTTATTATTTTATAATGATTCTGTATAGTTCGATAGGGATATTGAAATAGTAATATAATACTTTTGTATTTATGATTGCAATATCCTTAAGGTTTTGATGCTACAAGCTCTTCTATTGTATGATGTTCAGTTTATGTATAAGATAAACGACCTGTGTATAAGTAATAGCTTATACGGCAATATTTACTCATCTAGGTTTTATAATGTATTTCTGTGTAAAAACCTATGTTGATTTTAAATAAGAACCCTGCTACTTGAATTCCAAAATCAATTGTTTGTGCATAAACGATATAAATATTCTAATGAGAAACAATACAAAAAATGAATTCTATAACTGAGATATTATACATAATTATTCTTTCACTTAGAATCTATCTATCATCTCTAATCTATGTTAATTAAACATCTTCCTATACTAGAGTACATCACCTATGGTGAAAGGAAAAATACAGGAAGAATTTTATTCATCATTATATATTTATTCAATCTTTATTCATCCATGCATTGTACATAAATAATCTATCCGTTCAGCAACCTATCACTTCTAACAGTTAACTGATATCTAGGAAAAACATATGAAAAAACTATGTTAACATAGAAATACAGTTTCCAGAAAATGATTAGCAGATTAGAAGTAATAAAATAAAAACAAGTAGAACCTGATAACTGATAGGGTGGACAAACACCCAAAGAGGACCATTCCTCCCAACCTTCTCCAGAAAGCAGCCAATATCACTTGCTTTTGAACCCATGAGCCTGTTCACTGAACCACCAGGATGAAGATACTGTGTAGAAGCAAGGCACTCAAGTTGTACTTCAGCAATCAGGAAGACTTGCATACAAACTACTCATATGTACTTCAACAATCATGGACACTTCTATACATATCACTCTTATGTACTTCAACAATCATATAGACTTGCATACATAACTCTACCTCTGCACTCAGCGGGAATAAGACAGTATTACTCTGCAACTCATTACATAGCTTCCCCTCATCGAATCTCTTGTGGGATCAGTTCTAACACCACAAGGAAAATGATGTGAGCCTCTCCTCAATTCGATGGATTACAAAAGATTGCCTACATCTTTTGGGTCAATTTTGCATTCAATGAGCCATCAGCTCAGTTCCACCATCCTTGGGGAACATGACCACATTTTTAGGTAAGTTGCCCCCTGCAATAACTAGTACGTGAGTGCAAATGCTTCCACTTGTCCATTGCCTTCTACACCATATTCCATTCCTCCTAGTGGGTCAGTGAACACTCTTCAAAAGTCTCTTTGGGTGAGTGTCTCCTATTTTAATTTATTAAATAATAATATTATTCATTTATAGTCATCCTTAACCATCCTTGGTCATTGTCATAAAACTTTACAATAAAACTTAAAGTAATGCTTTTCCACAAACATAAAATATTTCAAGTACTAGGTAGGTTACATTAGGGTCTAAAATGATGGAAGGCTATTCAAACTATCCTCCATATAAGCATATAAGAAATAGACTGGGCATCACCTTTATATGTCATGTTCACAATGCTAAAAAAAAGGGTATATTCCATCAAATACTCTACTCATAATTTTCCTGTATGCAAAGGATTTACTTTCCCCAAAACACCCTATTACATGCATACACGATGCTCAAATGATGAAAGAACCGTTAGTTTTTCATCATTTAATTCAATATGATCTAGGATCTTAATTGAGATAACAACATGTACATCATATCAAACACAAGAGACAAGAGACATAAAGCATTTCACCGTGGAAAACCAAAAAGGTGAAAAACCCCGCAACTTCCTCAAAGATAGAATGAGCACCAATAGAAAGATCACAAAGATGAATCCCCAAAAGATAGATGTCTGCAGCAGCTACTCCTCCTCCACTTGGGCACACTCCTCCTCTCTCTCACTAATGCGAAGTGAGTGAGTGAATGAATGAATAGAATGAGAGAGTCACACTCTCTATTTATACAATGACTTGACTTGCCTTTAACCCTAACTGGGCCGACTTCCTAAGGAAGCCTAATAACCCATCCACATGTCACTAGGCCAACCCCACTAGGGTGGTCTAATAACCCTTTAACCCACACTGGTCCGACCCCTATAAGGTGGTCTAATAACCCATCAAATATAAGTTACGACACTTACAATGTCACTTGCAACACTTACAAATACAAATGACGACACTTCCAACCGAAGGAATAATACATCTCCGTTGGGGCTACAATAAAGTACAAATGTAATACATACAGTATACAAGTGAATATCTTCCAAAGTTACAAATACATCAACACTCCCTCTTAACTAGGAAGGTATTCTCTTGACACAGGTCATCAATACATAAAGGCACAAGCCTTCAATTCTGGAGTTGGATCATCATCACTGGATCACGAAGCATCATCGTCACTGCTATTGTACTCTTCATCTCAATCACTGGTGCTATCTCTCAATTATTCTCGTCATAGGAAGTTCTACAGAGCCAACCCTTTTTCATGCTGGATGTAGGCCTAGCCTCCTGTAGGTCTTCATCATCTCTACGAGCTGGCCATCCTGTGGAATCCTCAGGGCTGATTACGTGCGTCAAAAAAACCTCAAAAGAGCATCCCATGACTGATTATGAGCTTACTGCTCAACCTGTCGGATCTCCCAGGACGTTTACATGTGACCTCCACAAAACCTTAAAAGAGTGTCTTGCGACCTACAATATCTCTAAAGAGCATCCCAGGACTGATTACGAGCTTACTGCTCAACCTATCGGATCTCCAGGACTGATTACATGTGGTCTCCTCAAAACCTTAAAAGAGTGTCTTGCGACCTGCAAGATCTCTAAAGAGCATCCCAAGACTTTTACGTGACTAGCACAACATATCGGATCTCCAGGACTGATTACATGCGAACTGGAAAAACCTTAAAAGAGTGTCTTGTGACCTGCAAGATCTCTAAAGAGGTAGGTGGCCACCGATATGCACCTACATCATTCATCCTCACTTAGGAATCAATGGTCCCAATTACATCAAGTTTCCCCATCAAATGGGGAAACTTTTATTGAACTTGATATATTTGTATATTTTAATAATGGGTTCCCTTCATTTGGGTTTCCATGATTAGGTACATTGTGTAATGCACCTTTGTATCAATCAACAAAATTAGGGTTTCCTTCTATAAATAGTCATTTATGGCATCTGTATGATAATATATGTTCCATTTTTAGACCATATCAATCATAAACCCTTCATTTCATGTATGCAAGAACGATGTTTGGCATTCATCTAAATAACCTCAAACAAATTTTAATCTTTGAAGACATTATCTAGATAAAAATTCCTTTATATAACACAACATAGATTCAAATTCTTTGGGAAAAGCAAAATTGGGGTGTGATAATGAACCTCATCACCCATTTTCATGATTCTATTGATTAAGCATATCTAGCATCATATATTCAATAAACATAAGTAATTGAATCACATTTTAATTTTAATTGAATCACATTTTAATTTTGTCTCACGGCCCTATCAAATTCTCATCTCGAAAATCATATAGCACATCACACAATTTAATTTTTGCTTGCTCCTTAAAAGGGTAGACTTGAGGCTTTAAGGTGAAGTGTTCCAATCACATACATGGCGCATTTAGTATGTCACCCAAGAGTAATTTCATGCTATCTATTCTTATAGCATAATACAAAAAATATTCTCACTTACAATCCTCTTGTTGTATAAGGGTTTCAAGTACCTTAAAGGTACATTCCATTCACATTAAATTCAAACTTGACATAATTTATTACATAATAGTAAATTATTCAAAACTAAACACATAATCCATCCACAACATTTAAACCTTTTGGAAGCATTGCCTTCTCTTGACCTCGAGGGAATAAGTGATTGAGTACTTCCTTCCTCCATGGATATCAATTTCAACACTAATTCAAGTCATTATCCAATCTTTATTTGAGGAAATCATCCCCTCCAAACAGTTCATGACTTCCCTAAATCATTCCAATCTCTTGATCATGCGCAACAACCAAAATTTATTAAGCAAGGGTGATTTGAGCAAGGCTTTTGTAAGGAGGTTGACAAAACAATTAAAATGAATTAGATCATACTCCAAATAATCATTTGGAATCAAAAAAATTATTCAATAGGTGTATGACAACCTTCCTTAGGCTTATTATTAGGTTATCCTTTCATTCAGCGCTTTACGCCCTCAAAAATCATTAAAATAGGGGTCCTTGCACAAAGATGGTATCCAATTTCGTTGCAATAACAACGTGCAAGCATTCAAATTTCAAAAATGTTCTCATGTTATTAGGAACACGCCTGCTTTCCTAATTTATAGCTTTAGCATTTGTCGAAGTTCCATGTAGAAAAAACTATGTGGAATAAAAACGCATGCGCATTTCTAGAGTGTGCATGCATTTAAAAATGTGTGCACATTTCTAAAGTGGACATGCATTAAAAATGCATGTGGATTTCTAAAGTGTGCATGCATTAAAAAATGTGTGCACGCTTTTGTGACATAAATGAACAAAATTAGTATTATGGCCATAAATTTTGATCCCGAACTGAGATCTTGATGCTCGTTATATTGCTAGAAATGTATTTTCATGATATACAACATTATTGTTATAAGTGTTTCATGATTCAACACTTTTTTTTCATATTTTCAAAAAACTAAATCTAGGAATCCTGCATCATTTTCCTCTCCCAGGCATAGTCAAGGGAGGGAGGGAGATAGTTAGAGAAATTTTGAGGTAAAAAATGGGCCTCAAAACAAAATAAATGTACTATAAAAATAAACCAATAGGATTCAAGGTGATGATGTCAACCATGGGGGATGAATCACCATTTTTGGGTAAAAAAGTAAAAAGGTAAAAATGTCAAAGTGAAAAAACTACTTCTTCAATTCATATTTTCAACTTATCTCCCTGTATATTCACTCAAATTTCAATCACAAGCAGCCATTGGATGGAGAATTCAATTCCGCATCCAACGAGTACCCACTCGGCATACTTTTGATGGACCCTGTTGCCACAAAAAGAAGAAATACATTAAAAAACGTGATGATGTTGTCATCATCACGTTTTTTCATGTATTTCTTCTTTATGGGGAAGCGGGGTCCATCAAAAGTATGCCGAGTGGGTACTCGTTGGATGCGGAATTGAATTCCCCATCCAACAGCTGCTCGTGATTGAAATTTGAGTGAATATACAGGGAGATAAGTTGAAAATACGAATTGAAGAAGTAGTTTTTCTATTTTCCTCCAAAATATGATGAGGTATGCTAATATTATTATTTTTAATCTTTTTAACAGAAACTTGTAAGCGGATTTTTATATAAAATGAGGAACATAGTTTAAAAAAGAGTTGCAAATGGGCTGCTCTTTGAGAAGTACACGAGCCAAGCCTACATGATTGTCTTCAACTATTCTAATCTGCTCATGATAAGTACCTATTCTAGGAAGCTTATAGATCCTTACATACTGGCCTAATAGAAAGACAAAAGAGCATAGCATATCAATACTTGACACAAGAGAGGAATGTAAAACACTTCCAACCTATACATCTGAACCAACCGAGTTCTGAAACAGAGCATGAAAAAAACAAAAAGGGTAGAGAAACAAAGTTGCAGTGAGCTACGAGTGGTTGGGATCCACATTCCCTTTGAGCTCGTCGGCGAGTATAATGATGTATGAACTCATTCTGTCGAGCTTAGCTTCCACCACCTTAGCCATGTCATGAACAACTAGAATCCTTGCATCCAAATTTTCAAGCTTTGCCTCCTCCAGTGTGGCTACTTGACCAATGATTTTCGAGCTAAGACTGCGAACCTCAGTATTTGTTGTATGGACCAAAGTAAAGAGGTGAGTGAAAGACCGCTTCAGTTCATAATTTTCATTACAAAGAGTTTGAATCTGAGCTTCCATATCCTTTAGATATGTCTAGAACTCAATGGTCAAATTGGAGAACCCCGTTCCGTCGGTTGGCGCACTGAGATCCTAACCAAGAAAGTCAGCTTTACCATAGTTTGACGTAGATGGATGCTTGTTGGTTCCTGCACTATTCTGACTGGCGTCCTTCAATATGTTGTGATTCAGAGTATCAAAGTGAAGTCTTGCATGTGCATCAATCTATTTCGAGCAGAGAAGAGCCTGGAGCATGGAGGGGTCCTGTTCCATATTGATGCTCATGAGAGAGACCTTGCTATGGCGCTTACTCCTATGCAATCTAAACCTTCCTTCTTTGCAAAACCTGGTACAGAGCTCGAAGGGTTTGCTGAAGCAGAAATTGAATGAAGAGGGGATGGCATCCTTTCCAAGTTTGTAACCATTTCTACCTCAGAAGTTGAGAGCAATAACTCCCTGCATGGGATCCATGTGGGTAAAGTGTGTAAGTTGATCCTATGTCCTCGAAAGGGCAATGAGGACAACCTTGAATAAAACTATGAAGTTTGAGTTTGGAAGCCCAAATTTTGGTTTTGGGCTTATGTTGTTGCATGGATGGCCAAGCCAAATCCAAAGGTGTACAATGGGAGTGATACTAGACATTAGAAACGAAGGATATGTTATGGGACCCAAGCAAATCCATGATCATGCTGGTTGCAAAAAAATACCCCACAAGCGAGCCTAACTCCGTTGTTTGCCATTTTATCCGCACACTGGTTGTTGGATCTTAGGATGTGTAAAAAGTTGATTGCTTTGTATTCCTTGACAATTTTTTTCAGCAGATGGTGAGTCTTCGTAGTAGGTATTTTTCTACAATTTGTCAGACTCCTAGATTCCCTGATAATCAACATAGAGTCACCGAATACAACAAGGTCCTCAATTATGTTACTTCTGGCTAGTTCCAGGCCTTTGATCAAGGCAAGACATTCAGCTCCATTGTTGGTTCTTTTTCCAATTCCCCATGCATAATATTTAATTTTATTTCCATCAGATTCATAGAGGACTCCTCCTGCACCTACCAACCCAGATGCTAATATTATTTTATCATTTCCACTATTATTTTGTAATTTTCATTAAGAGGCCCATTTTAGACCTCAAAATTTTTGTAATTTGAAAGGGATGTAGAGGAAGTGGGCGGGGTGTGCGTGGGGGGAGAGAGAGCACACGCAATGGATGGAAGGTGTCAAGCAATTGATATGCTAAATTATGTTACATTTAATTATTAACTAGGGAGCCCATTAGGAGAAAATCAAGTGGTAAAGAAGAGAAGTTGTAATCGATTGTAAATGGAAGGTTTGAATCCCCCAATATTACCCGTGCGCCATGGTTCAGGCCTTGTGGATGCACCTATGGGTATAGTGGTAGCGATATTGGATCCTTAGAACCCGTGTCACGCGAGTACCATCCCAACTCCAGTTGTTGATTCTCCTAGTACAAAAAAAATAAAAAAATTATTAACTAGGGAATGTATTCTCGTGAAATGTAGGAACCGTATGTGAAGAATTGGTTCATTGACAACTTCTATGGGTGAGTGCAAGCTCATGAGGGTCATGCCGCATTAGATGCAATAGAAAACTGAAAAATCAGGCATCCCTCAATTGAATTGGATTTTTTGAGATACTTACACAAGATATATTGCATTGAGTAATGTTGAGATATTGTAACTTCAAAGAATATTATATTTGTACTTTATTATTCTGTAGATGTTTCATTCCTCCTTGAAGATCTTATTGTATATCCGGAGATGTTTATTCCTCCGTCAGAATGTGGTAACTTGGGTTATTAGACTTCCCTAGTGGGGGTCGGCCCTGTATGTGTTATGTGGGTCAAAGGGTTATTAGACCATCCTAGAGGGGTCGGCCCAGTCAGTTGTAGTGGGGTATTTAACCCATTGGTTAAATACGAGCCTATATGATTTGTGTAAAAGACAAGTCGAAGTAGTATATAAATAGAGGAGGTGTATTCCTCATTTTACACACACTCACTCACTTGAGAGTGGCACACTTGTGGAGGAGAGGTCTCCTATGGAGAAGGAGGAGATTATGCTGAGGGTTACATCTTTGTATATTGATGGTCATCTATATTGAGGAAGCTTTATTGGGTTTTCTACCCCATGAGGGTTTCCCAGGATAAATCTGTGTCTCTTGTGTTTATGCTATGCTTGTTGTTTCTTCAGTGATCCTGTATGTGCTATTATTGTGAAATGGAATGTAATACTTCTATTTTATTTCTTATCATATTAAATATTAACATGGTATAAGAGATAACCTAAAGGAAGGCAATGTATGGCACTTACGACACTTGCTTCACTTGCGACAATTTGAAGGTTTGGGTTTTACATAGCAAAAACCAGTCATCGTGGAACTTTCTCTATAAATCCATTTATGCGAAGGTCCAGGATCTGAAATGTTTATAGGTCGTAGATAACATCCCCAGGTACCTTGTGTCTAAAGGGCACCCTCAGATTCATTGTACTTTTTGAGTTATGATCAGTACAAGTTAGGGTTTCTGCCTCTTCCAGATCTTAGTCAAAATCAGGTGACCTAGGAAAAAAAGGTCATAACTTAGGCTAGGAAGCTCCAAATGAAATTTCGTAAAAAGTGACAGGTATTACAAAGACTCTACTATCCCAAAAAACGTTTTTAGAGGCCGAAGATTAACCAGTGACACGTGACACGCCGTACAAGTTCGCTCTCCTGTTTTATCCCATAAACAGGTCACATTGCGACACTTGGCATAACTTGGGCTAGGAAGCTCCAAATGAAATTTCGTAAAAAGTGACAGGTAGTACACAGACTGTAATATCACAGGAAACGGTTTCATAGGTAGAAGCTGAACCAGTGACATAGGGCACTCCGTAAAAGTTTGCTCTCCTGTTTTATCCCATAAACAGGTCACGTTGCGACACTTGGCATAACTCTCTCTCAGAAAATCCAATTGAGCTCAGACCTATCGGGATGAAAATATGACAGGTTAGGCTACCACAAAAAAAAATTCAGACCCTGTGGAGCAAAAAGTTTGGAGTTATAGCAGAAACGATCAGGTACATATTTCTGTCAAAACAGAATTATTTTTGGAGCACCTTCATTCATGGCTTCCGAAATTTAGGGTTTCGGAGAAAGTTAGAATTTTTGGAATCAGAATCCACGGATGAATGCTACTCAGGAAAATAGAAATTTAGAGACCAAGATCGAATTTTTTGGTTGGGTAGAAGACCGGGCTTGATCAAACCCCAGTTCGGGATTTTGATCGAAAAGATGGAAAATTAGGGCTTCAGCAAAAGTTGGAATTTTTGAACTCTGTAACCATGGCTGGAAGCTCCTCAGAAAAATAAGATTTTAGAGCCTTGGATCGAACCTTTTGACTAGACGGAAGGGTGGGCTTCATCAAACCCTAGTTCGGGTTCCTGTCTAGAAGATCCAGAAGTTTCGAAGGCAATTTTGAGGGGTCAAATTTTGGAGATTTCAAAATTGAAGTATGCTAGCAAGACTCATCCTTCCATCCATTCAGAAGTGTGAAAGTCAAAGATTGAATTCTTAGGTTTTCTCTATCAAACCCTAATCAAGCTCCAGATCAAGTTTCAGGGGGATTTGAGGCTAAGGCCTTACATAAGAAGACTATAAAAAGTCTCGACAGGTATGACTTAAGGAGGTTCAGGTATGTCTTAAAATCCGATTCTTGATTAAGTTCATAATGTGTTTGTCTTCATATTATTTATTAGTACAATCTTGATTAATGTTAGAATTGTCTTATCACCCTAGTCACAGTATGAATGCATGTGAATGATCGAAGACATTCATTGATTAGGGCTATATGATTGTACTAATGCATTATGGTGTTGTGTGAGGTTGATGTTGTCTACTAACAAGATACAGGTACATCACAAAAGACAAATCAAGTTCCATGACCAGGACAACATGAAGACAAAGACTCATCCATAATATTTGTTCTACTTACGAGGTATGTATGACTTTGTTATATTATGCTTAACCTATGAGACATGCAGGTTCTAGCTCAGGATCTCTAAATCATTGAAGAGATTGTTTAGGTATGTTGTACATAACTAAGTAGGTATACTAATCCAGGTATGTTTTCCTATGTCAAGTTAGAATCTTACCTTGTGTTAGGATCCGTTATATAAGTATACTTGGTATGATTGGTTATGCTTATTCATAAAGTTAGTAATCAAGGGTTTATGCATATTATGTCTCTTATCTTGATGATTTAATTAACCAGAAGAGTACTATGATCAAACAGGAATATGCATGAGTAAAAGAAGACTTCCTTGAAACCCTAAATACTAATGATCATGACTATACATATTCAAAATTATTTAGAATTAGAATGTTTTGATAATATTGATAATATACTAATGAATGTATGTTTGTGTATGAGATCATGAGGATGACACTAGTGCACACTTGAGCATGCACAGTGGTACAGAATGAATAGAAGTTCAAAAGACATATTTAAGATCGAGCGGGAGGAAACCACTCAAACATAAAAGATAAGTATTTGAGTTGTTATTTGAAATAGTAAATGATATTGCTTGTATGCATATTTTTATTCCTAGAATATATCATGCTGAGTGTAAACATTCATAGAGCATTGAACAGTATACTACTAATATGCATATGATTGGTAAGTTGGACAAACATTCTATTGTTTCTTGTCTAGAATGAAACCTCTTTGCAGACATGCTGAGAGCTGTGCACACTCTCGATAGTATGTTCTGGTAGAGATGGAAGGCATCTAGATAGCCACTATATGCATACAGGATATGGGAAAGTGTTGTGCCAAAGTATTGGTCAAAATAGTTGCATAACTATGTAAATGATATCTGTATGCATAATAGGTTATCATGTCAATATGATTTGATGATTATGAAGTATTACTAAACATGTACTTAATTTTGATTTGTAGGAAAGATCATGATGAATGATGAACACTGAACAAGCGATGGATGTTCAACAAAAAGATTTACAAATCAAGCACACTATAGAAGGCTTATGGCTAGAAGATTCTCTTAGAAAGAGGAAGAGAATCATGATGAGATGTTTGCTCCAAGTGGATAGATAAGACCATTCTCTTAATGGTGTAATTAAAGAAGAAGGGTGAATTAGGTTCTGTACGGGTACCCAGGATCGATAATCAATTGATGAGCTTAATGATCACCATGGGTGATGTGGATCTCAACCTTTGCTATAAGGTTGAATATGGTTTCTATATACAGATGACATCGATGCAAGAAGGAACTCACCACAGAGTTCGAATGATATTGAGGCTCATATAAGTAGACCCATCTAACGAGAGATGGCACAGATAGATATGCAGAAGATCATTTAATGCAGAGAGTGAATGATGTTTAGTCAAAAAGGGAGAATTGACAGTTTCTTGATAAGCTTGGGATTTACCAAAAGTAAAGTTGTTCCTAACCTTTACCTTAAGGTTGTGGATGATGAACCTATCATACCATTATTGTATGGCGATGATCTCTTTCTGACAAGGAATGAGAAACAGATCATGAAAAAAAAGAATCAGAATGGCGCAGAAAGGAATTAAAGTTTGAATTTGTAACAAGTTACCGATGTACTAACCAAACCTCTACCTCAATTAAAGTTTTTCGAGACAAACTTAAAATAGTTCAGAAGGACCCTCCTCGAAAGGGGGAGCGATGTGATCACTTATGATGAGATTGCCCGCATTGACAGTGAGGTCGATGATGTGGATACCTATATTGGTGATGCCGACAGAGAGGTTGGTGGATGGTCCTTAGACAGGGTCTAAGGTGACAAGGGGATTGCATCATCCTTGAACACATGTTCTAAAGAGATCCGTAGACGTATGTCTTCGAGAATGAAGTCCTTGGTGGACATGATAGGATTGTATCATCTTCAAAAGAGCCGTAGACGTATGTCTTTGAGAATGAAGTCCTTGGTGGACATGATAGGATTGCATCATCCTCAAGAGAGCCGTAGACGTATGTCTCCGAGAATAAAGTCCTTAGTGGACAAGTGAGGATTAAGTCATCCTTGGATGTGGTCCTAAATATACGGTTGAGGATTAAGTCATCCTTGGATGTGGTCCTAAATGTACGGTTGAGGATTGAGTCATCCTTGGACGTGGTCCTAAATGTACGGTTGAGGATTGAGTCATCCTTGGACGTGGTCCTAAATGTACGGTTGAGGATTGAGTCATCCTTGGACGTCGTCCTAAATGTACGGTTGAGGATTGAGTCATCCTTGGACGTGGTCCTAAATGTACGGTTGAGGATTGAGTCATCCTTGGATGTGGTCCTAAATGTACGGTTGAGGATTGAGTCATCCTTGGACGTCGTCCTAAATGTACGGTTGAGGATTGAGTCATCCTTGGACGTGGTCCTAAATGTACGGTTGAGGATTGAGTCATCCTTGGATGTGGTCCTAAATGTACGGTTGAGGATTGAGTCATCCTTGGACGAGATCCTAAATGTACGGTTGAGGATTGAGTCATCCTTGGACATGATCCTAAATGTACGGTTGAGGATTAAGTCATCCTTGGACGTGGTCCTAAATGTACAGATGAGGATTAAGTCATCCTTGGACATGGTCCTAAATGTACGGTTAAGGATTAAGTCATCCTTGGACATGGTCCTAAATGTACGGATGGGATTGCATCGTCCCTAGACATGAGACTTGTCTTAAATTGATAAGGACTAATCATCCTGTAAGTAGATTGGGATTGCATCATCCCTAGACATGGTGAGGTGTCTTAAAGTGATAAGGACTAATCATCCTGTAAGTAGATTGGGATTGCATCGTCCCTAGACATGGTGAGGTGTCTTAAAGTGATAAGGACTAATCATCCTGTAAGTAGATTGGGATTGCATCGTCCCTAGACATGGTGAGGTGTCTTAAAGTGATAAGGACTAATCATCCTGTAAGTATATTGGGATTGCATCATCCCTAGACATGGTGAGGTGTCTTAAAGTGATAAGGACTAATCATCCTGTAAGTAGATTGGGATTACATTATCCCTAGACATGGTAAGGTGTCTTAAAGTGATAAGGACTAATCATCCTGTAAGTTGATTCAGGATTGCATCATCCTTAGACATGGTGAGGTGTCTTAAAAGGATAAGGATTGATCATCCTGTAAGTTGATCTGGATTGCATTGTCCATAGACATGAGAGATGTCTTAAATTGAGAGGGATTGATCATCCCATAAGTGGATCAGGATTGTATCATCCTTGGACCTATGTCCTAAAGTGAGAGGGATTGACCATCTCGTAATTGGATCATGTGTGTTGCAGGGTATGCCGCTGTTGTGTATACTTGTATCGGTGTGGATACTTGTATTGATAGATGTATTAGTGAGAATACATGCTTTTGATGATAGATGTATTAGTGAGAATACATGCTTTTGATGATAGATGTATTAGCGAGAATACATGCTTTTGATAATAGATGTATTAGTGAGAATACATGCTTTTGATGATAGATGTATTAGTGAGAATACATGTTTTTATGATATATGTATTAGTAGGAATACATGTTTTGATGATAGATGTATTGGTGTGGATACTAATACAGATGATCCAGATACTGTAGATCGAGATGATCCAGATGTTGTAGATCGATATGATCCAGATGCTGTAGATCGTGATGATCCAGATGCTGTAGATCGAGATGATCCAGATGCTGTAGATCGAGATGATCCAGATGGTGTTGATCGTGATGATCCAGATGTTGTAGATCGAGATGATCCAGATGATGTAGATCGAGATTATCCAGATGCTGTAGATTGAGATGATCACGATGCTGATGATCGTATGATGACAATGCTGATGATCGTGAGGATCCAGATGTTGATGTTGTTATAGCTGTTCGAGTGTTGCAGAAGATAAAGACTCAGTACTGAAGATGTTGATGTTCCAATAACTGCTTGAGTTACTGATGATGTTGAGAAAGCTTCCAATGATTTATAGATGTATCATGTATGATGTTGATGACTCCTTGCTCATGCAAATTCTGTTATAATATCCTTCTCGTTAAGGGGGAGTGTTGAGATATTGTAACTTCAAAGAATATTATATTTGTACTTTATTATTCTAGAGATGTTTCATTCCTCCTTGAAGATCTTATTGTATATCCGGAGATGTTTATTCCTCCGTCAGAATGTGGTAACTTGGGTTATTAGACTTCCCTAGTGGGGGTCGGACCTGTATGTGTTATGTGGGTCAAAGGGTTATTAGACCACCCTGGAGGGGTTGGCCCAGTCAGTTGTAGTGGGGTATTTAACACATTGGTTAAATACGAGCCTACATGATTTGTGTAAAAGACAAGTCGAAGTAGTGTATAAATAGAGGAGGTGTATTCCTCATTTTACACACACTCACTCACTTGAGAGTGGCACACTTGTGGAGGAGAGGTCTGCTATGGAGAAGGAGGAGCTTATGCTCAGGGTTACATCTTTGTATATTGCTGGTCATCTATATTGAGGAAGCTTTACTGGGTTTTCTACCCCATGAGGGTTTCCCAGGATAAATCTGTGTCTCTTGTGATTATGCTATGCTTGTTTTTTCTTCAGTGATCCTGTGCAAGATCATGAGGGTCATGCCGCATTAGATGCAATAGAAAACTGAAAAATCAAGCATCCCTCAATTGAATTGGATTTTTTGAGATACTTACACAAGATATATTGCATTGAGTAAAACAAATCAAATGTAGGAAATTGAATCAAGTTTCCGAATATACAAATTTTATGTATTGAAAAATTACATAAATATGTCCAATTTCATCTTTTATAATAGTCACTTTTTTATTTTTTTAGCAAATGATAAGGTATATGTTTCTATGGGTGCAGCCTTTGAGTTCCTAAATCATGGTTTCTGGCTACAAAAATTGTTAAACATGTAGAGAACAAGTAGCACTAGTGCAACTCTATATTTCCAAAATTAAATGTTTATTTTTATTTATTTTTAATTACCTAAGTGATCAAACCTCGAGAACGGTACGTCAAGTGTGGATGCAGCATTTGAAGGTCTTAATGCAATGATTATAACATGGATTCTTTATAGCATGTAGAGGTCAGTGTCTACTAGTGCAATATACAACTTTTTTTAAAAATAGTTGGGAAATGAAAAAGTTACGGAAGAAACACTAACAACATGTATTTTTACCGAAGGAGTGACGATACAAGAAAATTAGGAAATAAATAGAAAAAATTAATATATATATATTTTAAATTAAGTATTTGGAATCTGCATAAAAACTGTTATCTGTCTAAAATGTCGTAAAAAAGGTTTGTGTATGTCGTGTTGTAAAGAGTGGTGGAAGACAAACATATTGATAAAATGGAGGAAATGCCCAATTAGCTATGGTTTACCATATTCCATAGCATATGGTTGTTAACTCCGAACCTACCACATAGGAATATGGATGACATGTGGATGTGTGAGAAGGCATGTTTTAGGAGATAAGGAACAGTCACGCATTATGTTTAAACTTAAATTTTTATTCTCGCACATAAAGAAAATTCTCTAGCATTTTTGTTTATCCAAAATGCTTAAGCATTTATTATTTACATAATGCTCGAGTGTTTATTTTTTACATAACACTCGAGTGTTTATGACTTACAAAATTCGCTAGCATTATAAACCACATAAATTATGTGTTAAGTGTTGAATGGAGATAAGGGGGGTGAAAGAGAGAGAATGGATACCAGAGGGGGGGGTAAGGAACATAAATTTAGGAAGGTGGAGAGAGGAATGATGAGGGAGGAAATTAAATTCCTAAACCCATAATTCATAAGGCCCAAACCCCCTAAGTCCCTAAAACCCT
Source organism: Larix kaempferi (assembly GCA_027924585.1). Classification (NCBI taxonomy): domain Eukaryota; kingdom Viridiplantae; phylum Streptophyta; class Pinopsida; order Pinales; family Pinaceae; genus Larix; species Larix kaempferi. The sequence continues at coordinate 6,633,452 of BSBM01000500.1, read as the reverse complement.
AAGCACCTAATAAATTAACACATAATCCCTTACCACTTTAACCCCTTAACACTTAATCATAACCTTCCACACCTTACCCCACTAATAGTCGATCCATAAATCCCTTAACCTATAAAGGCCCTAATCCTTAAATCCCTAGTCTCTTAATTAACCCCCTATCTCCCATCTGTGTAGTCCTTATCCTCTAACGCCCTAAGCCCTTAACCCCTTATAATCCCTTAACACTATAAATACTAAACCCTTAATTCCTAACCTCTTAAAACCTAACCTTCTAACCCCAGAGCCCTAAATCTCTTTACCCCTAAATCCCCTAATCCCTGAAACCCTTAAGTCCTTCAATTTTTCACCTCTAATCATTAAACCACTAGCCTCTAAGCTCTAGTTTACCATATAGAGGTAAAATAATTGTTTACCTCTACACTACATTTACATGTGTGACCTCCCTTGTGCTAGTGCGCCTTGCATTTTCTTGTGCGCTCTACGTTTTCATGTGTGCTCTTTATTTTCATGAGAGCTCTATGTTTGTTTGAGATCTCTCCCTTGTGATTGATTGCTCCTCTCTTGGCTTTGGCATTCTCACTTGGGCTTGTGCATTAGCCTCTAAGCTCTAATTTACCCTTTATAAGCCTTTAGCCTTTAACCCCTTCACCATTAATGCTTAACATAATAAACCCTAACACCCTCACCCCAAATCACTAAATCCATTAACCCCTAAGGCCCCTAACCCCTAAACCCCTTATCCACTTTACCTCTAATCCCACAACCCTTAACCCCTAAGACCTAGTCCACCCCTAACCCCTAAACAACCTAACCCATAACACTTAAAGCCCAAATCCATAAATCCCTAAATATCTAAACCCTTAACCCCTAGAACAAATTAAACCTTTAACTTCTTCGTCCTTAACCCCTAATCCCTTAAACCCTATCCCTCTAACCATTGAGCCCTAATTTCCTTAACCTGTAAAACCCATAACCCATAAAACCACCTAAAACCCTATCTTCTCAACTCCCTAACCCATAAATATTTAAACTTGTTAACCACTTTATTCTTTTACCTCTAAACTCTTAACCCATAACTCCTAAGTCCTAATTAACCCCCTAACCTTAAAACCCCTAACCCATAATCCCTAAATCCCAAAACCCATAAATACCCGAAAAACCCTAATCCTTCATATCATAGAATCCATTAAGCACTTAACCCCCAATCCTTTAATCCTTTAACCCCTTGACACTTAACCCTTAACCAAATAAATCCTAACATCGTAACCCTAGAGTCCTAAATCCCTTATCCCATAACTATGCTAACCCCTAAAGGCCTCACCTCTGAAATAACCACCAATCCCCTAACCCTTATGTCCTTAACCACTAAGACCCTAATCCCTTAATATCTTATAATTTCTTTACACTTAAACCCTTCACCCTTAATGCTTAACCTCTTGAACCCTAACCACCTAACATTGGTTCCCTAAATCCCATAACCCCTAAACCTCTTTATTTCTAAGCACTTAACAACTAACACCTAAGACCTAGTTTATCCACAAACACTTAATCCCTTAATGTCTAACCTATAAAACCCTAACCTCCTAAACCTGGAGCCCTAAATCTGTTTTAAGAACTAAATCCATTAACCCTTAATCCCCTTGACCCTAACACCTTGACCCCTTTACATGTTTACCTCTAATTCTTCAACCACTAACCCCAAGTTTAAACCCCATAACCTCTTAGCTCGTTATCACTCTAACACCAAAACCACCAAACACCTAAACCCCTTTATCCCTTTAACTATAAGCCCAAAAACCTTGAAGAGAAGGAGGGATATGGAAATAAAGGAAACATTTTCTTGGTAAGGAAATATTAAATAAGGTTTCAAGGATAATGTTTTGTGTGTAGATATTAAATACAATGTTCGAGCGTTATCTATTTCTATAACACTCAATCATTATAGAAATACATAACACTCAAGCATTATAGAAATACACAACACTCGATCATTTATGTGTTAGGATATTTCAATACTCCATCCTTGTGCTACTTAGCATTATTTATTTTTCCTAGTTATTGATGATGTCATTTTCCCCCTAGTGGTATGCAGATGTCATCCAGGATCCATCTACCACCTTCTGAGCACTGCATGCATCATTTTAGCACCACTTCAGTCAGTTCCCTATTTTATAGGAACCTACTGAGTGTTCTAGTGCAGTTCACCCGATTTATCTGAATATTGTGCAGGGTTAGCGCTCAGGATTCCACTGATTGTGGACTTATGCGCCCTTTTCTAATTGACATGTGTGACATACTCACTATTGCACCCTCCTTAGCCAGTTAAATGATTGTGACTTTAGTTAGTTGAGTTTAGGTTCAGTTCAATTAACTTTGAGTCTTCCAACACACTCTATTGGTGATAATCTCTATGCTAGACCAAATGAGGTTTGAATTATCCTCCATGATTTGAATTCTCTCCATTGTAAATTCATTGTTCATTATACTAATTATTGGAACATGTGACATTATTCTGCCCCTATCTGAGTTCTATTGCATTATTATTCTTCTTCTCTTTTTTACTACAGTTTTCACTCTTATTGAAATTTTATGCTCATTCTTTCTTTGTGAGGTATTCTCAGCTCTTTAGATATGTTGTGACATAGAATTTCACATGGTATCAGATCCATTGAGCGAATAGGTTGAGCAGTTTATTTTGGTAGTGCACTAGAAGCCTATGGATTTCCACAACAAATCCTGGTCCCATTGCATTGAATTCATTGGAGAAATTCAATGAGGTCTAGCTAGGTGTGAAGGATCCAGATAAAAGTGCATGTTGTCCTAAAGTAGTTCTCAATATTATTCTACCTACATTATTGATATTTTTTTACAGGTTATTCAAGTTTTTGAGTGTAGCAGCAATTGCAACAGTTACAACAGTTTTCTGCAGTTGCACCAGTTACAATAGTTTTCTACAATTGCAGTATTTTTTTCTGCAGTAGCAGCAGTTTCACCTTGTATTCACTCCAGCAGTTGTAATGGACAATTCAAAATCTCCTCCCTCTCTCAGGATCTTGACACCATTCAATTATCCTGATGGAGGGCTGATATGTAGATGGTATTGCGTAACAAATAAATTTACATGGTGACAATGGGAAAGGATCCCGAACCACATTAAACTATGGAGAAAACCAAGTATCTGAATAGATTGGATGAGTCATTTGGTTTCATGTGTATTCATATTTCCAGAGATCTACTCTTCCACATCGAAGTATTGAAAACTCCAAGAGAGTTATGGTTGAAGTTAGAGACCCTTTTCGGAAAACAAGATGAGCAAAGAGGCCATATTCTGAAAAATGACTTTATTTCTCTACAACCGAGCAATTTCGAGACCATTCAACAATTATTTTCAAAATTCAAATGTCTAGTTATGCAATGAAATTAGTGTGTCATTGCGAAGAAGGATGAGCAGCTGGCGCTATCCATTCTGAGCAAGCTAGGTCTCAAGTTATCGATCTTTGTCTCTACCTTCCATTCTGGGAAAATGTCAATCCCTGGTTGGAATATTCCCTCCTTAGATGTTTTCACTAAATCTCTCATCCAAGAACAAGATAAGTTGATCCAGATGGGTTCCTTAAAGGCATCCAAAGATCAATCTCTTCTAGATGGAGAACCAAAAAGTGTGAATGGGAAGGGGAAGCACAAAGGCAAGGATAAGAGGCAATCTGAACCCAAGCAGAATGCCAAGTCAAGTCCATCAGAAGGAGCCTCTAGCTCTAAGAAGGACACGCATAAGGGGTTTGAGAAATCCAAGTGTTCGTATTGCAAGAAAGGAAACCACCTAGAGAGATATTGCATGCAAAAGAAGATAGATTAGATGACCAAGATTCTTGAACAACAGAATATTTCCCTCCCAAAAGGTGCAAGGAAGACTGATTCTGGAAATGAGTCTGATGGTCATGAGAGTTGCCATGCACTGAAGGTTGGATTTTCGGAATCACAATCCCTCCTCATAGATTCAGGATCCTCCAACCATGTGGTTTCCTCCAAAGAATCATTTTCGTCTCTAGATCTCAAAGATGGTCCGATTATTCACATGGGAGACAACTCTCATATCTCTGTTGAAGGGAAAGGAATAATACATATGGAGCATGGAAAGTTCAAGAATGTTGTATTTGTTCCTTCTTTGTTAGAAAATTTGTTGTATGTATATCAGATGACTCACAAAGGTTCACCGAAGAAAGTGGCCTTTGGTCCTAACACAGTTGAGATTGCAGAGATCTACACTAGGAAGATTATAGCGAAAGGTTTCGCAAACCATTCCTTAAAGGCATATGGATTCTCACATTTTTTCCATACTCTCTACCTACCCCATCTGAATTTGATGAACATCAGAGTGATATCTCTTCTAGTGAAGATGAGGATCAATAGATTGATGTTGAGAATAAAGTCCAAGGAGATTCAGATTCAGATCCAGATCCAACACATGCTCCCAATCCATGGCCAAGGCCAATATGGGGTCACAAATTCCTTCTAGATGTTGGAAACAAAGTTGTGGATCCATCTTACCATATAACCACCATATCTCAGTATCATGTAAAACTTGCACTATGTCATGCAGATCCACTTCTCTCAGAAAGGTGCTACATGATGGTGGGGTTTGATCCACAATCTATCGGAGAGACTTGCCATGGGGGATCTACAACCAGGAAACAATCTCCGTTGTCTGACAAAAGGTACTCAAAGGTTCATGATTTGGACCACAATGAGCCATTCACTCCAGTATAAAGAAGGGTTCTTGAAAGACTTGTTTTGGAAAATAAAACTTCTACACAATGGGAGACACATCAGAGGAGCAGATCCATATCTAGCACCTACATTTCTATCCTACAAACAAGCATCTTACCAATATTTTTGCAAAGGATTTCATTGAGGAAAGTTTTTTCCTTCTCTGCTTAGCATGAAGGTTCTTTGAGTTCCCTACTGCTATTGTTTTTTAGGGGGGGTATTTTTCCATGAAGTTTTTCCCCATTTCCTTGGTTCATGGAAAATTCTTTATTTTTTATCATTTATTTCATTGTATGGGTGACCTTTGGTCTTAGTAATCACGACCCAGGTTGCAAAGAATGGATTAAGGGGGGGTGTTAGGATATTTCAATACTCCATCCTTTTCCTACCTAGCACTATTTATTTTTCTTAGTTATTGATGATGTTATTTTCCCCCTAGTGGTCTGAAAATTTCATCCGGGATCCATCTACCACCTTCTGATCCATGCATGCGTCATTTTAGGACCACTTCAGTCAGTTCCCTATTTTATAGGAATCTACTAAGTGTTCCAGTGCAGTCCACCTGAGTTATCTAACTCTTGTGGGGGGTTAAACCTCTAGATGCCACTAATTGTGGCCTCATTCGCCCTTTTCTAACTAGAATGCATGACAGACTCTCTATTGTGTCGTCCTTAGCCAGTTAACTGATTGTGACTTCAATTAGCTGAGTTTAGGTTCAATCAGTTGACTTTGATTCTTTCGAAGCACTCTAGTGGTGATAATCCCTATGCTAAACCAAATGAGGTTCGAATTTTCATGCATGATTTGAATTCTCTCGATTGTAACATCGTTGTTCATTATACCAATTATTGGAACATGTGACATTATTCTGCTCCTATCTGAGTTCTGCTGCATTATTATTCTTCTGCTCTTTTTTACTGCAGTTTTCACTCTTATTCAATTTTTCTGCTAATTCATTATTTTTGAGGTATCCTCAACTCTTTAGATATCTCATGACATATAATTTCACATTATGAATCACATAACGCTCGAGCCTTGATGATTTACAAAAATATCTAGCGTTATAAACCACATAAACTATATGTTAAGTTCGAATAGAGATAAGGGAGGTGAGAGAGATAACAAATACGAGAGGGGGGGGGGAGGGACATAAATTTAGGGAGGTAGAGAGAGAAATTAGGTTGGAGTAAATTAAAGGCCTAAACCCATAATTCCTAAGGCCCAAACCCCCTAAATACCTAAACCCCTAAGCACATATGCCGTTACACATAAGCCCTTGCCACTGTAACCCATTGACAATGAATCCTAACCTTTTATACCTTATGCCACTAACAATTGATCCCTAAATCAATTAAACTATAAAGTTCATAATACTTAAAGCTCTAGTCCCTTAATTAACCTCTTATCTCCCATCCTCGTAATCCTTATCCCTTAACTCCTTTAAAACCTAACCCTCTAACACCAGATACCTAAATCCATTTACAACAAAATCCCCTAACCGCTAAACCCCTTAAGTCCTTAAATTTTTTACCTATAATCCTTTAAACATTACTCTATAAGCTCTAGTTTACCCCATAGAGGTAAAATAATTGTTTACCTCTACACTACGTTTGCATGTGTGACCTACCTTGTGCCAGTGCGCCCTACATTTTATTGTGCACTCTATGTTTGCATGTGCTCTCTTTTTTTGCATGAGAGATTTATGTTTGCTTGAGCTCTCTCCCTTGGGATTGATCGCTCCTATCTCATATTTGGCATTCTTGCTTGGTATTATGCATTAGCCTCTAAGATCTAGTTTACCCCTTATAATCCTTTAACCCTTTAACCCTTCACCATTAATGCCTAACCTCATAAACCCTAACAATATAACCCTACATCATTAAATCCCTTAACCCCCAAAGACCCTAACCCATAAAACCCTTAACTACTTTACCTCTAATCTCACAACCCCTAACCCCTAAACAACCTAACCCATAATACTTAAATCCCAAATCCCTAAATCTCTAAATACCTAAATCCCTAGTCCCGTAACCCCTATAAACAATTAAATCATTAACAGTTTGGTCCTTAACCCTTAAACCCTATCCCCCTAACCATTGAGCCATCAATTACTTAACCCCTAAATCCCATAACCCATAAAACCGCCTAACCTCCCATCTGCTTAACTCCCTAACCCATAAATCTTTAAACATATTAACCATGTTAGGACTTTACCTCTAAACTTTTAACCTCTAAGCCCTAAGTCCTAGCTAACCCCCTAACCCTAAAACCCCTAACCTATAATCCATAACTTCCCATAACCCATAAATATTTAAACATATTAACCATGTTAGTCCTTTACCTCTAAACTTTTAACCTCTAAGCCCTAAGTCCTAGTTAACCCCCTAACCCTAAAACCCCTAACCTATAATCCATAAATCCCTAGAAACAAATCCCTCATCTCCTAGAAGACATTAATCCCTTAAACTCCAAGCCTTTAATCCTTTAACCGCTTGACACTTAACACTTAACCAACTCAACCCTAACATCCTAACCTTAGAGCCCTAAATCCCTTAGCCCGTAAATATGCTAACTCCTAAAGGTATCACCTCTTAAATAGCCACCAATCCCCTAACCCTTATGTCCTCGACCACTAATCCCTTAATCTCTTACAATCCCTTAATGCATAAAACCTCCACCCTTAACACATAACCTCTTGATCCCAAACCCCCCAACATTGGTGCCCTCAATCCCTTAACCCTTAAACCCCTTTATCTCTAAGAACTTAACACCTAACACCTAAGCCCTAGTTTATCCACAAACAATTAATCACTTGATGTCTAACCTATAAAAACCTAAACCCCTAAACTTGGAGCCCTAAATCCATTTTAAGAACTAAATCCATTAACCCCTAAACCCCTTGACCCGTTGACTTGTTTACCTATAATGATTCAACCACTAACTTCGAGTTTAATCCCCATAACCTCTTAGCTCATTCCCCTTCTAATAATAGAACCATTAAATACCTAAACCCATTTATCCATTAAACTCTAATCCCTTAACACCTAACACCAAATCCCTAGTTAACATCCTAACCCATAAAACATGAATCCCAAAACCTTTGAAGATAAGGAGGGATAGGGAAAGAAAGGAATTATTTTATTTGTACGGAAATATTAAACAAGGTTTCAAGAAAAAGATATTGTGTGTAGATAGCCATAACGCTAGAGCATTTATTGCAAAAGAAATGCTCAAGCGTTTTCTTTCATTAGACGTTACCTAGCCTTGCAACAAACATATTAATTGTAAGGGGATTTTTTATTATAGAAGGAATGCGCGAGTGTTGTAGATTTACTAAACGCTAGTGCATTTTGTAAAACCATAACGCTCAAGTGTTTTGGTTCTGCACTATTTTTCTGAATACTTTGCCTATTTCCTCCCTGAATACTCTGCGTATCAAGTCTCCTTGACAATAGTGAAAACATACCCATGCAATTGAAGACTCTATGTTCATAATTGAAGAGGATTATTCATTCATAATCAAACAAACTTTAATAATCTATTTTCACAATTGAAGAGTAACCCACATTCAAAATTGAGCAAACTTGAAGAATCTATATCCACAATCAAAAGCAATGTTGAAGAATTTATATTGAGCAATCTTGAAGTATCTATATTTAGGTTTGAGGAAGAATCAATAGCCACAATCAAAAGCAAGGTTGAAGAATTTATATTCACAATTGAGGAATTATCTATATATTCACAATTGAGAAAGCCTGAGGAATCTATATAAACACAATTGAAGAAGAATCTGCATTCACTATTGAGGAAGCTTGAAGGACCTATATTCACAAACGAAGAATTTTCTATATTCACAAGTGCAATAGAAGTTACTTTCACAATTGAGCAAGCTTGAGTAATCTATATTCACAATTGAGGAAGTATCTATCTCACAATTGAGGAATCTTGAATAACCTATATTCACAAATGAATCATTTTCTATATCCACATGTCAAGTAGAATTTACTTTCACAATTGAGCAAGCTTGAGGAATCTATATTTAGAATTGAGGAAGTATATATATTCACAATTGAGAAAGCATCCATATTTATAGTTGAGCACACCTATAGAATCCGTTTTCATAGTATTGTCCATTGTGGTCATGGGGAATCCATGCAATTAAACAAGGAAATCGATAAGGAAAGAGAAGCCTCAAGAAACTGTGGAAGAAATTAGAGAAAAGAAAAGATTGGACAGGTGGAATCGAATGCATTCTATGGATACTCATCCAATTCTAACCATACATGATTCAATGGTCTTTCCTACCAAAACACGACAAGAAAAAAAAAAAAAATTCACTAGAGGGGCCCTCAATTTCAACAACATTTGATGAAAAAAAACTCCATGGAACTATTCAAGAAGTAAAATGTAGGTTCTCATCGGGGGATGTTTCAATTCCCACATCAAGTCAACCTCACACTATGGTAGCAAATGACTTGTTGGGTAGTGGTTATACAAGTGACGAAGTTAGGTAGGCATTGAATGCAGGATTTACGATGGAAGAAGCAGATGTTATGGAGACTGTCTAAGAGAATGTCCAATTTCCCACATCCAAATACCAGCTAAAGAAGGAAAGACAACATGCTCCTTTTGAAACACCAGAGCGTCCTGGTGATGTTGTACATGGTACAGTTCCAACACCCTTACCTCCATTTGCAAATACACGCCGAAGAAATCTAAAACGTATACAGGTTGATGAAAGTCTCATTAGTTCACTTGAACGTGCGTTGTCTAAATGTGTCATTTCTTATCAAACTCAACAAATACTTGATAACAAATTTTATTCTAAATGTGGTGGGGATAAGTGCAAATTATTTTTATCATTGTTAAAATCTAGGTCTATGATTGTTGTTAAAAGAAAGTTAAGGATAAAGATGACCAAAAAGTTTGAAACCAGTTCTCAAATTGTTAAAATTTTAGTAGATGCATTTAGTACAATTGGAAAGAAATCACATTCAAAGGATCGCAATGCAGCTTGTCGTGTGTTGTCACAATCAATCATGAACAAAAACACTAGGGCCCTTCATTTTCTTAAGCCTATATCCAAACTTATTAATTTGAATTTCAAGACACTCCATAGGTATTGTGTTAGAAGAGAACAACTTGAAACAGGTCAAACAGATGTCTGGGCCTTCATTGGAAGGTTTCCACGCTCTGATATGAATCTCATTGATGTGGTAAAGGGAATAGTGAAATATTTTTGGCATGAAAACACTAGACCTTCTTCCAACCAAAAAGATGTATTAAAATTGAGAAGGGGGTCAAGGGACAATGAACCAAATATTAAACATTTTATTGACATGACACAAATAGAATTATATGAGATATTTAGGCATGAACATAATGAACTTAACTTGGGCCAAAGATATTTTGAAAAATGAAAACCATGATATGTTAAAATAAACACAATTCGTAACACATGTTGTTGTTGATACCACATTGAGTATGGTTACTATTATGAAAAATACATATATTTTGGGTGTATTTCATAACACTCTTGTGTGGGGATGATCAGCTACATTGCCATCAATGTCATCTAGAGACGTTATTCATAGAATTTTGTGTAGTAGGCCAAACGGTTACACATTTTATCAAAAATATTACATAGATGGGACATGCCCAGGGTGTGGTGGAATGAAATTATTGGAAAAATGCATACATGTGACTGATGAGCATTAACTTGGGAGGTAGGAGGTGAACTTGTAGTCATTCAAATATGTCACGTATGATATTGATGGAGGGAATGAAAAAAAAATACAATTGGTCACTTCTCAGGTTAGTAATGAGTTCTTGAATACTATTTTTTTCTTCAGATTGTAATTTCACATGTAACAATCTATTGATATATGTCTTTATTTTTCATCTACCAAGTACGGGTTTGAGACTTCATGGAGGAATTAGTTGAAAATACACAATAGTATGTAAAGCATGTACATCTGGCTCATTGGCAAGATGAGCAGTTTAGAACGTGTAGGGATACATTTCCTATTGGCACTATCTTATCAACAGTCGATTTTGTGGAAAACTACACTCTTCAAACACAAAACGAGACTTTGAGTCAATACTATCACTCATACTAGGTCAACATAATGGTCCATATCACCTATAGACATAGGGAAGATAGTACTGAAGAAAACATGGTTATATTGAAAGAGTATCACTTCTACATAAGTGATGACAGGTGTCACGACTGGGATTTTGTACAACACAGATTTAAAATGTTCTACAATCACTTCAATGATAACATTATACAAATGGAACAACATTAGATTTGGTTTGACGGTTGTGCAGGGAAATTAGAAAATTCCCGTGTCTTCCAATTGTTGTGTATGCTCCACAAAAGGCCCAAGTTGCCACATATTTGGAACTATTTTGAGACCAGACACGGAAAAGGTGAACATGATGGAGCAGGTGCATGCATGAAGATTGCACTACATAGGAAAGAAATGAATTTCACAACTATATCACTCATCTGAGATGCAAATACAATCGTGGAATGGTGTTCTCTTGTCATGGGGGAGGGAGAAAGAAGGAAGGAAGATCAATAAACCAAGAAAGCACATGTACATAGATATTTCTGGGAGGTGGTCGATGTAGATCGATCACAATTATATGAGTGCGAGACCATCGATGGAAGTGGTGCAGTTCATTCAGTTAGAACATTGTGCAATGCCACGATGACTGGTTTTTACTATACTAAGCCCTTAACTAGGAAGGTATTCTCTTAACACAGGTCATCAATACATATAGGCACAAGTCTTCAATATTGGAGCTGGATCATCATCACTATATCATGGAGCACCATCGTCACTGCTACTATACTCTTCATCTCGATCACTGGTGCTATCTCTCAATTGTTCTCGTCATAGGAAGTTCTACAAATCCATCCCTTTTTCATGTTGAATGTAGGCCTAGCCTCCATGTAGGTATTCATCATCTCAGCGAGTGGCAATCGGTGGAATCTCAGGACTGATTATGTGCATCTGCAAAACCTAGCAAGAGCATCCCAGGATCCTTTATGTGCCTAGCACAACCGACAAGATCTCCCAGGACTGATTACATGCAACCTTCACAAAACCTTAAAAGAGCATCTTGCAACCGGCAGGATCTATAAAGACCATCCCAGGACTCATTACGTGCCCAACACAACCTATCCGATCTCCAGGACTGATTACATGTGAACTTCACAAAACCTTAAAAGAGTATCTTGCAACCGGCAAGATCTCTAAAGAGCATCCCAGGACTCATTACGTGTCTAGAACAACCTATCTGATCTCCAAGAATGATTACATGTGAACAGGAAAAACCTTAAAAGAGCATCTTGTGACCGACAAGATCTCTAAATAGCATCCCAAGACTCATTACGTGCCTAACACAACCTATCGGATCTTCAGGACTGATTACATGCCTAACCAACACAACCTGCAACATATCCACGGCCTCGGAGTATCATCCTGATACTCATGATCAACTTGATCATCCTCGCACGGAGCATCATGTTGATGCTCATGATCATATTGATCATCATCATCTAGAACATCATCTGGATAATCGTCCTGATGCTCATCACACAACACTTACATCCACATCCATGGGAAGGATCCTCCTACAACCATATGCTTGGAATGGCTCTAGCATCTGTGTTCCGTTACTTCCTCCTGGAAGTATCTTCAATATGAAGAACACCAAGCCTCTCTCTGAAGTACTCAAACTTCACCTTGGCTAGTGGTTTGGTCAAGACATCTTCTATCTGCTCGTTCATCTCAACATACAAGAGCTTCACTGCTCTTCTCTGCACCATATCCCAGATATATTGATACTTGATCTTCATGATCTTAGACTTGTCATGGAACACCGGGTTCTCTGAAAACTTCACACAACTATGGTTGTCACAGAAGATACAAGTAGCATCCAACTGGAGATGAAACAAATCATCCAGTAGCTTCCTTAGCCATACTTCCTCACAACTAGTCGAACAAGCTGCGACATACTCTGCTTCAGCTATACTTAGTGCTATGCAAGATTGCTTCCTGATAAACCAAGAGATCACACCTGATCCCATATTGAAGCAGCACCCCAAAGTGCTCTTCCTATCTGCATCACTACCTGCCCAATCTGAATCAACATAACTCTCCAGGTTAAACTTTTGATTCGCATCATACTTGAGCCCATAATCAACTGTACCTTTCATGTACCTTAGAATATGCTTTACAACAATCAGGTGAACATGTCTAGGATCCGTCAGGAACTAGCTCAAAGTGTTCACCGCAAAGCAAATATCCGGTCTCATGTTCGTTAGGTACATCAAGGACCCAATCATCTGACAATACATTGTGCCATCAACCAAATCTGATGAAGCATCACTCAATAACTTCAAGTTCGATGCCATAGGTGTGGTCATGGTTGTTAGAAAAATAGGATCATAGAGAAATAACAATAAACAGAAATGAAAATATAATCACATACACATTACAAGAGAGACATAGATATATCGTGGTTCACCCAACTTGGGATACGTCCACACTGAAGTTTCCAGTCCTTATTATTATACCATCCATCAAAGTGAATGGATACAACCTACAACATAGCCGCTACACTTCCTCTTCACTATCTCACAGTCTCTCTTTTAATCTTAGATATCTTTACAATGCATAATACCTAATACATCCACCCTATCCGTATTACAATGTCTTTCTTTTATAAGGGAAATACAATGGGAAAATACCACGGGATACCCAAAACCATGGGCCCGAAAACTGTTGGCGAAAATAGCCCCAAAACTTTTTCTTGGGGGCTATGCCCCTCGGACCCCCCTAGTGTCGTGCCGGGATCATAAGCAAACCTGGGGTACAAACACGGCTGAATAATAATATCTCTGAATTTGGAGATCAGGCTCCACAACCAACAATGGCCTTGTAGTACATCATCCCGAATCTCTTCACGATCTCTACTGTGTACTTTCCTTGTCCAAGGAAGATTCCATCTGCACTCTGCCACACCTCCATCCCTAGAAAATAATGCATCATACCCAAGTCCTTCATCTTGAACTTGGCGGCAAGCTTCCTCTTCGTATCAACAATCAACCCAATCTCACCTGTCACAAATAGGTCATATACATATAGTAGGAGTATCACTGGATTGCCTTCCTCAACCTTGTAGTAAAGGTTGGAATCCGCTTTACTCTTGGTAAAGGCCAAATTAGTCAGGAAGCTATCAATTCTGTCGTACCATGTCGTGGGTGCTTATTTCAAACCATACAAGGCTTTCTTTAATTTGCACACATGTGACTCCCTGTCATGTGTCTCAAAACCGAGTGGTTGCTCCACATACACTTCCTCTTCGACTACACCATTCAAGAAAGCGGTCTTGACATCCATCTAGTGTATTTTCCACTTCATCACTGCAGCGAGAGCAAGTACTGTTCTGATGGAAGTGTATTTGGCTACAGGTGCAAAATTTTCTTCATAATCTATCCCTTCTTTTTGGGAGAAGCCACGCGCCATAAAGCTTGCCTTGTATTTCTCTATGCTACCATCTGCAGTATGCTTGATCTTGTAGATCCACTTGGAAGTCACAGTAGACTTCCCTTCTGGGCTTGGGACCACATCCCAAACATCATTCTTCATGATCAACTGGTACTCCTCAATCATGGCATCCTTCCATTACTGCATCCCTGATCCTGGGAAATTCAGATTCTTCAATATCTTCCATAGGTAGTTTTCTTGAACTTCGTCGTTGGAACAAATGTCATTATCCTTCTTTTGTAGGTGATTGTACACGATCTTTCCTATAAGTCAAATTCAATTGCATGATTAGAAATATCTCATAGTTTTCAGAACAAATTCTTACACATAGAGAAATATGTCATATAGCCATGCAATTATCTTATCCAATGTTTCAATACTATATTCATCCATAATACATATCCCATATTCATATGGTAACTTTCTAGATGCCTTCCATCTCTACCAGAACATTGTTAAGAGTGTGCACTACTCCCAATCATGTTAGCAAAGAAGTTTCACTCTAGATAAGTAGCAATGGAATGTTGTACAGTACCATAGGACTCTTACCTATTACTATATTAGTAGATCTTGTTAATTAATACAACTTTTCTAAAATGCATAATATACATCCTAAATCTAGGAACATAATTATGTACATGACTAACCACTTATACTATGAAACGAGAACTCGACACAGTTCTCGTTTTTCTCTCTCCTAATTTTAGTAGGTATTTTTAGCTCCGTTTCAAAAAGGGGTGATGCCAGTATCACACATTTTCATTTCGAGGCATTTTTTGGGACCTTTGAATTATCTTTATCGTAAAAAAAAATTAGTTTCCATTTTCAGGTACATTTTTAGAAATTTAGCAAAATAACATACATTTTTAAGCAATTTATAATGAAAAACATATACATTTTGTAATTTTTTCTATAAAATAAGACATTTTTATGGACAAAATAAGACACTTTTATTGACAAAATTGTAAAAAATTCCAGACAATATAGACATTTAAAACCATTTTCAATCAATTTTCAGATATGTTTTGTATAAAAATGATACTATTTCATATTATTTTCCGAAAAGTGTTGATTCACATAAATTCAAGAAAAACTATACAAATTATTTGTAAAAAACATATTTCAAACATTATATATAGAAATTTTATTTCTAAAATTAAGTCTGAAAGTCAAAACATTACTAATATATCTTATCAAAATATTATCAAACTTAGCATTTTTTTAAAAACATGAAACTAATCAACAATATCATGGAGGCCAAATTCATGTCCTCTTCTGCTGCATGTTTCCCCCCTCTAACATTATTAAAATAAATTAAAAAACAAATTAAACTAACCCCTAACAACATTATAATAAAAAATTTCTAACAACATTATAATAAAAAATTTAAAGAAAAATTAAAAACAAATCAAACTAACCCCGTCGATGCCCGGCATCGAGGGGGCCGTGAGGGCCGCCCTTTGGCGCCCAAGCGAGTGACCTCCCTTCCTTGGGTGCCAAAGGGTGGCCCTCACGGCCTCCTCGATGCCGGGCATCGACGAGGGCCCTGAGGGCCGCCCTTTGGCACCCAAGCGAGCGACCTTTAAACAAAATTTAAAAATACATTAAAAAAAAATACTAAATATCTATATACTAACCAAATTTACATTATAAATTTTTTTAAAAAAACTATAGAAAAACTTAAAAACAATTAAAACATAAATTTAAAAACAATAAAAAAATCTAACTATACAAAATTTTAAAATAAATTAAAAAACAAAATAATTAAAAAAAAATTAAACTATAAAAAATTAAACAAACTTTAAACAAAATTTATAAAAAATTAAACAAACTTTAAACAAAAAAATTAAACAAAATTTAAAAAAACATAAACTACACAACAATCAAACAAAATTTAAAAAAAAATAAAACAAAATTTAAAAAAAAACAAAATTAGAAAAAACTATACAAAAATTAAACAAAATTTTAAAAAAAAAAACAAAATTTAAAAAAACATAAACTATACAACAATTAAACAAAATTAAAAATAAAAATAAAACAAAATTTAAAAAATAAAACAAAATTAAAAAAAACTATACAAAAATTAAACAAAATAAAAAAAATAAAACAAAATTAAAAAAAACTATACTAAAATTAAACAAAATTTAAAAAAAAATAAACAAAATTTAAAAATAAAACAAAATTTAAAAAATAAACAAAATTTAAAAAATAAAAAAAATCAAAACAATGCAATGGGCGGCTCTCGGGGCCCCGTCGATGCCCGGCATCGAGGGCCGCCCATTGGCGCCCGACGGGCGGACGTCCGCCCGCTCGGGCGCCAATGGGCGGCCCTCGGGGCCGGCCCTCGATGCCGGGCATCGACGGCCGGCCCCGAGGGCCGCCCATTGGCGCTCGAGCGAGCGGACGTCCGCCGCTCGGGCGCCAATGGGCGGCCCTCGGGGCCGGCCGTCGATGCCCGGCATCGAGGGCCGGCCCCGAGGGCCGCCCATTGGCGCCCGAGCGAGCGGACGTCCGCCGCTCGGGCGCCAATGGGCGGCCCTCGGGGCCGGCCCTCGATGCCGGGCATCGACGGCCGGCCCCGAGGGCCGCCCATTGGCGCCCGAGCGGCGGACGTCCGCTCGCTCGGGCGCCAATGGGCGGCCCTCGGGGCCGGCCGTCGATGCCCGGCATCGAGGGCCGGCCCCGAGGGACGCCCATTGGCGCCCGAGCGGGCGGACGTCCGCCCGTCGGGCGCCAATGGGCGGCCCTCGGGGCCGGCCGTCGATGCCCGGCATCGAGGGCCGGCCCCGAGGGCCGCCCATTGGCGCCCGAGCGAGCGGACGTCCGCTCGCTCGGGCGCCAATGGGCGGCCCTCGGGGCCGGCCCTCGATGCCGGGCATCGACGGCCGGCCCCGAGGGCCGCCCATTGGCGCCCGAGCGAGCGGAAGTCCGCTCGCTCGGGCGCCAATGGGCGGCCCTCGGGGCCGGCCGTCGATGCCGGGCATCGAGGGCCGGCCCCGAGGGCCGCCCATTGGCGCCCGAGCGAGCGGACGTCCGCCGCTCGGGCGCCAATGGGCGGCGGGCATCGAGGGCCGGCCCCGAGGGCCGCCCATTGGCGCCCGAGCGGGCGGACGTCCGCCCGTCGGGCGCCAATGGGCGGCCCTCGGGGCCGGCCCTCGATGCCCGGCATCGAGGGGGCCCCGAGGGCCGCCCATTGCATTGTTTTGATTTTTTTTATTTTTTAGATTTTGTTTGTTTTTTAAATTTTGTTTTATTTTTTAAATTTTGTTTTTTTTTTTTAAATTTTGTTTATTTTTTTTTAAATTTTGTTTATTTTTTTTTAAATTTTGTTTATTTTTTAAATTTTGTTTTATTTTTTAAATTTTGTTTTGATTTTTGTATAGTTTTTTTTTAATTTTTGTATAGTTTATGTTTTTTATAAATTTTATTTAAAGTTTGTTTAATTTTTTATAAATTTTATTTTGCTTAAAGTTTGTTTAATTTTTTATAAATTTTGTTTAAAGTTTGTTTAATTTTGTATAGTTTATTTTTTTTTTAATTATTTTGTTTTTTAATTTATTTTAAAATTTTGCATAGTTTGATTTTTTATTGTTTTTAAATTTTTGTTTTAATTGCTTTTAAGTTTTTGTATAGTTTTTTTAAAATTTTTTATAATGTTAGTTTGGTTAGTATATAGATAGATAGTATTTTTTCTTAATGTATTTTTAAATTTTTAATTATAATGTTATCTTAGTTTAGTATAGATATATAGTATTTTTTTTTAATGTATTTTTAAATTTTTAATTATAATGTTATCTTAGTTTAGTTTGTTTTTAATTTTTTTTAAATTTTTAATTATAACATTAGTTTAAATGTTAGTTTAATTTCTTTTTAATTTCTTTTTTAAAACCCAAAGCTAATATTCGTGGAATAGGGAGCATTCGTGCAAGATGGGAGTGTATTAAACCAAGTCGTAGATCCCGAAGGAATATGACATCTGAAATGATGGGTATAGATGTAGACTCAGATTGTGCGCCCATTGATAATAGAGAAGAGTATGGGTCATCTACATCTTCATCAAGTCCTTCATCTGCAGAAAATGTAGATTCTGATGGGGTGTCAGAATCCATGGATGAATTTGAAGAAACAGTGTAGATACTTTTTATTAGTATGATTTTTGTAATTGAAACTCTAGAGGAGTTTTTGATGATGGGGTGTCAGAATCCATGGATGAATTTGAAGAAGCAGTTTAGATGCTTTTTACTAGTATGATTTTTGTAATTGAAACTCTAGAGGAGTTTTTGAATATTTATATGAACCATTTGTTCTTGTATGGTCTAATATATTATCTCATTATGAATCGCATCATAATTCCTTTGTTTTTATATGGTTATAATGGTGAAATTATTAGAGAAATTTGTTTTTTTGTTTAATATGCAATTTTCCTAAAAGTTGTAATTTATCTCTTCAAGAAAAAGAAAAAATTCCAATTTAAGGTTGATTTTAAAGTTTTGTTAAACAACAATATGGGATGTTTAGGCCATGGCTCTATTTTTTACCCTAAAAAAAAATACGTGTATACTGGCATCAACACTTTTCTATTTGGGGGGTGTTTTTGGTGTTTTTTTTGCAAAAATCATCGTTTTTATGGGTAGAGTTCTCGTTCATAGTATATAGTTCTCGTTTCATAGTATAAGTGGTTGACTGAACAACATTATTTAGTAATCATATATACAAGAAATGATAATTCCAATACTTATCTTTGTTTAGCTGTTGGGTCAACTCCCTCTCAATCTTTGCTTCCTTCCAGGAACTACTAGAGTGTGCTCCCTCTTGATCTTTTCCTCCTTTATGATATTTATGTCTTTGAACTTCTATCCATCCTAGACCACTATGCATGCTTAAGTGTGCACCAGTGTCATCATTGTGTCAAGCTCAAGATATCATACATAATCATGCATTCATTAGTATAATCTCAAAACTATCAAAACATTATGATTCTAAATAATCTTAAACATGTATGGTCATGATCATTTCACACACAGGTAATTTATCACAAGCGTTAGTATTCAAGGTTTCAAGGAGTACTTCTTTTACTCATGCATATTCTTATTTGACCATAGGACTCTTCTAGTTTTTCATATCATTAATCAAACTAAGAAGAAAATATGCATAAACCCATGATTACTCAAACTTATAATTATCAATCATACAAAAGTATACTTATATAAGATCCTAACACAATGTAGGGTTCTAACTCGATATAGGAAAACATACCTGGATCATCATGCTGTCTAGTTATGTCTAACATACCCACATAATGTCTTCTTTGTTCTCTTCAATGATTTAGAGAGCTTGTGCTAGTAGCCTGCATATCTCATAAGTTAAGCATTATAGAACCAAATTATACATACCTAGTAAGTAGATCTTCTATGTGATCAATGACTATGGATGAGTCTCTGTCTTCATGTCACCATGGTCATATATTCTTGATCTAGAACTTGATTTGTCTTTCTTGATGTACCTTTCATGTTAGCAGACAACATCATCGTCATACAACACCACAAGTGCATTAGTACAATCATAACTGTCATAACCCTAATTAATGATTGTCTCCTATCATTCACATGCATTCATACTTTTACTAAGGTGATAAGACAATTATAAAATTAATCAAGATTGTACTAACCTCAATAATATGAAGACAAACATATCATAATCTTAATCATGAACATATTTCAAAACATACCTGTATCTCCTCAAGTCATACCTGTCGAGATTGCTTGTAGTCTTCTTATGTAATGCCTTAGCCTCATCTCCCTCTAGAACTGGAACCTCTTCACTTATGTAGGTGTCCAATTCATTCTCTTCTAGTATTAACCCAATCCTATACACTTTTGATTTGTTGAAACTAGATCTGGAGCTAGCTAGGGTTTGACAGAGAAACCCTAAAAATCCAAACTTGGAATTTCAAACTTCTGTCTTGACAAAGAGATGCAATTGACTGAGGTGAGCAAGCTGCTGTGCTCAGAATTTGAAAACTTCAAAAATTGAACCTCCAAAAATGACCTACGAATTTCGGATCTGCAACTTCTATCAAATTCTGGTTTTCTGGTTTTTTTGGTTCAAAATCCGAACTAGGGTTTGATATATCCCGGGGTTCTATCCGACCAAAAACTTCGATCTTGGTCTCTAAATTTTGATTTTTATGAGGAGAGAAATCATGTGCTGAGATCACTCCAAAATTCCACTTCTGTCAAAAGCCCTAATTTCCCATAGCAATGACAAGCCAAAATGAAAATGCTCAGAATCCAATTCTGTTTTGACGGAAATGTTGATGTATATGTAACTTTGGAATGTATTTCATATATATATTTATTGTACCCTTATAAGAGATGTGTTATTCCTCTATAAGGAAGTGTCGTCATTTGTATTGACAAGTGTCACAAGTAGATTAACTTGTCGATGGGTTATTAGACTACCTGATGTGGGTGTCGACCCGATATATATGTAACTGGGGTTATTAGGCTGAGTTAGACAAGTCGGCCCCATAAGTAATTAGGCAGGTTAGGACAAGTATAAATAGAGAGTCGGGATTCTCTATTTTGATCATCTCAGAACTCACTCTTCTCTCACTCAGAAAGTGGCGCACATTGAAGGAGGAGGATCAGCTACATATTAGGAGACTATCTATTGTATTTGGTTGTACTTTGGTTGAGCCATTGCTCTATGTATCTTTGAGGAAATTGTGGGGTTTTTCACCTTAGGGTTTTCCCCACGGAAAAATCTATGTGTCCATTGTCTCATGCTTTTGATTCTTGTGATGCTTGACATGCTTGATGTGATTATTATGCATTGATATAGTGTACATGTTATTCTCTCAATGAAGATACTATAGCATATTGAATTAATGCTTAAAATCTAACATGGTATCAGAGCTAACCTGAGAAGAAGACAATGTGCAGTTGCGGAAGCTAGGGCTTCTTGTTTTTGGGTTTCTCTCCATAGATTTTGGAAAAGTAATATGATGGATTGACTCGCCTTAGCAAGGTGAATCTATCTGTCCAATCCGAATTCAATTCTAAGCACTTTCAGTTTTGGCCCTAAAAATTAGGGTTTCCTCAAAAATAGGAATTTCTGAAATCTGAAGACACAGCTGGAAGCTCCTTGGAAAATAAGAAGTTTGGAGCTTTGGTTCAAGATTATTGGTTGTGTAGATATTTGGGAAACTCAAACCCTAATCCGACACCAGATCTAGTTTTCAACAATCAAGTGGTAAGACTCAAATCTTTTCTATTTCCATTTGAAGTACTCTTTAAGATGTCTCACCACACCAAGCTTGAGGACAAGCTTGAAGGAGCTGATAACTTCCAAGCATGGAAGTATAGGATTGGGTTAATCCTTGAAGAGAATGAGTTGGATACATATATAAGTGAAGACGTCCCTGTCCCAGAGGGAGAAGAGGCTAAGGCTCTTCACAAGAGGAATTTGGTTAAGGAAAAGAGGATCATTGTTGATTCTATTAAAGATCATCACATCCCCCATGTGTCATCCCTAAAGACACGAAAAGATATTTTTGATTCCTTGACCAAACTATTTGAAGGCAAGAACATAAATCGGAAGATGACACTGAGGAATCAATTGAAGAATATCAAGATCCAGAATGCAGAGA
The DNA here is from genome assembly GCA_027924585.1 of Larix kaempferi. Classification (NCBI taxonomy): domain Eukaryota; kingdom Viridiplantae; phylum Streptophyta; class Pinopsida; order Pinales; family Pinaceae; genus Larix; species Larix kaempferi. The sequence goes on along the minus strand of BSBM01000500.1, from coordinate 6,611,471 downwards.
CTATGTAGTCATATTTCTCAAGGGTCTCCGAGATAAAAGAACAACTTGAAGCTGTGGGTGAAGATATAGAAAATGGAGAAGTGGTGATGACCACTCTTAATGGCCTCCCTAGGTCATGGGATTCCTTCATCCAAGGAATTTGTGTTAGAAAGAAACTTATCTCTTTCAGTAGACTGTGGGGAGAATGTTCACAGGAAGAAGCTCGAATTGTAACCTTAGAAGAGAAGATGGGGAGTGAAGACCAAGCACTCACAGCTCACTCCAAAAGACATGGTGACAAGAATTCTCACCATCATGGCAAGAAAGGAAAATATCAAAGAGGTAGTCCCAGACATCTAATGGACATGTCCCATGTCCGTTGCTATACATGTGATGATAAGGGACACTATCCCAGAGATTGTCCTAAGAATAAGAAAGAGGGTACTCACAAGAAGAATAACTTCAAAAAAAGATAGCATGCTCATGCTGTAGAGGATGATGAACCTCCCAGGAAGAGGGCTAGAAAAGATAGTGAATATTCTTCAAGTGATGAAGAATATGTTTTGATTTCTGCTCTCACTGGAACCATTACTCATGGAAGTAATGATTGGCTCATAGATAGTGGGGCTTCCAAACATATGATAGGATTCAAAGAATCCTTTGTGAATCTATCTAAACATGATTCGCCCCACAAGGTGAAGCTTGGAGATGACTACCAGTATCCCATAAAAGGGAGTGGTGAAGCCTCCTATACACTAGACTCTGGAAATTCTATGAAGATGAAAGATGTACTCTATGTTCCAGGTCTCAAGAAGAATCTACTCTCAATATCTGCATTGGATGCAAAAAGCATGAGGGTTTCATTTATAGATGGCCAAGTCCTAATGTGGCCTAAGGGTAAGACTATAGATGATTCAATTGTGATTGGAGAGCATGAGGGAGGATTATACAAATTGAAGGGCCATCCAGAACAAGCTATGGTCCATGATTCTATAGAGCCAAGTGAACTTTGGCACAGAAGGCTTGCACACATGCATTACAGAGCATTACCAATTGCAAGCAAAGCGGTAGAAGATCTTCCTTAAATCCAGACAAAGCATGAAGGCATGTGCAAAGGTTGTGCAAAGGGAAAGAATACAAAGAAGACATTTCCAAGCAGTGAAAGCAAGGAAAAAGGAATCTTGGAGATTATCCACTTTGATGTATACGGTCCCATGTCATCCAGTTCTCTGAGTGGGTATGTATACTATGTCTCCTTTATTGATGATTTCTCTAGGAAGACTTGGATCTACTTCTTGAAGAACAAAGATGAGGTGTTTAACAATTTCAAGGAATTCAAAGCCTTGATAGAAAACCAAATTGACTTGAAGATCAAGATCTTCAGATCTGACAATGGCGGAGAATTTACTTCAGGAGACTTCAAGAAGTTATGCAGTGATTCAGGGATTAAGAGGAAATTGACTACTCCTTACAATCCACAATAGAATGGGGTTGCCGAGAGAAAGAATAGAACAATCATGGAAGCAACAAGGGCAATGATTCATGACCAAGACTTACCTATGCACCTATGGGCTGAAGCAGCAAGGACATCTGTATATGTGCAGAACAGAACACCCCATAAGATACTTGAAAAGAAAACACTAGAAGAAGTGTTCACTGGTAAGAAATCAGAAGTAAGCCATCTCAGAATATTTGGTTGTCCAGTATACACTCACATCCCAAAAGAGAAAAGGTCAAAGTTGGATCCTTCAGGAAAAGAAGGGTATATTCGTGGGTTACAGTGAAAGCTCGAAAGCTTATAGAATCTACTTCCCTCAATTCAAGAAGATTGACATCAGCAGAGATGTAACATTTGATGAAATTTCAGCTTATCACAAATCGAGAAAGACACCTGTTGGAGACAATGAAGAACCCAGAATATCCAGAACTCAAGACACCACAATAAATGAAGCAGTTCCTGAAGAAGATCGAGAAATGGAAGATCCAAAAGAACCTGTGGATCCACCTCGTGAGAAGAATCCACACAAGACGAAACCTACATGGGCTAGAGAGCTCATCCAAGATGTAGAGAGATTTGGCATTCTAGAAGAAGAACATAGAGAAAGGAAAAGGACAAGGTCACATACTAGTTATGTTGCTTTACTCTGTGACATCATGGATAAAAACCTTCTAGTTATGAAGAAGCTGCAGAAAAGAAAGAATGGAAGGATGCTATGATCGAAGAATACCAATCTATTATGAAAAATGATGTTTGGGATGTGGTCCCAAGACTAGATGGGAAGTCTGTGGTAACTTCCAAGTCGATCTATAAGGTCAAGCATGTTGTAGATGGCAGCATCGAGAAATACAAAGCTAGGTTTGTAGCTCGTGGCTTCTCCCAGAAAGAAGGAATTGATTATGAAGAGACTTTCGCTCCTGTGGCCAGATACACTTTCATTAGATCAGTACTTGCTCTGGCTACAGTGATGAAATGGAAGGTGCACCAGATGGATGTCAAGATAGCCTTCTTGAATGGTGTATTTGAGGAGGAAGTGTACGTGGAGCAGACACTTGGGTTTGAGACACATGATAGAGGAACACATGTGTGCAAACTAAAGAAAGCCCTATATGGTTTGAAACAAGCACCCAGGACCTGGTATGGCAGGATAGATGGCTTCCTATCGAGTTTGGGATTTACCAAGAGTAAAGAAGATTCCAACCTTTACTACAAGGTTGAGGAGGGAAATCCAGTGATTCTACTATTGTATGTGGATGACCTGTTTCTGACAGGTGAGGATAGACTAATTGCCGACACGAAGAGGAAGCTAGCTGCCGAGTTTGAGATGAAGGACTTGGGTATGATGCACTACTTTCTTGGTATGGAGTTGTGGAAGAGTGCAAATGGGATCTTCCTTGGACAAGGGAAGTATGCAGTAAAGATCCTAAAGAGTTTTGGGATGATGGACTGCAAGGCCATGGCCACACCTATGGCATCAAAACTGAAGCTTCTTTGTGATGCTTCTTCTGAGCCGGTTGATGCTACGATGTATTGTCAGATGATTGGGTCCTTGATGTACCTGACAAATACAAGGCCAGACATTTGCTTTGTGGTGAACACCTTGAGCCAGTACTTGACAGATCCGAGACATGTTCACCTGATAGTTGCAAAGCATGTTCTGAGGTACCTGAAGGGTACAGTGGATTATGGGCTCAAGTATGAGGTGAATCAAAAGTTTAACCTGGAGGGTGATGTTGATTCGGATTGGGCAGGAAATGTCATTGATCGGAAGAGCACTTCGGGGTGTTGCTTCAGTATGGGATCAAGTGTGATCTCTTGGTTTAGCAGGAAGTAGTTCTGTGTGGCACTGAGTACAGCTAAATCAGAGTATGTCACAGCTTGTTCAGCTAGTTGTGAGGTAGTATGGCTTAGGAAGCTACTGTCTGATTTGTTTGATCTCCAGTTGAGTTCTACCTGCATATATTACGACAAACAGAGTTGTGTGAAGTTGTCAGAGAACCCAGCGTTCCATGACATGTTGAATCACATTGAGATCAAGTTCCACTATATCAGGGATATGGTGCAAAGGGGAGCTGTGAAGCTCCTGTATGTTGCGATAGACGAGCAGATAGCCGATGTGTTGACCAAGCCGCTTGCCAGAGTGAATTTTGAATACTTCAGAGAGAGACTTGGTGTACTTCAGATTGAGATGCCTTCCAGAGGGAAGTGATGAAGTCCGGAGACACAGATGCACACCGAGCCATTCTTGCATGGTGGCAGGTTAGTCCTCCCATGGCAGGATGTAAGGGCTGAGCCATTCTTACATGGTGGTAGGTTGGTCCTCCCATGGTAAGATGTAAGGGTTGGGACATTCTCACATGGTGCCAGGTTAGTCCTCCCATGGTGAGATGTAAGTGCTGGGCCTATTAGGAACCCGTGTCAACCCTTCTCTTTACTATGTTAGTATATTGTTGTTGGACGCATATGCTTTGTAAGTCGTCCCGTAGTATTTGTTGATCCATAGTTTATATTAGCCCATAGTATTGACCCATAGTATTGGATGCATATTCTTTGTAATTCGTCCCGTAGTATTATATGTCCCATGGTTTTGACTCATAGTATTGGGCATATACTTAGTATATAAGTGTGTGTTGAGGTCATGGAAGGCACCGTGAAGTTAATTGTATTGAGCTTGCTCAAAGGAGGTTGCCCCCTCGAAGTGGCCCGTGATCAATATAAAAGTGATTCTAAATTCTATTATTTCTGATATCTCTTGTATTTGCATTAATTAATTATTGCAGGTTCTTCAAATCTGGTATTAGAGCACTTTCTTGGGCTCGCTGGGTGAAATTTCTGCTATTTTTTTTTTCGCATCTGTTGGAGTTTCGGATTTGGGAATAATCCCTATCCGCTTAACTGTGGGAAGCACTTGGGCATAAGCCCTAAAACTCATTGTGAGGAGTACCATAGGAACCTCGAAGTAGTTAGCCCATTGAGAGGACCTGCCAATGAAAAGGGCAACGACCCCTACCTGATTGACTAGTTCCCACTGGTGAGGTAAACCAAGAGCTGTCGTTTGTGGAAAAGCGGTTATCAGTTTTACCTGAGCCATGGAGTGAGGGGTACTTCCCCAATACACAAGCCGTCAGACAGCATTGGTGGCCGAGTGAAACCCTTGAACTATTAGGAAGCTGCACATACCTGGGGTCCATATCTATTTTCAGCTGAACTGTTGTCGATCACTGCTGCGCCGTTTCAGATCCAGCCATTCAGATCCATTCTGAAAGCCATTCCAGATCCATCCGTTTTCAATCCATTCGGCGCCGTTTCAGATCCCTCTATTTCCGCTCACTTCTGGACCATTGTAGATTTATCTGTTCCGAGCTGTAGCCGCTCCAGTCTGAAAATATATATATATATATATATATATATAATAATAATTCAGTTTTTTCTCCATATCTCCCTTGTTTTCACTTTGTTTCCCTTGAAATTTTCAGGGAACCCCTGTCATCCCATTCTTCATATTTCATTCCTGAGGACCCTATCCCCAATTTCCCTTCCCAAAGCCCGACATCCCACATTTGTCTATTTTTAGGGTTTGCCATAACTTCCTCAGATTTCACCCAATCACCTTCAAATTTTACCACAGAGTTCCTTTCTGAATTCTGCTTCTTTGTCCCCCTCTGCCAAATTTTCCCATTCTTTCACCCCACTTCTGAAATCCTCATTTTTGCTTCCCTGTCTCTTCGAGAGTGTCCAAAACCTAGTCAAACCCCAATTACCCTTCAAATTTTTTCCCAAGTCCAGATTTTCCTTTACTGAAGCAGTTTCTGTTTTTGTTTTCCTACCCAGTCACCCAAAAAAAAAAAAACTCTTGGTTATGGTTGTCACCCATGCAGGAGAAAAAACCATTGAAGACGCACTTGCAGCCATCCAAGCCAAACTCCAGGATCTGGATGAAAAATTTCTTGGCCTCCATCTTGAACATTCAGCTATGAGCAACAAATGGCAGTTCGAGTCTTCATCAGACAATGGGTTCTCTTCTTCCAGCAATTTCCGTGGTCCGAAGCTTGATTTTCCTCGCTTCAATGGTACTAATCCGACTGGATGGATATACCAAGCAAAACAATATTTTAGTCTGCATAATACTTTTGATGTCCAGAAAGTTCCACTTGCATCCTTTGATTTGGAACAAGAAGCCCTTCAATGGTACCATTGGTACATCAAAGCTCATCCCGAGCCAAACTGGACATATTTTTTCCAACTCCTTTTGCCACGATTTGGTCCTAGTGCTTTTGATGACTTCATAAGAGCACTCGCTAAACTGCACCAAATTGGCACAATGAGAGAGTATCAAACAAAATTTGATAAACTGGCCAATCACACAGAAGGATTGTCTGATGAATTCTACAGGAGTTGTTTTATCAGTGGTCTCAAGGATGAAATCCGCTCATAGGTCAAAATGTTCTATCCCAACATAATGATGGAAGTCCTAGGGTTGGATAAATTGGCAGAGGACAAGATCGCAGCTCAACAATGCTCCAAACCCACCTTTGTTCCCTTCAGAAATATGGGTTCCCAACGACCTTCCATCACGCCTGCCCCACAACCAACTCCTATCAAGCATCTGTCTGAAACAGAGATGCAGGCACGCCGAGAAAAAGGGCTTTGTTATAATTGTGATGAGAAATTCATTCAGGGACATCGATGTGTTCAACAAAAGCTCTATCTATTGGATGTGGATTCTCCTCCTGGCTCAGAACTTGATGAAGAATCTCCAGATACAGTAGATGATCAGGTCAACATTCAACACCCGCCTATTGACACCCCATCTCAGGACGACCCACCCGAGCTCTCTCTCCATGCTGTAACTGGCGTCACCACCCCACAAACAATGCGTGTTAGGGGATACTTCAAGAAGCTCCCTCTTACCATACTCATTGATTCTGGTAGCACTCATAACTTCATTGACCCCTGGATTGCCAAACAGGCTGATTGTTTTGTCCATCCTTGCTCCAACTTTGAAGTCATGGTTGCCAATGGGGGCACCTTACCTTGCAAGGGGAAGTGTCACAATGTGTGTATCTCTATGGAATATTATAACCTATGCTCTGACATGTTTGCCTTGTCCTTCGGTGGATGTGATGTGGTTTTGGGCGTTCAATGGTTACACACACTTGGCCCCATCTCATGGGATTTTTCAGAACTTTGGATGCAGTTTTTAGTAAATGGGGCACAACACAAATTAATGGGCTTACAACCAGGGTCTCTTTGCATCATCAGTTCACATCGCCTGGAAAAAATCCTTAAGAAGAATTCACATGGTATCATCGCTCAACTCCATTCCCTTCAGATGCACCCATCAACGGTCTCCACTACTTCCTTGGATCGATATGGAGGTGTCTTTGCTGAACCAATGAGCTTCCCGCCTTCAAGAGACCTTTTCGGTAAGAATTTAGTCGCATCTACCTCTCAGCAGGAACTGATGGCTATTTTGCATGCAGTACAGAAGTGGAAACCATACCTATTAGGGAATTATTTCTGCATCAAGACTAATCTCCAGAGTCTGGAAATGTTTCTGGAACAATGGGTCTCCTCCCCAACACACCTGAAATGGGTTATCCAACTCATGGGTTATCCCTATGCGATCACTTACAAGAAGGGTAAGGACAATATGGTGGCAGATGCTCCTTCTCGCACAATTGATGACCCATTTTCTCTTACATCTCTTTCTCTACTTGTTCCAAATTGGTTGCAATATGTTCAACAGGGCTATCTCTTCTATGAACTCCATGCTTCTTCATCAGCAGGGAACTCTGGGTTCTTCAAAATGTATGACCAGGATCAATGTAACTTCTTTTGGCCGGGACTGAAAATGCCAATTCAACAGATGGTGGCTGACTGTGATACTTTCCAGGTCAACAAGGGTGAAACGCCACTCCTTTTGGGATTGCCCAAACCCTTGCCCATCCCTACACAACTTTGGCCAACTATTTCTATGGATCTCCTAGCAGCGCTCTGGTGGTGCAATACCACATCTCAAAGGACACCATATGAAGCATTCCGTGGACAGACACCGCCAGTTCTTCTTCCATACACCCTTAGCAACTCTCCAGTTCAGGAAATTGACTCGGTTCTTCGAAACCGCGATCAGATTCTTCTCATTCTGCAGGACAATCTTCACATGGCTAGAATTCGCCTAAAAAAACAAGCCGACCAACACCATTCTAAGGGCATTTTATGCGCAGCTGATGGGGTTCTTCTTCATCTACAGCCTTCCAAGCAATCCTCCCTGACACTCCAAAGGCGTCAGTGGCCCAAAATGCAACCCAAGGATGCTACGGGGGAACCACTTCTTCAGATTCTGCAACAATTTCTCCAACCAAAGCTTTGAGGACAAAGCTTTTTCTAAGGGAGAGGGGATGTTAGGAACCCATGTCAACCCTTCTCTTTACTATGTTAGTATATTGTTGTTGGACACATATGCTTTGTAAGTCGTCCCGTAGTATTTGTTGATCCATAGTTTATATTAGCCCATAGTATTGGACGCATATGCTTTGTAAGTCGTTCCGTAGTATTATATGTCCCATGGTTTTGACTCATAGTATTGGGCATAGACTTAGTATATAAGTGTGTGTTGAGGTCATGGAAGGCACCGTAAAGTTAATTGTATTGAGCTTGCTCAAAGGAGGTTTCCCCCTTGAAGTGGCCCGTGATCAATATAAAAGTGATTCCAAGTTCTATTATTTCTGATATCTCGTGTATTTGCATTAATTAATTATTGTAGGTTCTTCACAGGGCCATTCTCACATAGTGGTAGGTTAGTCCTCCTATGGTGAGATATAAGTGTTGAATCCTTTCCGACATGATAGTAGGTTGGTCCTCTCATGGTCGTTGATGTAAGTGCTGGGCCTTTCTGACATGGTGGTAGGTTGGTCCTCCCATGGTTGTTGATGTAAGTGTTGGGCCTTTCTAACATGGTGGTAGGTTGATCCTCCCATGGTCATTGATGTAAGTGATGTGCCTTTCCGACATGGTGGTAGGTTGGTCCTCCCATGGTCGTTGATGTAAGTGCTGTTAGCCTTTCCCAGATGGTAGTAGGTTGGTCCTCCCATGCTGGTGAGTGTAAGTGCTGGGAGCCTTTCACATGGTGGCAGGTTAGTCCTCCCATGGTGAGTGTAAGTGTTGTGTGTGTGCATCTGGGTTGTGCTCCGTGGACTACATGATGATCTGAAGACATTGATGTGATAGTTTGGTACACAGGTTTTGCAGAGGCATATAATCAGTCCTGAGATGATCTTGTAGGTTTTGCAGAAGCAGTGTAATCAGTCCTGAGAGATCTTGCAGGTTTTGCAGAAGCAGTGTAGTCAGTCCTGAGGTGTACTTACTTGATGGATTTCTCGCATATGATGATGATGATTAGGTTGATCATGTGATGATATACATCAGTTGGATGTATGGTGAGTATCAGGTGGATACTCTGTGGTCGTGGACATGTTGTGCAGTGGCATGTAAAATATCCTGAGAGATTCAAGAGGTTGAGTTGTGTGCTCGTAAAAGGCCTGGGATGCTCTTGCGAGGTTTTGCAGATGCACGTGATGAATCCTGAGGATTCAACAGTATGACCAGTGATGATGAAGATCTACAGGTGGTGGGCCTACATCCAATATGAAAAAGGACTGGCTCTGTAGAACTTCCTATGACGAGTAGATTCATAGATTGGATGAGATAGCAGCAGCTTTGATGATGATGATGATTCGATGACGATGCATTGATGACGATCATCCAGAGAAGAAGACTTGTGCCCGATGATCTGTGTCGAGAAATAACTTTCTAGTTAAGAGGGAGTGTTGATGTATATGTAACTTCGGAATGTATTTCATATATATATATTTATTGTACCCTTATAAGAGATGTGTTATTCCTCTATAAGGAAGTGTCGTCATTTGTATTGACAAGTGTCGCAAGTAGGTTAACTTGCCGATGGGTTATTAGACTACTTAATGTGGGTGTCATCCCGATATATATGTAACTAGGGTTATTAGGCTGAGTTAGACAAGTCGGCCCCATAAATAATTAGGCAGGTCAAGACAAGTATAAATAAAGAGTCGGGATTCTCTATTTTGATCATCTCATAACTCACTCTTCTCTCACTCGGAAAGTGGTGCACATTGAAGGAGGAGGATCAGCTGCATAGTAGGATACTATCTATTGTATTTGGTTGTACTTTGGTTGAGCCATTTCTCTATCTATCTCTGAGGAAGTTGTGGGGCTTTTCACCTTAGGGTTTTCCCCACGGAAAAATATGTGTGTCCATTGTCTCATGCTTTTGATTCTTGTGATGCTTGACATGCTTGATGTGATTGTTATGCATTGATATACTGTACATGTTATTCTCTCAGTGAAGATCCTATAGCATATTGAATTAATGCTTAAAATCTAACAGGAAATATATTCCATATTGCTTCTGGTGCATCTTTGAAATTTCAGATCCTCGGGGTCTAAAACTTTGGCCTATGGTAGAATGACCTGTCATATTTCCAACCCCATAGATATGAGCTTCAATGGATTCTCTATGAGAGAGACATGCTAAGTGTCGCAACATGACCTATTTATGGGATGAAACAACATAGCGAACTTGTATAGAGTGCCACGTGTCATTGTTTCAACTTCGGCCTCTGAAAATCAGACCTGTGAAACTAGAATCTGTGCACTAATTGAAACTTTATACGGAATTTTGGAGCTTCCTAGATCTAGATATGACCTTTGTTCCTAGGTCACTTGTTTAGGGCTGCATTCTGGAAGAGGCAGAAACCCTAACTTGTACGGATCATGTCTCACAAAGTAAATCGAATCTGAGGCTGAAATTTTTACATTGGGTACATATGTGTCTAATATTCAGCCTGTAACAAATTTAGATCCTGAATCTTCGCCAAAACTGATTTATAGAGAAAGTATCACGATGAATGGTTTTTACTATACCAAGCCATAGCTTCCAATTTGTTGCAAGTGCATTTCAAGCATAGCACTTGTCCACATTTTGCTTGAAGTATAATTATAATTATAATTAATTATAAACTTGGTGGTGAATGGGACAAATGTGAATCCACAAATTGGGTTGATAGTTGGGACTGTTTATAACTCCCCATTAGTCAACGTATAGCTACATAATTATACCAGTTGGAGGAGGACCAATCAAAAATTTTATGAGACTATGACCACATATCAGATCTCGTACAACCAGGTTCAATTAATATTTTGAAAATTTTCACAACTAGTTGTGTCTTGTTAGTTGACTCAAATGTTGGCAATATATTTTAAGTAGGGAACACATACGTAGTGGTTTACTCGAGACACAATGCATGGCGCACAAACTATTGGATGGCACGTTTCTTGGAGGGGAATCAGACCCTCATTGTCTCATTAAGGGACTCTAAGGTCAATTATTTTCCGATTGGTTCAATGGTTATAAAAGGAGAATATTTGAACCAGGTTTCCCACTCAAAAATTAGAAAAGGGTGTGTATTTGAATATTATATACCAAGTCATATTTTATACCATTATACAAACTTAGTTATTGGCACAAAATTATAGATACAAATAATTCCAAGGAAGAACTTATCAAAGGCAAGATACTTATTGCCTTACTCCAAGCACGAGACATTGAAGGACACCATTTGTCACGTCCCCACCAACCTACCTGGCCACTGGAGACCGCGATCCATTTTTTTTATCCAAAACATCGACTAAGTGCCCATACACACAGTCGGTAGAGTTCATATCCGCAATCTGCACCCGCAGTTGCGAACCTGCAACCTTCATTCCGCAATAGCGGATCCCACAATCCACAGTCTGCAGTCCACAACCCACAACTGCGAATGCGAAAATGCGGAATTCCAACTTCTGCAGGAGGTCACTCCTGCAACCTGCAACCCGCAACAGTGGTTCCTGCAACCCGCAACAGTGGTTCCTGCAATCCGCAACCCACAATTGCGGATGCAGAATTGTGGAAGCCCAAAACACATAATCTTGAACTTGACAATCCCACAACCCGCAACAGTTGATCCCGCAACCCGCATTCCGCAATTGCGGATGCAGAATTGTGGAGTCTCAAAATGCATAATTTTGAACTCGATGATCTCGCAACCCACAATTGCGGAACCATTGCATGCGGAACCCTGCCTCTGTAAGGGCAACTTCATCAAATCTTCTAAGGGGCATAACTCCTTCCTCCAACATACAAATGGGGCAAGGTTGGTACCATTGGAAAGCTCTTGGAGAGTTCTATCCAATGGTAGAGTCCCCTGATCAGGTGAGGTATCTAACCTTCCCATTTTCTTCTCTGAATTTCTATCTATATCTCCATTTAGACACTTACAACCTTCTACCTGCCAAGATCTTCCTTTCCATTTGACCCACAAAGGTTTCTGAAACCACTTCCAGGATTCTCCTTCTCCCCAGGGACCAGGTGTAGGTATGCATCTCCTTCACAGGGTTAGTTATACATAAACATTCATCTCCAAACAATGAGACACTATTAGTCATTATTAAATATAAAATGCATTAAATAGTTTTAATCAACACATCTATCATATGCAAGAATTACAAGGCATTAAACTCATGCAATATAAGATATACATACAACAGTGAACTCAACCTCTTAATCAGGCCTGTACATGACTTCATGTCAATCCCATTCATATACATACATTACACAGTTCCATAATTATACACAAACATTCATCACAAAAGAATGAAACGCCATCATTTACTATAACAAAAATACTTATCTTTCAATTCCGAAGCAACTGGCTAAGTGAGAGAAACGTTCCACCCAACCTTAGATCTTTGTCCAGCCTATACTATTTCAGCTAAGAGATCACCCCCGAGATGCGCAGTGTATCCACTAAGGAGGGTTAACAAGTTCTCTCCCAGTCAAGGCTCCATTCTCTTAATAAACCAATCTATAGTTGGGTTTATCAAGCATTTCAGGGCTCCTACCCATGCTAAGCCAACCTACAGTGGTTTATCAAGCATTCAGGAACAACAGGGAAGGCGTTGCTAAGCCAGTGAGCTCAACCACAGAGCTGCAGGCATCTCAGCACTCAGTTGACCTAGAACCCACAATACCTACCACATCCAACACAAGGAAGACCTACTTCACTGTTACACATTCCTTCAAGGCATCTTCCCTTCCAGTGCTATTCCAAGATGGGCATAGAAGGGTCCAGTCACTAGTTCATTGAGAATATATCCTTCACTGGGTTTATCAAGCAACCCAACTCCCTCCCACAGTTCAACAACTGATTCGTTACCAGGCTTTGGTTTTCTTCACGAACGGTCTACCCATACCACTCCGTCACTGTAACTAGGTTTTACACCCAGGGTGTCTTGGCTATAATCTCTCAGGACTTTTCTAACACATAGGAAGAACGAGTAACCTCATATTTCCCTCCCTAGATGGGTTAGGTGTACATAGGAAGTGCATAGGCGAATTCTCTGTGAGGGTTGACGACTCATGAATGGTAAGTGCATGAAAAATGTGTGAGTGAGTGAGGAATGGAATGTCCCTATCCTCCCATCCCCCCGAATAGTAAAACAGGTTCAGGGAGTTCCCCCAGGCGATTGAATGTTTTCACGAACAAGCGATCAGAGCCATGCCCTGCCATACAAAATCACATGCATTCTCCATACTCCATCAGCTTAAGCAATTAGGGTTCTCAACCACCCACTGCAATTGCATTAATGTCAACAGAGAGTTCAATCGGGTTCGCAGTCAGACATGTGGCAATATGGGAAACCAATCCCAAACCCCCTTACCTCTCGTCTCCCTAGTGGATACACATGGCCCCTTCTCATTCGTTGCCTCCCTAGCCAGCTTCTTGGTTATTTTACTCATTAATAATAATTACATCACTTACATTTCTTCATGGATTAGCAGCCCATGAATAATCAACTGTCCAAATACTTGCCTAATCAAATAACCTTAAACATCCACTACTGGGGCTTAGGCCTTGAGCTCCACACTAGGGAAAAAACACATATTGTATATACATAGTATTTACATCGAAGCCAAATACATCAAGGGAAAAATGGGGTATTACACCATTGGTATTAGAGGTGAACCCGATGGTATAGTAGAATGATCATAGGTAGGTAATTTGGTACGTGGTTTGCATGTTATATTGTGTACTATGTTATAGGTATGTGGTGTACATGTATGTTATGATTTTGTTTCATAGTCTCATTGATTATTGACATTAATATTTTGACTATTGAAACCGAACATTGACAGCTTCATAGATTGATAAATTGCATAGAATTATACAACTTGATAAATTGCAAAAACTTCTTCATCGATCCTAATTACACTATAACATATGCATCCTCGTGACCATTTTCATGGTCATTGTCACCATCATCATCCCCATGCTCCTTGTCACTATCCCCATGCCCATTGCCACCATCACCATGCCTATTGCCCAATGAACATCACCACCATCCTCCTCCTTCCCATCTTGTCACCATCACCATCCCCTTCTTCACCATAATATGCGCATCCATAATCCACACAAATATAATTGCTAAATACCTAATTTATAAACTTAGAAACCAAATCACAAACATAGAAACATAATCTAGGCTTAGAAACCTAATCTACTATAGAAACACAAATATATCCCTAGAAACCTAATCTATAAACTTGGAAACCTAATCTATCCTTAGAAACCTCCATCACCATTTGAATCCAAACCATTATGCTACAAATATGCACAAGAGTCCAAAAAACCCTAGTTTGTGCATTCATGTGCATCCATTTGAATCCAAACCATTATGCACAAAAGTCCAAAAAAATTCATGATGCAACTATATATGCATGTCAAAAAACTTCATATATTCATGTGGATCCATTTCTATCTAAACTAGTGTGCTGCAAATATGCACAAGAGGCCAAGAAACCCTAGTTTGTATTCTAAACCCCTAGCCTAGAAAACCTAGAGCGAATCGTATAAACCCTAGTTTGTAGCCTAAACCCTAATTTGAATCATAAACCCTAAAACCATAGTTTGTAGCCTATATCCTAGTGTGTGTTCAAAATCCTAGAAACCCTAGTTTGTAGCCACTAACTATCATTGACCAATCACTAATATCAATTATTCAGTGCCATTGTTTCCCAAATTGGACCTTTACCATACATTCGTGAATCGATCTATGATTTGTTTATGTGAGGTATTTCTTAAGTTGTTCAACTTGTGTGGAAACACTTCATCCATCTTAATGGCATCATCAAAATCCAATTTCTTCAACGAGTCTCATTAGTTAACACACTTCCCTCATCTATTTTTTGAAGAATCATAACTACCAACCAATGGAACCCTTCCATAAACAAGAATTATTACACTCTTTTTTTGTTTATTGTGATTGGAGCATACATATTCAAAGTCTCAATTCAAGTCATTAATAACTTGAAGGGATGGTAACAATTATCCTTTCAAAATGAGTATAGTCATATTTATTATTTTTTTGGATTTTTTTTTTCAAGGAATAATTTTATGGATTTTTTTTCAAGTATTTTCATGGATGGTAAATGGAGTAAACCATGGAACCATGATGAGGGGATAAAGAAAGTTGAACCCATGACCACTGCAAATTTTGGGGAAGAGATCTCATATTTGACTCTTGATTGCTTGAGTAAAAGCTTCAATTTAAATTTTTTATGGAGTCATAGTATTTAATTTGCAAAGAGTGAATTTGTAAATTATTAACTAAATATAAAGCATAAAGGAAATTAATATTGTTTTTTTGCACGAATATCTATAAATTTATGAAGTGGCATGTGGTCTAATAAAATTTGACCTAGGGCATCTAATTTTTCAAAGCAACTTGGGATCACACCTACTTAGACACACTTGCAGGACCTCCCAGAACCGAGTTTTGTTGCATGGTTAGAATTCTATGCCCACAGTAGGGATTCACCATGTGTCCCTGAAATCCTTTAGGGTGAAAGTTGTAATGGGACATATAATAATGAACATGGATTGGATAGATGAAATGGCGAATCTGTTGGATTCAAGACATCAATATAGTTCTAGGTGTGCGCCCCCCTTGGGTCCATGGGCAAGAAACAATATTTTAGGTTGATTTTGGAAGCTAGGGTTTTTCTCAATAAGGGACTTTGAAATTTTTTCACAGAGGGATTAACTTTGAAAATTCCTCAACCAAGAACTTGTGGTTAGAATTCCCACATGGAATCTTCCTAAAAACACTTGCAGGACCTCCCAAAACCTGTTTTTGTTGCACGGTTGGAATTCTATGCCCCTAGTAGGGATTCAACAGGTGTCCATGAGAGCCTCTAGTAGTTGAGATTCAACATGACATATAATGATGACTGTGGCTTGTATTGACAAACCATTGACTCTGTTAGATTCAAGACATCGAGATAGTTCTAGGGGTGCCCCTCTCCTCCGGGCCCATGGCCTAGAGATCATCTTTTAGGTCGATTTTGGAAACTAGGGTTTTGATCAATAAGGGAATTTGCAATTTTTGCACATAGGGATCAACTTTGCAAATTCCTCAACCGAGAACTTGTGGTTAGAGTTCCCACATGGAACCTTCCTAACACACTTGCAGAACCTCTCAAAACCTAGTTTTTTTGCACGATTGGAATTCTATGCCCTCGGCAGGGATTCAACAAGTGCCCTAGAAAGCATCTAGGAGGTAAGCTTCAACATGCAATAGAATGATGGTTGTGACTTAGATTGATGAACCGTTGAATATGTTGGATTCAGGACATCAAGATAGTGCTAGGGGTGCCCCTCTCCTCTGGTTCCATAGCCCATAGACCATCTTTTAGGTTGATTTTGGAAACTAGGGTTTCGATCAATTAGGGTCTATGCAATTTTTGCACATAGGGGTCAACTTTTCAAAATCCTCAACCGAGAACTTTTGGATAGCGTTCCCATGTGTAACCTTCATAGGCACACTTGCACGATGAAACAACAGAATCCAATTGGGAGGGTTAAGAAGCGAATCTACTAGTTTCCATAATTGAGAATAAAGTAATAATTGTATTGATAGAAGATGAATTACAATTGATTTGGCCGCCTTTAAATATGGCTTGGCCATTAAATATGAGGAGTCACATCCTCTTGTTACAAAATAAATAATATTTTATTAATTATCCTCATTTATTATTATCTTATTTCTTTATTATTTTATATTTGTGACATTACCAACCCCTTTAAAGGAGCTTTGTCCTCAAAGATTCATTTGCTAGCACCATCTTTTGTTATTGATTGTGTTGATGCTTGATTTGAGCTAAGCGATCTGGATTGATCTCTCTATCTTGATGATGGCCTGGGTCATTCTTATGCTACGAATCTTTCCTCTTGGGTGGATAACTTCTCAAACCATACAATCAATACTTACTTCCCTTCCATTTAAAACTCATGTACTATTTTTTTAGATTGGTAGAGTACGTCCCTAGCGATATTAACTAGTCAGTGCCTAACACCATTTCTACTTCCCTGAGTGGTAAAGAACTACAATTGTGTTGTAGGTGTAAGTTTTGTATTTGCAATCACACCTTATGACATTTTCCTACTTCTATGTGGTGATCAACGATGGTTGATGCTTTAAGTCCTTTTGTGGGAAACACAAAAAGATTAAGTTCCTTTGACTTGTTTATATCAATCAAATTATGGGTAAATTGCGATATCCCTATTATTAATTGTCCCATTAAGTTGCAGTCTTTTTGTCCCTGACTTCCTTGATTCTGTTACTTGGAATATGAATTGTTCAGTATTAAGGATGTCACGATTTCTCAACTAAGGTAGAACATATTTCCTTGTGAGTGATTGGCTTCCTTCATGTTGGGTGTAATCTATCTTAGGTGTCTCTGCCCCTTCTTCTTTACAATCATGTTGAATACACATAATTGTCGCAACTGATACTTCAGATGAGCTTGTATCTGAATCAACAGTGTCTTCTTCCACAGGTACCTGTACTAATTTTCCATTAATAATTTTGTAGTGTGTTGGGTGATTCCATTTATGGCATGGGAACTAGTCTTCTCCACATCGATGACAAGTATTCTTCTTCTTTTTTTCTATCACTGCCGGTGTGACTTGTCGATGTTTTTGAGACCTTTTCAGCTTCATAGGAATATGATTGATACTTGTCTCACTGATGACTGGGTGACCATATATATTTGCAATACCTACATTGTTTTTCTTGTTCTCACAAATATCCTTTGTCAAAGTTTCCTTGTTTTGATTTTTTGAACTTTTCCTCAACAAGTTTTGCTATGCACCTAGATTTATCCAAATTGGATACATTATGTAATTCTAATTCTTCTCTTATGAATGGTTTAAGACCAGAGACATATGTCTAGATTCGTTGACCATCTGTTAATTATGGTACTCATGTCGCTAATGATTCCCATTCATATGTGTATTCTTCCACATCGCCTTCTTGTTGTAACCTCGTTATTTTGGAGAAAAATTCCTTCTCTATCACATCTTTGAATATTTTTAAAAAATCATTTTTGAATGTGTTCCAAATGTAGGTACATACGTTTTCCATTTTATTCCACCACATGTACCAATTGTATGCCCAACCTTCGAGCTGCATGGAGGCGTATTTAATTTTTTCATCATCTGATAAGATTTTGTGGATGTAGAAGAACTCTTCTGCTTTGTTGATCCATGCCACACTCTATTTTGTTTCTCCATCGAACTTGGGTAAATCCAATTTAGGTTTCATTGGGTATCCCCCCATCGATTGCATTGTAGCCCAATATGATTTATGATGCTTGTAGTCTTTATGGTCTTCTGGGATCTCCACTTTGAGGGGATTTGATTGATGATTATTGGAATCGACTGAATCACAACATGAGTGGTCTCCCTTTGGAGACTCGACATTTTTAGAATCATAACTATCCTTGAAAACCTTATTGATATTTTCTAGCCCTTCATTGAAGTATGTTTTCATTTCATCTTGTACCTTCCTCATTTCCCATGAGACTGCTTTGGCAACTTCATATTGCACTTTTCACTATAGCTCTTCTTTTCCTTCCCGAAAATCTATGTCAAGTTTGTCAATTCTAGATTTTAAACTTTGAAGGATTTTTAAATCTTGGATTTTATCTTTTTCTAATTTTTCCATTCGGTCCTTCATTTATGCCATTGATCTAGTGCACGCCGGAATCTTTTTGTGAATGTGTAAATATAATTATTATTATTATATTTATTGTTTTTTTTTGTAAATAAAAAGCATTGTATTACTGCATGGAAAATATATACATTTCGCGCTTACAACGTTGCTGAGCTAAGAGTCTAGAACCCAAAAAACCATAGACAGAGACACTATCGGAATCTCGACATTACAGAGTGAAGGTCCATGAAACCGGACCTCTTCAATAGAAAAAAGACCTTTCACAAAACAGTACCCACTACCCATATCCTGAATTACAGACAAAGAGATAAAAAGAGAAAAAGACATAAAAACCTAAACACCAACCCCTTTCCAAGACAGATCCTAAGATCATGCAACACCTTTCTCCATAGCATTGAAGTTCGCCTCCTTCTTTTGAGAGAGATCCCCTCCTTGAAGAACTGTAGTCGTCGGTAGAGGCAAAGCATACTAGTGCGGTTTGCTGCTGGAGACCCATATCCCCTGACCATCCAGGCCCGGAAAAGAGAAAGAGAGGCCCAACTTCTTAGCTATAGCATCGATTTTGCAATGCATTAACCTATTGTTTGCATTGTGAGCCTTCCAAGCCTTGACCAATTCTTCATCTCCTTGACGTTTAGCATTACCTCCCATCGCAACATGGGCCAACAGGTTCTTAGTGACCCAATAAACCATAAATATTCTATCATAGGCCGAGGCCGGCTCGCAGTGGTACTAGGATCGATTACCCAGTCCTCCATCTATTTCTTGACTTCATCAAATGGGAGAGCTTGAACCTCGCTCCATAGAGGCTTTTCAATAACCTCAATGTCTTCCCTAATGGGATCAGGGATCCATTCACAAAGAAAGTGGTTGCAGATTGGGATCGGACTTGAGCCCGAGTTACTCGTCTCAGAACACGGCCTATAAAATTTGATTTGTCTTTACCTTTCTGGGTGGTAGAGGCAGAGCCCAACCCAGAAAAATCTCCAATTTCACGTTTAGGATCCATTACAGAGCGCAACACAGAGGACAAAAGACAATAAGGCGGACGTGATAGCCCAAACCACACCCTGGAAGGCACTCTTAAGTAACTAACATCCAAGACACAGAGGCTAGCCTTATCACACTCAGTCCAGTAATGAGCCCAAAACAGAAGGGCACTCACATATGATGGCCGAAGGCTCACGTTGACAGAGGTAGGGAAATAAATGGCCAAGTCCCATGAAGAACTGACTAGATCCTGGAGCGTACCCTCGCCATTACACTGAATTATGAATACCATGATGAGAAAAGATTGGATCCGGTGCAAATCCAGCATTCAGATCAAAAAATGCTTGAAACCGTACTTCTCCTTCACTCTCATAATAGTCGACCTGTGGGAATTATCAATTCTCTGCATTAAAGAAAAGGTCAGCAATTCATCATCAGAGTGACCTCCGACTCACGTCTGTCACAATCCTGGGGCACGTGTTGAACACCCTCCACTTGTTGCTTTCTACCAAAGTCCACAGCGGCCATCTGGAGGCACTTGGGGGCCCGTTCTTCATGCCTGAACTCAACCATGTGGCTAGATGTGTGGCCGCCAACCCGATCATCACCCAAGTTTGCTAGAAAATCAACAACCTTTTTAGCCTCCCGTCTGACGTGGTGGAAAGTTAACAAACTATTAGCGCGAATGAGGCGACGCGGGATATCCAACCAATGAGAAAGCTTCCAGCTGGCAGTGACATGTTCAATCGTCTTCCCTTGCATCAGCCCTTTGGCCATGTGGATAATAATTTTCGAATCTCCCTCTATAGTACTCGGGAATAAAACACCTTGAATGATCAGTTGCAAACCATGAATGAGACCATCAAGCTCAGTTGAGTTGTTAGTATCATGACCGATGTACCCAAAGAAAACCTGTAAAGCTGTCCCTTCCGCATTTTTGCAAACACCGCCATAACCAACAGCCCCAGGATTTCCATGCAATGCCCCATCAAAATTAATTTTATATTCAGTCGGCCAAGGTGGAGACCAGAAGTTGGGACTGATGGGTTTACAGATCTTGTCCCTCCTTCGTAGACCAAGCATATCATCCCTATTGAGACCCCGTCCTTTGGCTATGAGCAAATACCCCTCCGAGAGGTTTCTGTCCTCGTCAATCCAATGTCTACTTCTAATGGTTTCCTGAATGTTACGGACCAGAGTTTCCCACACCTCCTCTTTACGATGGTTTTTATCCCTGAAAATCCTCCCATTTCTTTCCTTCCAAAGGTTCCAGCATACGATACCGGGAAACATCTACCAAATAAACGCTAATATTGGATTGCTAAAATCTTGATAATTCCAAATGCACAGAGTTTGATTTGGTTGGCCACGAGCATGATCACTTTTTCAAAAAAATCATGGCACCTCTATCCCAAAGGAAAGAAGAGTATTCACATTCATCTAGCAAGTGGCCAAGCATTTCCTCACTATTTTTGCATAAGGGACAACATGAGGGGCCTTCTATACCATGTTTATTAAGGTTTTCTCCTGTTAGGACTCTTTTCCAAGTGATCAGCCAACATAAAATTGTAGTTTTTGGACAGGGATTCATCTTCCATAGTTTTCTCCACAAAGCTTCATCATCTACTTCTCTATTAGTATGCAGATCATACGCCTCCTTGATGCTGAAAACCCCTTTCTTCCTGTATCCCCACCTTAGCTTATCAAGTCCAGTTCTTCTGCGGATGTATCTTTCTTGGAGTAGATCCCCAAAAGCTCTGTCTTCATCTTCATTAATTAACCCAGTCCACCACTGATGGTCTAACCAAGATCTAAAAGTCTCTATGGACGGGTTGGTCCACTAGTGACAAACCTTGAGTTTTCCTTCAGTCATACCATGAGCTCTAATGTTCTTCCACCTTTGATCATTCCCCAGTTTAGGGAATTGCTTCCATGAATCATCCCAGAACTTTGCCAACTCACCATCTCAAATTTCCCAAAAGCTATGATCCTGAACCATCTTTCGCCCTTTCTGAGCCTTCGTCCATATGTGAGATCCCAAAGTATCTGCATTGTATCTGATCAATTGATTGGTTTGATGGTCCCTGGCATATTTGACTTACTAGAGTTTCTCCCATGGCTCATTGTTGTGGTTACACCATCTCCACCATAATTTGGATCCCTGAATGTCACTGACCACCTCCGGATCTCTGAGTCCCAGACCTCCCTTTTCCTTAGGACAACATAAGATGTCCCATCTGATCAAAGAAAATTTTGATTTGGATTCCCTACCACCCCATAGGAAATTACATTGGATGCCCCTTATTTATTTGAGGATCGATTTAGGGGAATACAATAAGGAGAAGAGGTAAATCGGCATAGCCTGCATGACTGATTTCACCAGAGTTAGCCGACTAGGAAATTTTAATGGTCTATTAATCTAGCTATTGAGTCTTCTTTTTAAGCGATCCAAAAGTCCTGCCAAAAAATCCTGCGAATAGTGCCCTATGAGAGCAGAGCCCCCAGGAATTTAGTAGGAACGGATCCTTTTGAGAAATTAAGAATGCGGAGAATGTTACGCTGAGTAACACAGGGAGTATTGAACAAGAAAACCCAAGACTTATCATGATTGACTTCGAGCCCTGAGGCTTTAGCAAAAAGTTTTAGTCTTTTCTTAAAGGCATGGGATTCTTGGACTGAAGGGTGTCCCATTAACATATTATCATCAACAAATTATTGGTGGGTCTCTTTAATCATGCCCTCATGGAGGTTCATACCTCTGATTTCCCCCTCCGCAGATAGGGAGTGAATAAGATGGCCAAGCCCTTCCGCCATAAGGATGAAGAGAAAAGGGGAGAGGGGGTCTCCTTGTCCTATGCCACGGGAAGACTGGAGAAGCCTGGTAGGAGATCCCTTAAGCAGAATGGAAAAGAAGGCAGTAGTTACCAGATTCATGATCCAACTAACCCAATCCAAACCAAAACCATAGGCCTCTAACATACTTTGCATATATTGCCAACTTAATTTATCATAGGATTTTGCAATGTCAAGTTTGATCATCATACTTGTTTTCTTGGTAGTATTCAAGGAATGAATAGTTTCATGAGCTAAGATTATACCATCAAGAATCTGTTGGCTTTCAACAAAGACAGATTGCTCAGGGTTGATCAAAAGAGGGAGTAGAGGCTTTAACCTGTTAGCAACAACATGAGTAATTATTTTATAGATAACATTACATAAGGAAATTAGGAGGAACTTGCTTGGCACCTATGCCCCATCCTCTTTTGGAATAAGAGTCAGAAAGGTGGCGTTAAATGCCTTCAGGACTCCACAACATCTACGGGATGCTTCCACAATGTCCGCAACCTCCTGTTTAATTAAGTCCCAAAAGAAATGAAAAAAATTAGTGGTGAAACCATCCGGGCCTGGAGATTTACCTAAAGCCATCTGTTGCATGGATTCTTCGACCTCCTGCAAGGTAACAGGTTTATTCAATATCTCATTGTGCTCATTGGTGACCAATCTGGGGATAAGTCTAGTTATCCGGGTGATAGCATTGCTTCAGTCCATTCGATCCTCCTTAAGAATGTCTTCAAAGTGGTGAACAAGTTCATCTTCAATCTCTTACCTGGACTCAGCCCGGTTTCCATTAACTTTACGAAGCTTGTAAATATTGGATTTGTGATGATTATGAATAACATAATTATGGAAAATTTTGTATTCCTATCCCCTTCTTGAAGCCACTGATTTCTGGATTTTTTCCTCCAATAAATCTCTTCCTTTTTTTCTTTGGCCTCCAATTGATTTAACAGATTATATTCGTGCTCTTTGAGCTCATCAGTCCACCCTTCTTCCATACCTTTCCTGTGTAAGAGCTCAAGCTCTCCCATGACCTTCGATTTATCTTGGAAAATGTTCCCGAAGTCAGCTTTGTTCCAAGATTTTATTTTGGCTTTGACAACCTTTAATTTCTGTTGGAACTGATACATCCTAGTTCCCCTGGGGGGGACCAATTCCTGCCACCATTGCCCCACTATCTCTTTGAAGTCCTTATGCTCTAACCAAAATTTCTTAAACCTAAAAGGTTTAAATAAAGTGGCATTGGACCATTCCCATTGGAGGAAAATTGTCCAATGATCAGAGCCAGTCGAAGGAAGGACAATAGCGTGGGCCTCCGCCCCATATCTGACAAGATCCTCCGTGGCCAGAAAACGGTTGATTCTAGAGGCTACAAGATGAGTTCCCCACATTTTGTGTTCCACGTATAAAGGCCATTTGTAGTCTCAATGTCAAAGAAGGGGCTTTGGGAAATGAAATCACCAAAGCCTTCCTGGAATTTGTCCAGGACCCTCCTACCCCCTTTTTTTCTTCAAGAGACGAAATCAGATTGAAATCCCCTCCTATAATCCATGATCCTTCTATTGCTTGGTCCTTTAGCCTTAATAAGTATTGAATAAAAGCAATTTTCTGGGGGAAGGCACTCGGGCCATAGATATTCACCAGCCGGCCAGAGGACCCAGAAACCCAATCTGTAAACTTAGCGCTCAGAGAGAAGTCGTTAGCCCACCAAGATGAAAGACACAGGGAATCAAGATGCCAAAAGACTTCCATACCACCCACCATCCCCATGGCATCAATAGCCATAAATTCATTTCCTCTCCATATTTTCTGCTTCACTTGCTCCAAAAGTTGAGAACTACACTTAGTCTCTTGGAGAAAAAGAATATCAGGTTTTTCATGTTTAATATTTCTTGCTAGGGTCTTTATTTTCCTGGGGTGGTTGCAACCCTAAATATTCCAAGATATTAGCTTCATTGATTAACCTTATTGACTTCAGAGAAGGATTCCAATATAGTAGGATGTTGGCCAGACTCGATTAACTTAACTCCTATCTCTACTATCCTTTGTTTATTCGTCTTCCTGCCTCTTTTCAAATATTCCTCTAGGGATTTCCTCTTGCTTCCCTTATACGGATCTAAAGCTATCCCCAATTGTCTAAAGACTTTAGACTTGATAATTGCAGCTTGAAGAAGTTCTAATTATCGTCGAGTGACATACCCTTTCCCTCTCTTTTCACATTCTCTATCAATCTCATCCAGATTGAGCTCACGTAATTCCATTTCCTCGCCTCCGTCTTCTACCATTGGCTCCACTTGATTTTCCAATTCATGGCACTTCTCAACTTCCTCGACTATACCCTCCATCTGTTTTGATTTCACTTCACCCTCATTCCTTCTGATCTCCCCATCTTTTTGTTGTTCTTCCAAGATCTGAAAGGGATTGGAGGTTTCAATCCTTTTACCATGAGTCTCCTTAATAGCTTTGTTTTGTCCTGCCATTTTATTTCTTCGCTTGTTACGCACCTGCGTGAACCCTTCCCTGTCTGTTTCTTTGGAAGGGCCACTTTTAGGGGGAGAAGAAGAATATTTTACCTATGGACAATTTCTACCCAGTTACCCATATTCATGACACTGATGACAACGAACAACGAAATGGGAGCTGCTCGTAATCCAAAGGTTGAAGCCACTCCTCATCTTCCCAATTTAGACTGATCGCCTCTGGTAGGTCTTTCGATAAATCCATGTAGACACATATTCGTGCATACGCAGTCTATCTTTGCTATTTGGTTTGGTCTGCCACTTTAACAAATTCGTCGAGAGTGTTTCCAATATCCTACAGGATCTCAAAATCCCAGTATTCACATGGCAGGGAGAACAGCCTAATCCAGACCGGGACAACTGTTACATCCTCAGTTTTCAAATTAAACCTTTCCTTCTAGGGTCTAAGGTATAATCCCGCCGAGAAGAAGAAATAAGGGCCTCCTTTCAGAAGGGTTTCCAAGTAGTTTTGATCCAGTTCACTAGATCTCATTCTCTGGGCCAAACCCCCACAAATTTACCTATTAGGGATTTTTCACGCCAATTCTCTATCCGTTCACGGATCTTTTCCGAGTTGATCTGCATAGTTGGAATATTCAGGGTTTTGGGGAGGAAACCGCCTGGCCCCATCCTTCGCTTGGTTCCTTTCTCAACTTCACTTTATTCGGCATTGGATTTTCCTGCCGAATCACCTGACGACTACAAGATCGTGGGGTTTCTATTCCCCATCTTAGGAAGCTTGGGGAGAGGGCACCTGCCTAGACCCATCAGATCTATCAAAGCATCGTCCGCAACCCGCCTGCCACTGCCAGACCCAACTCACGAGAGCGCAGAAGTGCCGCCTTTTTTTTACCACTGCCACTAGGGTTTCAAGAAGAACCTAATTCGCTCGCATCATCCTCCTCCCATTATATTTTTTGAATTTATTAATAAGAATAATAGATACTATTATTAAAAATTAATTTATAATAATATTACTATTATTATAATATATATATATATATATATATATATATTATTAATTAATTTTTTTGTTTTGGTGATTGTGTGTAGGTCTCACGTGCAGTGGGCAGGAGGTGGTGGAAAGGGATCATGAGGGATCCCACGGTGGTGGTGGAGGGGTGATGGAAGAGGTGGTTGTTGAATCTTAGAGGTAGAGGGAGGGAGGGAGCCAAGTTGGTGGAGGGGAGCTGTGATGGTCGTGTGAGGATGGAGGTTTGTGATGGAGTGGAGGGTACAGGAGGAGGTAGGAGCAGCGCAAGGTAAGATGCAAGAAGGAGGAGGGGTGGAGGGCACAACCGGTGGGGAGGGGGCGTGAAAGATAGAGGGGGTGAGGATGAATGGTGTAGGAGGGTGTTGGTGTGGAACTGGTAGGTGGTGTGGAGAGAGGAGTAGCGCGCGGTAAGGCAGAGAGGAGCAACACGTTGGAAGTGGAGCAGGAAGGAGGGTGGAAGGGTGGCGATGGAGCAACGAACTATGGATAGAGATGGAGGTTTGAAGAAGAAGAGTAAGTGGGAAGTGGCGAGAAGAATACAAATTGGGGTAGAGAGAAATGGAGGGAGGAAGAATATGAAATTAGGAGTTGAATCCGAGCTCTGAGGGGAGGAGCGAAAGCTCTGATACCACTGAAACAACCAAGTCTGGTTGGGAGGGTTAACAAGCGAATCCGCTTGCCATAATTGAGAATAAATTAATAATTGTATTGATAGAAGATGAATTACAATTGATTTGGCCGCCTTTAAATATGGCTTGGCCATTAAATATGAGAGTCGCATCCTCTTGGTACAAAATAAATAATATTTGATTAATTATCCTAATTTATTATTAACTATTAAATATTAATTATTATCCTATCTTATTTATTATTTTATATTTGTGACACAGGACCTCCTAGAACCTAGTTTTTTTGGATGGGTGGAATTATATGCCCCAAGTAGGGATTCAACAGGTGTCCCTGAAAGCCTATAGGAGGTGATATTCAATATGCCATAGAATAATGACCGTGGCTCAGATCAACGAACCATCAAATCTATTGGATTCAGGAAATTGGGAAAGTGTTAAGGGTTCCCCACTCCTTTGGGTCCATGGCCCAAAGATAATCTTTTAGGTCAATTTTGGAAACTAGGGTTTTGCTCAATCAGGGATTATGCAATTTTTGCATATAGGGGTCAACTTTGAAAATTACTCAATCGAGGAATTATGGATAACGTTCTAATGTTGAACCTGCCTAAACACAGTTGCAGGACCTTCCAGAACCCATTTTTGTTGCACGAGTGGAATTCAATACCCCCGATAGGGATTCAATAGGTGTGTCTGAAAGCATCTAGGAGGTGAGCTTTAACATGCCTTAGAATGACGACCGTGGGTCAGATTGACGAACCATCAACTCCGTTGGATTCATGACATCACCATAGTGCCAAGGGTGCCCCTCTCCTCTGGTTCGATGGACCAGAGATCACCTTGTAGGATGATTATGGAAACTAGGGTTTCGTTCAGAAAGGGTCTGTGCAATTTTTGCACAAAGTGGTCAACTTTGTGAAATTTTTATTTTGATTCTAGAACTAGACATTCAAAGAGTGGCACTCAAACCTACCACATTGCAATAATAATAGATTGAAATTTCCTTAGTGTGCCACATCATTTGACATGTCCTTACTGTTCCACTATATTTTCATTCTGAGTAATTAATATCAATTTTAAGAATTCAAAGTTCCAAATAATAAATGGAGGCGATGTTTCATCGATGATATCCCTTTGATCCTTTCTATATTTGTCACTTTCCTTAACTTGTCCTTGTGGTTTCTTAGGAGCCACCTGCAAAAAAATTATTATCGGTATTTCTAATCTCTTTCACTTGAATTGGACAAGTATTCAAGATATTTGTAATTCTTTTTGGGGTATATAGTTATTCATACATATGGTTTATTTAGTGTTGTTGATCATGCATGACCTCTATGTGTTTTTTTGGTATATGATTAATGTGAATCCCATATATTTGTTATATCAAATGCATCACGCCAATTTCCAATTTCATTTATGTGGGACACACGAGTGCATCACTTAGGTGTATCAACTATGTGCATCCTTTATGTTTGTTAGGTTCTTATGTTGGTAAGGTGCTTATGTGTTCCAATAAGTTACTCTCAACCATTACATTCTTGAAATGGTTTTGGCTATGCATTACACCAAGTGGCTTCCCACCGACCAAAAAATTCTATTTTCCATGACAAGTGGTTTTTGGTTTACCATGAACCCTTTGCCATCAAGTTATGAGGGAATAATTTCCTTATCACAACGAACAACCGTTACATCATCATCTATCTCAATCAAGTACATTCAATTTTAAATATATTTTCATTTCAGGATAATCCATCATTTTTACAAACATAGGACCATGACCATCTTATTTTCCATCATCAAAACAATATTATCAAGGAATATCATTAAACTATTTAGGGGTTTCATTTTCTATGGATTCTATTTGATTATGTTTGCATGTCAATTATTGAAACATGGTATTATTTTCACTACTTATTTACCTTTTTTTTTTTGCTTCATTCTTCATTTTCTTCTTTTATTGTTTCATGTTTATTATATTGCAACTTTCCACTATGTATTTTGTTAATGTTTGAGTTCTATGCAATGTAAACCTTAGTTTGTAGGCTAGAACCTAGTTTTTATTCTTAAACCTACAAACCCTAGAAATTCTTGGATTGGGGGGTCAATATCCATGAAACCCACCACGAAAGCTTTCGGTCGGCCTAACCACCTTTTCCATGACTAGATACACATGCCCAAACTTACAAATATCGATTTGAAAGGTCAATCTAGACCATGAAAATCATGGAAAAGAGCTTCATGAAGATCTAGATGTTAATGATTCCATTGAACATTATACATCTCAATTTTTATGGAGAAAACATCATGTGATGATGATGTACACTTGCGTCAAGACATTTTAGTAGTTATCATCATGAATGACAAAGTGACATTTTGGGGCATTACACATTTTAGTAGCCACCATCATCAATGATAAAGTGACTTTTTTGGGACATTACACATTTTAGTATCCATCATCATGAATGACAAAGTGACTTTTCAGGGCATTAAACATGTTTTTAGGCACATTCAACATATTTAGAGCCATGTTTCACCATTGAGATATTGTTTTCAATGACACATGGTTTGAGGCATGTTCAGGACCCTAAATAATGAAAACATGTACAGTCAAACCTGAATTAGAATTATGACAAGAGGATAATGGAAATATGAAAGAGGTAAAGCACAAACTAGGGTCTTACATACTAGGGTTTATATCTTCAACAATTTTATGAAAGTGAATTCATGAGAAGCTATTGGTTAAATATATATTGCAACAAAATAGGATTTCGTTTAAGGCCAGTTTTTAGACCTTCAACAATTTTATGAAAGTGAATTCATGGGAAGCTATTGGTTAACACTATATTGGAACAAACTAGTGCCTTAAAAACTAGGGTTATGCAATGAATCATCGAGATGGTTTGAGTATCACTAGTATTACACTTGGTAGTATATTTAGGGCTTCAAGTATGAAATTTTTACTATTGTAATAAATGTTCAAAATTAGATTTCAAACAACGAAAAAAAAATGGCGATCCTTTGAAGATATAAGATAAAATAAGGCTGAAAACCCTAGGGCTAAATATTGGTGTATATTTGACCATGTGTACATGAATTCCCAATGGATTTTTTTACACTTTAGTTCATGCATTCCTTACCATTGGACTTGATACTTTTACATTATTTTTAGCATGCTAGAGTAGGTACACTTCAA
This sequence comes from Larix kaempferi, assembly GCA_027924585.1. Taxonomy (NCBI): domain Eukaryota; kingdom Viridiplantae; phylum Streptophyta; class Pinopsida; order Pinales; family Pinaceae; genus Larix; species Larix kaempferi. Next base: position 6,581,680 of record BSBM01000500.1, on the reverse strand, counting down.
CCAAACTTCATAGATGCTCATGTACATATCATTTGATGAAATACAGTAGCATTTATTAGACTTCCTCTTAGTTTGTGAAAATGTCATAAGCATACATTGATGATATGTGTAGCATGTTTTACATGATGAAGGTTATTCAAACATATTTTGACTTATTTTGTTAACTTTTGTTTTTTCCTTGCAACCATAATCCTGATCAATGGGTATGACCCCTTGGAATTGACAAAAACCATACTTTTAAATTAGATATCAAATTAGCATGCATGTAATGAGTTCATTGAATCGTTGAAATATATTATTGGTTTGTTCCATTAAGATAATGTTTTCATAAAACAATGGTGGCATGTTACTTGATCAATGCAATAAATGTAAGAGAAGAAATATTGCTTAAAAGATAATCTAAAATGAGTGACTTAATATGTAATTATATAAATTTAAGTAGCATAATCTATCAATTTGTAGAAGAGATCAATCATCACAAGAACAAGTGGCAACTTAAGAGAAAATATGCAATAAATTATATCATGCATTGATAGTCGATTGTTTATAATACAAAATATGGAAAAATAGTCGGCCCTTAAATGGCATGTTAATCTACATGTATCCCTAAGTACAACAATGTAAATGTATGTCAAAGTACATATATCCAAGACTAGGGCACACAAAAAATAAATCTTCCACTTGTTCTTCCTCAACTTTTCTCTATCAACCATCTCCCTAGGATTGCTCTGCATCTCAGGAGTCTGCAAATCAAAGATTTTATTTTTATCAGATAACTCCACTAATACCCTACCACTAACAAACTTAAAAAATTAACTTATGTCCAAATTATTTATGACAAACACTCACCAAATTCAAGTGGGGTATAGATGCTTGCGGTGTGCTCATGGAAGTCCTCTCTATAATTGTGCTCTGCAAATAAAAGATCATATATCAATTAATTCAACATGTGTATGTAAATTGAATAAAAATATTTGGTCATTAATGATCATCTCACCATGGGAGGAGACCCAGTCACAACCATGGATTGAGCAGAGGGGCCAGGCTCTGCTACTGCTAATGGCTACAATCACCAAATGCTGAAATAGTTAGACATGCATGAATAAACAATATAGTTACATGATTATACTATGTACAATTGTTGAAATATTTGCCTCTGTATGAATTGTTTCTATTGCAGATGCAACAAAAACTGTAGCATCAATGACCCTTGTTAGGTTAGGCGCAAATGGGTCTCTTGTGCGTCTGCTATAGAGGACATCCACACCCTTTCTAGGAGTGGAGCCTCTCTTATACACTTGTCCCTTGTGCACATTTGGACTATGAGGAGAGGCAATTGCGGACTATTTTCTAAATATAGCAGGTGATGGCTACAATCACCAAGTGTTGACGTAGTTAGAAATTCATTAATCAATGAACTAACATGTATTAACAAACTGACAATGTTGAAACACTTACCAATATACAGTATTCTTCAAACAAACCTACATCACATTCTTCCATATACTCATGACATGTGGACTGTGTAGTGCTTATCTCCAAACTAGGGGGGAGATCACTAGAATAAATTATTTCCCTCTATGGGGGATCTACAAACTACAATTTAGAAAATTGTAAATATTAGACTGTGTAGCATTAATTAACTAACATGTGATAAAAACTAAAATGTATTTAAAAAATGACATGTTGAAATAGTTACCTCAGTGTGAGTTGTTGTCGTGAAAGGTATGACAACATATTTTACATCAAATGGTTCTTGCGTACAAGCATCTGGACTAGCCTAGGGATCATCAGTGGAAAAGTATTGCCCCATGTCCTCTACTTGTAGCAACTACAAGTTTTAGAAATATTAAAAATATTAGCAATCTATATATGTGTATAGTAACGAAAAAAATTTCAAACAAGACTAAATTATTAACCATTTACTTGCTTGAGTAAAATACCGAGTAAAACTATCATTTGTATAGATAGGACCAAAACAGGGATGGCCGCACGTTATGCATGGGTGGGGATCTTATTTGTGATCATGATATGTCGGTCTAGTCCCACTACTAGATGCTCCTCAGCCTTTAGAAGGTGGTGTCTCTACCCCACTAGGAGGTGGTGGCCCTGCCCCACCAATAGATGGTGGCTCTGATAGCCCTTCCTTGTAAGTACCTTGAAGATAATTGTTATGGTGAACAAGCACCTGTGCCAACTGTAGAAATGAATCCTGCATCTATGGGACCAGCTCATGCTCAAGCGACACATCTGGCCTGGGTATCCACCTGCAAGGTGGAGCTACTAGGCGATTGGGATCTATGTGCCTCACAATGGGACATTGTTGAGGCATCCTCATCCCAATTCCTTGGTACTCCAAGATATGAAAATAGTTCACATGCTTCCCCAAAATAATTTTTTCGTACATATTTATAAGAAAATATAACGACGCAATTTTTCTGTTGTTGTGTGGTGGTACATCCAATACCATCCACCATCACTCTATACAATTATCTATGAATGGTTGATATGTATACCACTCAATAGAAATATGATTTTTGTTTACATCTAGTATTTTACCCATCCATGGATCTCTAAAACGGGAAAAGATGTGTTGTTTTGTTATCTTCATTTTCTTAACTTCCTTCTAGCTAAGTCCATCGGCAAATTATTTCCTCTTTCTCTCTCTATATGTGGCAATGTCCTGAAGCACAACATTTTACCTACTAAAGGTCTTTATCATTGCAACCAAATTGGATGCAAGCATACGATGTCTATCGTCAACAATAATAATTGAGGCTCGAATGTATCTGAGCCTTTGGATTTCTCTTTGTATGTCTGTGTGCACATCCATGCTCTCCACTGCAACAAAAGATAAAAATGAATCATTAGAAACATATACATGATATAATGACATCTCTTAAAAATGAAAAATGAAAAACTATTGTGCAAGAACGATTACATTACAAACATAAATATCATATCAATATATTATAATAATAAAAAGCTTCTTGGGGATATATGGTATAGATTTGTAGGGACTAGTTGTTTCGGGATATTGTATTATTTTTTCCAACTCAGAGCTCCAAACTTAGATTAAGGAGATTTCTTACAATAACTATGGAGATTTCTAGGATAAGGACCTATTATGCTCAAGGGAGTGAAACCAAGTTTGGTAGCCAATGTTTGTTTGGTTGTGTAATATTGTCCACAAAACACCTGGAGTTTGTACCTAACCCCTCAATTGAACATGTGTTTATTCATAACACCTATATTTTACATGGTGCTTCATAGTTGACCATGGTTGACCATGGCCATTCATAAGTTGTAAACCAAAGTGGAAGGTGAGGATCAACTACATGTAAATCAATTAATGATTGATGGTGTAGATCTCCTAATTCAATTAATATTGAAGGATCGAGACAATGGGGGAATTAAAAGCACTTTATGTACACCTTTCTAGAGCCAAGGTATTGGAAAATATGTTATTCATCATCCTATACCTTCATAAATTTATCCTTTGTATCTAATTCGTATAAATTTTGTGTCCCTTACCTTGCTCAGAATCTAGTGTGTGATGAGGAATATTTGGTAGTGAATTCCTCTACGTCATTAAGAGGGGGAAAGATTTTGAATGTGAGGTTCGATCTATGCTTTCTCCATGAATTAAAGCTCTTATATGTTGATAGGGCTAAAGAATCATATCCATTGCTTGAGTTCCTTGGTGTAGAAGGAGGTTGAAAAATATGTGATAGTTCATCTTTGCAACAAAGTAAGTGGTGTGTCTACAAAGAGGGGAACCTAGTCCATTGGGTTTTGGGGGATGATGTAAAATCCATCAATCCATTGGGTTGGATTCACAAAGCAATGGTTGGACATTTTTAGGGTAAAATAATGTGTGGGAAAAAACCTTAGGGTTTGGTTGAGTCAAGTCTGGAAACCAAGCCTAGGTTATAGTCCATAGTTCCTCCTCCTAGCCAGAGGGTGGATGGATTTTCTTTTGCAATATGTAGTAGATGTGGATAAAATATTGAGGAAAAATTGGTGTTGATTTTCGACTCCCTTAATGATTAGGTGGATGTTAGGTGGATGCAAAATTTATTAAGGGGATTGATACTATGGAGGAATGGCCATGTTATAACACTTTTGGAAAATTTTGTTTTTGGGTTTGGATTTAGAATTTGGGGCAACATAAAAATTTATATGTTTAATCAAGGAATGAGGCAAAATTGAAGAGTATAAATGCCTACCTTTCCAATTCCCCCTCCTCTTCCAATCTAGCAGCCGTAAATGATCGATCGTTTTTGCTTCTCCTCGCTTGTCATTGTCATAGATGGTGGAATCAAGCTGTGAAATGGATGTAATGGCCTCTTTTGGGGTTTTAATATATTGAACAAAATGCTCGAGCATTATATATTTCTATAATGCTTGAGCATTATATAAATGAATAATGCTCGAGCATTATGTATTTATATAACACTCGAGCATTATACAAATACATAATGCTCGAGCATTTTTATTTCCTATCCTGCGTGTTAAATGACATGGAAGGCTCGGGCCCTCCCATGCCTATTTCAAAGAAATGCTCGAGCATTTTGGTTTCTGAACTTTCGCACGTTTCATGAAACTATGATTGCATCTAAAAGGCCCCTCAACTTCATGTGAGGGGCTCTAATATAGTAAAACAAGTTTCTAGAGTAAATCTAAATGGAACAAAATTATAATCAGACACTTAAATTGGAAGGGAGAAAGAGGGAGGGAGGGATTGCGGTTCAGAGAGAGAGAGAGAGAGAGAGAGAGAGAGAATTGAGGGGGAGAGAGTTAGAGAGAGTGAGGGGTGGAGGGAGAGAGATAATTGGGGGGAAGGGAGAGGGAGGGATGGAGAGGGAAGGAGGAAGAGGGATTAATAGAGGGAGAGAGAGTGAGGGAGGGAGAATAGAAGAGATAGAGAGGGAGGCGGGGGTAGGGAGGTGAGTGATTGAATGAGTGAGGGAGAGAGTAGGGAGGCAGAGTTAGGGAGATATAAGGGAGTGGGGGGGGGGGTGGAGGGAGAGATACAAGGAGAGGGATGGTGGAGGTATGAAGATAGGGGGAGGTAGAGAGAGAAAGGTAGATAGATAGAGAGAGAGAGAGAGAGGGAGGGAATTATAGGTAGAGAAGGAGGAAGGGAGGGAATGAGAGAGAGATGGGGGGGGAGGAGGGTTAAGAGAGATAATTACTAAAGGATGGAGAGAGAGCAAGTAAGGGAAGGAGGGTATGAGTCAAAGAGAGAAGGAGAGAGGGGGAGAGGGGGGGTGCATAATTGAGGGGGATTGGGGGAGGGAAGGAGGGAGTAAAAAAAATGGATTGAGAAAGAGAGGGAGGGAGGGTAGGAGAGGGATAGAGAGGGGGAAGGAAGGAGAGAGAAAAAGAGAGGGTGAGAGAGAAAGAGAGAGAGGGGAGAGAGAGAGGGGGGGAGGGACGGTGTGCTTGTGTGGGAGGGAGAGAGAGGTTTGACTTCCCCTCGACCAAGTCATTTTCCTTCAACCAAACAACTTATCCTAGTCAGTTATCCAAGGTGGTGGCTCTACCACTACCGATACCCTACCCTTCCGTGGTGGTTTTTTCTTCCCCGACGTGACTTTTATGCAGTCTGTAACACCCATAGCATGACTATTCCCCTTACAGATGCGCACTGCACTTATTTTCGGCTCCTATACTCACCTCATCTGCACTTACAACCTCACTTTTTCTTCCTCCCATAGTGGTCGGTACTTGTTTGGTGTTTTCTTGCTCTAGCATTTGAGAAATTTCAATTTGAATGCACTTATGTCTACTCAGTGCATTGGTATCTACTGCATTTACATTTCAGCAAGTTTATTAGTTGCACCATTTACATGCATAGTCTAGCAATTAGTTGTTTCCTTTGAAAATAAAAAGAAAAAGTTTATTTCAATTTTAGTTCTTTATTTTAGCATTTACTTTTGGCATATCTCGGGCTTGTTCACACCATTTGTGCACCCACTCACTCTCTAAGTTCCAAGTGAGTCTAAAACTAGTTTAATTGAACACACATTGAACCCCACTTGGGGAACCCAAAACAACTTGGTAGTTAGGTAGGACATTGGGGTTAGGAATCCAAACAACACCCTCTCTATCATATACATTTGAGACATAGTCGTTGTCTTTTAGGGATCCAAAATCCCTTATTTTTTATTGGTACGGTTGATACCGATTTGTCGGAGGGGCTCTCCCTTAGGAGGGAAAACTTGCCCACCATTCACACACATATATAGACATTGGAGGATGATGAGAACATTCTGGTTGTCCATTTCCCAGCCCCTCCTCAAATGCGTAACAAATCATTTTGCACCAACTAGTCATGTGTGGTTTGTGGCATCTATTGCCATTATTCCCACCACTAACCCGACCTACCAGAATATAGATTGGTGCTGGTTGAGTTGCATGAATCATCCTTGGAGTCCTCGGTCAGTGTTATTGAGGAGATCCATTCGCCATAATCCTCATAAGCCGAGGTAAACACCATTTATGTTATTTCAACTAGAGATACCATAGTCACGTCGTCAAATTCAACTGATCCCTCTTACCTATTTGTTTGAAAATTTTGAATTGACGATAAAATCACATGTCCAAAGCTTGCGGCCAGGACTAAAAACTTTCCTACTCATCATTGTCGTCATTCTTGTCGGAGATATTGGGGGCATCCACCCCATAAGGGGAATAGCCAATGTGCCACCATGGCCAATAGTCTCATGGTACACACCCTAGCTAATAGTTGGTCGGTTTCATGTTGATCCCTCTCCAAGAGATCAACATGAAAAATATTGTAAATTTGTCATGCAATTGTAAGAAACTAACTAGACAAATAAGAACATAAAATAGATCATAACTGTGTGTCGCATCAACTAGTTTCTTAGCATGATAGTTGCAGCATAGCCAAGGGTAAAGGTGAACAAAACAAATTCTGGGCTTGTGATATAAATAAAAATATTGAGGTTCATTCTCAGTGGCCATTTGAAATTTTCACAAAGACAAAATATTTATAACATAAATTAATATTCATATAAATGCTAGGCACTGAAATTAGTTATTGGGATAGATAGCATAGAGTATAAATACCAACCAAGATCACACTGAAATGTATTGGTATTCTAGCTATATATAAAAATCATAAGCCAAGCATGCCTTTTTTATTCATGCATCCAACCAACAACTAATTGTTGTCATTCCACTTCATTTGCTCTCCACTTTCCATCAAAGATGCACCTACATGTGCCTTATCCTATCCATTTGAGAGACATCTATCTCCATTTTCCATTGCATACATCGAAGTGAGAAAAAAAGCATGTGAATGAGTAGAAAATAGAATAGTTGCACACTATTTTATTGAAGAGGTGGACAAGTAGTGAATTCGTCTATTTAGGATAAAATCTTAGACGACTAATTGAATAACAAATTTGTTACCTAACATAGGAGAGGACCTACCTACGATGACATACCTAACATTGCAGGAGACATACATACAATTCCATGGATTAAACCGAGCATAGGAGTTCTCCTACCTCAGCAATTTGCAATCATAAAGGTAATAGGATAAACACCTTGTTAAACTAAGTTTGCAAGTCATGTATTTACTTTTTTCTCTAGTATTTGGATGTTGCATCACTGTAATCCCAAGTATTTTATCTGTAACATACCCCTTCGACAAATGCATTTTATAGTGCATATTAACTATAAAATATTAAATAAAAATTAAAACATATATTTATGCACCCATACTATTACCAAATTATGTTTTTTTATAAGATTACTCAACCAAAATAATTTTTGATTGAGAAATAATATTTTCCAATTCTTTTCTTATAAAATTTATTCTTTGGAATTTTGACCATCTTTTATAAACTACGTTTGAGATCCAACTACGGTTAGTGCAATCAGTCGTTTAACGGACTAAACAAATACTTGTCTAACTTTGACCTAAACAAATACTTGTTGGTTGCCGACTAACCCGACAATTATGAAAATAGTGAGCTTTTAAATATAAATATATAGTCTACTTCTACTTAGACAAATATTTGTCGGTGAACAATTATGAAAATAGTGAGCTTTTAAATATAAATATATAGTCTACTTCGACTTAAATAAATATTTGCCATTTATTCCCAAATATTTCCTCAATACAAGGAAAAATCATTATTTACCAAGTATATGCATATTTCCATTTCATTAAATCAAGAAAATATTAATTCAACAAATCTCTTATAAAACTATAATAAATAAAAATTACCGACACTAATAACTTAGTCCATTAATAATATTACCGACCATAATAACTTTCCACCGACAGAATTATATAACTTCAACTTAAGCATATTCATATATGTCTAACTTGGACTAAATCATAAATTTGGAGTTATACCACTCGAACCCGTGGTTTTCAAATCAACAATACCACTCATTACAAGACTCCTAAAAACATCCCTTAACTCAAAGCATTGTTTATCATTTAATTAATAATTACAATTAAGACTTAAACATCTAATCTCTCCAACTAAACAAATCAGCCCATGTTTTTGTATTAACCGAAACCAACTTTAGTTTTAATGAATCAAATCATCCTATGGTTTTCAATTTACCTATTAGACAAATTAGTGAATATTCAACTTATTCACCAAAACTTTCTTAAATAATTATGTCAAACGATAAAATTCTATTTTCCCAATTAGCTTCAACTTATAATTTCAAATGGCAATTTTGCGACCATTCGGTTCATTATTTTAATGAACTATTTCCTCCCCTAGTATAATCCTTAGTGAATTACATAATCATTTCCTTGAACTTACTAGCTACAAGTAAAACAATAAATCACTACAATAAAATTATATTTTTGCTACAAAGTTTTAAATGAATGAAAAAAATAGAAATGGATAAAATTTCAGTTTATTTATCTATTCTTCTAATTTTTCCAATCTATGTTCTATTTGACTGAGTTTAATTAAACATTACAATTTCAAATCTAGAAATAAACAATTTCTACTGGAAATAAAAATTTTCTTCAAGGAAAATAACTTCATGGCAACCACGCTCCACCCAACCGTAGGTAGTTCTTCTCATTAATCTCTCAGCAGAACACCACGCTCGTGAATTCATCAGAAAATCATTCCTTCCACCGACTATCATTCCATCACAGGATTATCATGAGTAGTTCCTCACATTTTTCAGAGGTTCACAAAAAATTCCAAGCATCCAATACATACATGATTAATCCAATTCCATGCCAAACCATACACTTCCCATCATGGTTTCATTCCAATTACACCATAGTGAAAACCATCACTTTTTAACCAGTGCACAAGAAATCCACCAGAACAGTTTATGTACAATTCACCATTTCCTTGACCACAAAATAGTAGTAAAAAAAAACTTAAACAATCAAAGGTTCATGGATAATTTAAGTAGGTTCAATCACTAGAGTCTCCTCTGCTCGTGACTCAGTTTCTTCATGTGCTTTTGCGCTTGCAACTCTGCAATCTCCCTGCCCAACTTCTCTCTTTTTCTTCCAGACTTCTTCCCAGGCACAGATAATTTCATACTTGCCCCTTTTTTTTCTCGGAATGAAGGAATTGAATTATTTTCCCACTTGCATGCATAAGTTAAATGCATGACAAGTTTAAACCACGTGGGCTCTTCGAGAGACCCATGTTTCTCTCTTTTCATTAAAACACATAAACAATTCCCTTAATCCACCTAGTCATAATTAAGATTTAAACCTAACTCTTAAATCGTGGAATTTATGACTTAACCAAAAATGTGGGTATTTAAGGAACTTGGGGTTACAAAAGGGTCGTAGCAAAGGTTCCCCCCCACCTAGTCCCCAAACTTTTCAGCGTTCTGGCTCAGCCACATCTAGTTATAATTTTTTAATCATTATAATTACAAAATATACATTTGTTCTTCCATACATGCATTTGCATATCAATATTTACATCATACATATGATTAGTTCAAAGGTCTCATCCAGGGGTATTACATTATCTGCAACATCAAATAATCGAGGAAGATGGTCATAAGGTGCACTTAGGATATTGTTGTGAGATGGACATCAAGGAAGTATATGGTGTGAAGAAAACGGTTGTAGGAAACTTTGTTCTCTACCAACTCCTAAAAAGAACAGAGAAAAAGAAAAAAAGAGGCATATTAGTAGAGACATAATTCACACTGCATGTTTACTTCTGTACAGATGCGCATATACAAATTTATGTTCATTAATTAGAACTAGAAAACATAACACTTTCTTTTCTTTTGATGTTGGTAATGAAAGTTAAACAGAGTTAAGTATGTAGAGCATATAATTTTATGTGATGTTTTTATCAAATATGATGCTAGGGAAAATTAATGAAGAACCAAAAAATGCCTTAAGATGAAGAAGTCACTATGCTTTCTTTGGTTGCTTGCTGGAAATTATTGTAGTAGCTCTATGTGGCTCAAATTTCTAGTCATCTTTAGAAAAATAGGCCGTCCTCCACTAAACTGACAAAGCTAGATAGCCTCGATGAACACTGTCTATAGAATTGGATAATTATTTGTCTTCCCTTCAAAAAAGGTGAATTATTTTGGATTCATCCTATACCACCACCACCCCCAGCTATCCAATTCACAACCACTGCCAAAGTTCATTTAGCACATTAATGCTCATGTAGCTATCCAATTCACAAGCACTGCCAAAGTTCATTTAGCACATTAATTCTCATGTTAGTCACATTAATATTCATGTGAGAAGAAAACAACTTATAGTATTAGGGACATTTACATAGTATCACCAACCGTTTTCCATCTTCCCATTTTCTAACTTATAAAAAAGTATTGTCAAAGAAACATTCCATTTTCCACAATTCTTTCAATAGTTTCCAAGTACCTAAATACTATTTCATGGACGAAAATACACAAAATTTTAATTTCGATCTGTGCAGGAACATCATTTCCAATTTCTTGGGTCCAAATTGGTACTCTTCCTCATCCAAATTCTGCAAAAAGACATTTCCAGTAGTTAGTCCTGGACAATTTATTCCTGAAAGTGTATGTATATCCGAGGATGAACCACTCCCCGAATCTGGTCAAATAATAGCAGTTGATGAGGAATCTTTAGTCATTAGATCAGCTAAACCCTATTTGGCTACTCGAAAAGCGACTGTTCATGGTCATTATGGAGAAATTCTTGACAAAGGAGATACATTGATAACATTGATATATGAAAGGTTCAAATCCAGTGATATAATTCAAGGTCTTCCTAAAGTTGAACAATTGTTAGAAGCCCGTTTAAATAATTCAATATCGATGAATCTGAAAAAAAAGTTTTGAAAATTGGATCGGAGATATGACAAGATTTCTTGGAAGTCTTTGGGGGTTATTCATCAGTATGAGATGATATGACATCTATAAGTAATAATGGGGTGAACTAGACAACAATGAAGATGAATCTTAATTAAATGCACAATAATCAAGCAGAGGAGAAGGCCACGAGGAGGTAGGGAGGTGCATTAAATACATTTTCCAATCCCAATATTTTCATGGTCGCCCACACAAAAACACTCCAATTTTATCACCAAATGAAACTCATAGTTAAAAAGAATTAAATATTTAATACAAATACTAAAATATTTTTTCCTATGGAAAACAAAAATATATAGTCAATATGTGGTCAAAGTCTAAGTGAATGCAATACACCTTCCATGCCTTCAATAGGTATAATAATAATGTAATTGAGGATGATAAAATGTAAATAAAACTTTGAACTCTATTCAAACGTATTTTTCAACGAGCTTCTTAATTTAGAAAAAGATTGTATTTTAAACCTTAATCATGGTGTGTATCTCTCTTTGCCAATTGATTAGATCATCTGCAAATATATTATTTTGTAGTAATATTAGTTACCAATCTTTACTAATTATAGGATTTTTTAATATATTTTTTCATTAATTTATTTACGGATAAATAATATTTATGGAATCTTGTTAAGAGTAGATTTAACCATGTTTTAAATGTATTTTGGTTTGTATTTATTTTGTGGGGTTGTATTTAAATATTAAAATATTCGTTAAATTTATTTTTATAAATAATTTCTTAATGATATTTTGGAATATTGCTTAATATAACAATTTATTTTGTGCTGGTGCATTAAACATTTTAAAATTATTTTGAAGTTCTATATTCTTATTCATAAACGATTTAATTTATTGAGGTGTAATTTTTTCCTATATATAAACATTTTAAGATAAAAAATTATATATTTTATTTTTATTAAATAATAAAACAACTTAAATGGTTTTGATGTTTAAATCATTTTATTTTGGTGTTAAAGTTTTTAAAGTTAATAAAATTTATATTGTGTTTGTGAATAAAATGGATTCATCTTCATATGAACATAAAAACAATCATATTTTTAATAAATGTCAATGTGCTAGAACATATGGATAATATTGTAAGGCAAATTATTAACTGGGTGAAAGATTTCTATAGAGGGAACATAAAAACTGACAAGAAGCCTAAACAAATTCTATTTAGAAAAGGAGCACTTGCTTTCTTTGATGGGGCAACCCACGAAGGGAACAAATATGAAGGCAGAGTTGCTGGCATTATGGGTCTTATGCAAAATAGCTACAAAATTTGGTATTGTCTCTTTGGCTATCTTTGGTGATTCAAGAGTTACTATTAAATGGACACTTGGTGAATACAAACTTCAAAAGATCAGATTAATGAAGAACTCAAAGTTTCTGCATATGGAAATCAATCATATATATAGGGAACACAACAGTCTTGACGACTTTCTCTCAAAAGAAGCTTTGAAGGAAAGCATAGGGACCTTATACTCCCCAGAATTTTTTTATGATTGCCTCTCAGATCATGGGTTTTTTTCAAATAAACTACTAAATTACAGATTTGTTTATGTTGCTACAGTGATATCTAAACATCAGCCTGACACTGATTGTAATGAGTTGTATACTTTTTTCTTATAATAGAATATCAAAAGTACCGTTCTTCCTTATGAAAAAAAAGATCCTAATAAATTTATAAAGTGTCTATCGTCAAAAGTTAGTTTCTTAATTAAAAGGAGAGATGATAAAAGGGTCAAAATAAAAGAAGCTTTTGAGGTTACTTTCTCTTCGAAAGAGAGAGTTTAGGTGGTGTAACCTCAAAATTGAATAAATAATTTAGATGGTACAACCATCCAACCTAACTATATTATGAGAAGAGATCACTCATATCTGATATGAACTTCATTGCTCTAGTTAAAATAATATTGGGACTAAGTTTCAAGGAACTTCTTAAAAGGAGCAGAACCTACCAGCTAATTATGGTTATTTTCATTTGCTTGTGAAGTAGTGGAGCCCTACCAAAGAAGAAATGAGGGAAAGAAAAGCTAGTCACAACCATCTCTCTGAAACTATGTTAGTTGAGGCTGCTGTTGTGAATGGTGAATCACTCTTATTGACTGTGGGTGAAATGGAAGACGCCACATCTGAGAACGGGTTGTTAGGGAAAGGACGTTTTTGGTCTCTAGAGGATGGCGCGGACCTCTGTGGTAACAAGCAAGTGCCAGCTTTGATCTATCTACCATTCTGTGCACAAGAAGGGCGCACTCAGCACCTTGAAGAGGAACGCATCCAATGTGGAGGTAAAATATTGTGGGGACCAAATATATGCAACATCTCTGCCATTAGAGGTTGTTTGAAGGGTGGTTGTGACAACTGTACATTGTATTACTGTTCATCTCAGCTGACTGTGTCATGCTCAACCAAATCGTGGGTCCAAAGGTGTTATTCCATCTCAACAAGGCAAACCACCAACACGCTAAGCTACAGCTGTTTACATACTGTATTTTTGTTTACATAGTGTATTTTATAAGGTTACATTGCCTTCTATCTCAGCCATCTACAGTCATACAGTCAGAGGGGACGTTGAGGGAAGACCAATATTAGTATCCAAGGTGGCCACATCTATCAACAATTTCCCACGACTGAAATCTTCTTGTAATCTGATTTATGTAGCTTGTTACTATTGTTGATTATATTAGCTGAAAATTTTGGTTTTCTACAACAGTCATAAGGATTGTGTATTGTGTGATCTATCCACTTATGCTTTATATGATGTAGAAATAATTAATTACTGTTAAAAGCCAAACTATCAGTACTCTTGGAAACATAAATGGTCATTAAGGTCTGTAAGTAAATTTGAAGTCCTAAAACATATCAGATCAACAAACAATAGAACCAAATTACAGAGAAGAAAAAATCATAATACCACGAAGGTGTGGAAGTTTGTCACTAAACTGTTTGTAGAACTCCTGAGCCACACTAGATTTGTTCAGAATTGCTTGAAAAAGGTAACCTACAGCCATATGTTGCAATTGATCACGAAGTGTTTGACCTAAGACTTGACCCACAATACCCAGAGGGCCAGCTTAACATTGCTTGGGGTTATTACATAACACCACTAATATTATATTCATGATATATTAATCCATTGAAAAACTAAAAAAATCTTAAGAAATACATATTAATTTCAATCCTTAAAAAACATAATCACATCACCTGATCACCATAAACCCAAAAAATCAGATTAATTTCAATTCCAAAACAACATAATCCCATCTTCTTATCAGCATAAACCCAAAAAATCAGATTAATTTCAATTCCAAAACAACATAATCCCATCTTCTTATCAGCATAAGCCAGCAGTGACATTTAAAGAAAACACAAACCAGATCACCATAAACAACATAATTTCAATTCCAAAACAACATAATCCCTTCACCTTATCACCATAAACCAACAGTGACATTTAAAAGAAAACACAAACATTAAACCATAAAATTGTCATGCCGAAGCCAAAGGTCACAGAACAACAAGAAAAATTCTTCAAACACCGTTCTTGGAGATTATCTACAGGTACGATTGTGTGAGCTCCAAAAACTGTACCCGTATCCTTCATCCAAAAACTTACATGTGGGGAATAGAGTAATTTAAGGGATGTCCGCCATGTACAGAGTTCTGCAGCTTCAACGGATAGTGAGATTGCTCTGTGGGTGAAGAGGAAGCCATCCTTTGTAGGTGCTCCACTGGTCGGCTGGTTAGCATTGACATTCGATTTTCGTATGTCATTGGATCGAAGTGGTTAGGGTGGAGCTGCGTTTCATCTGTCATCCTCGAGGAACCATAAGAAGTAGAACCCATGTTGCTCATCGACAAAAACGAACCCATGTTGCCCAACGAATTCATGCTACAATTGGCTGAATTGCTCAACGAACCCATGTTACGCAACGAATTCATGTTACAATTGGCTGAATTCATGCTAGCAAACGCAGACGGCAGGCCTACCTGAAGGATTCCCATCTGTTGTCGTTGCTGGTCACTGAGCTTATCCGCTGAATTGCTGCCAAACGCAAGCAACACGCCTGCCTCAGCGATTCCCATCTGTCGTCGTTGCTGCTGACGACGGAGTTGGTCATTTAAGCGACGTCTTTTCAGCAACTGTACTTCCGCCCTTAACTCATGGACCTGCACCAACCATGTTCATATCAAATGCATTAAGGTTTATGCTAATTGACAGAAACCATACCTAATCAATTTATCAAGAGATACATATCCCGAAAAATTAATTGAAATACAGAAATTAATAAGATTATATTTTGATAAATCACATTTTCCCAAAAAATTAATTGAAATACAGAAATTAATAGGATTATTTTTTGCTAAATCACATTTTTAGTGCCAAAACTTATCAAAATATTATCAGTTTTAGGTCTTCAATTAAAAAGTCAAAACTTATAAAAATATTATCAGTTTTACGTCTTACTTCAATTAAAAAAAGTTTGTTGCTTGTGTCAATATTGATCTAAAACAGTGATTTGTTTGAGTGAGAAACACATCAACATCAAGTCTATCAAGTCTTACCTTCAGTCTCCAAAACCACCTACTACTTGTGTTAATATTTAATTTTTTGATTTTATGATTTCAGCTTGAACTTTTACTTTGCAATACAGAGTCAGAGAGATACTTTAAATATGAGGAACATTATTCCTGTAACATTATTTAGTCTGCTGTAGGCCATTTAATGCGGCTGCAGTAGGTTTGTTGGTAGTTGCATCTCAAGTATTTGAGATCCAATCAACAAGCCTACTGCAGCGGCATTAAATGGCCTACAAACTGAATAATATTCCCCAACAAACATCAAAAACACTCCCAATATCAAAATCTTATACCAAGTTCCCAAAACCACCATATCTTCAGAAAGCGAAACCAAGAAAGAAAAGAATAACTTTACTTAACATGGTTTTCCTGATAAACTAAGCCGTATATCAAACAACCAAAACGCCGCATAGTAGCCTGAATCACGTAAACAAAAAAATTATGACTGAAAATGCTTTTTTCATTGCTCAAATAGCGTTTTAGTTGAGTTGGGTAGTTTTTAAATACTGCATTTAGCCTACAACAAAGATTGATGATTGCTGAAATCTCAATGTTACAAAAACTGCGATTTCCAGGCAGCATTTTAACAGGATTCAGCAAACACTTAACCAAGATTCAGCCAAAACTTAACCGGAAGAAGGGGGCGATTTGGTTTGTTTTTATTCTACCCGCTCCTAAACTTTTTGATGTAATTCTTTTATAAAGTAGATTTTTGTTACTTTCACTGTATTACTATAACATCTATTACTGAATTTCTTTTATGAAAAATGAAAATTAGTATATGTTCTTGTAGTCTCATCTATAGACAGATTTAACATCTTTATCAGGATTGATGATTTTATTGTAGTCTCATCTCTAGACAGATTTAACATCTTTATCGGTATTGATGATTTTATTTAACATCTTTAGCATGCGACTAGTCAACTATTAACTTTGCTGGATGCAGATTGGATGGACAGAATCATCCATCATCAAAAGGCATGCAACAACATAACTTGTTGACTTTGCTGCATACCCTTTGGATAGACAGATTAATTCAGTAATAAAAAGAAGTACATTCGACAGATTTAGGTTATTACATCCACTTTGGATAGACAGATTAATTCAGTAATAAAAAGAAGCACATTCGACAGATTTAAGTTATTACATCCACTTTGGATAGACAGATTAATTCAGTAATAAAAAGAAGCACATTCGACAGATTTAAGTTATTACATCCACTTTGTTGCATATCCCTTGGATGGACGGATTCAGTAATAAAAAGAAGCACATTGGACAGATTTAAGCTATTACATGGTTGTTTTAGGTCTTACAATTTCAAGTATAAAAAAAAATACTAACTTTTTGCTATGATAAAATTTACAATAAAAACAAGAATATATTTTACAAAATAAAACAAAACAAAGTTTGAAGATCTTCCCAGGATGTACATATATAGATGGTATGGCAGTTTTTAATGGTTGTGGTTCAGCTGTGGCCCAGTCTAATGGGTAGCAGGTGAAAGCCATTTAGGTCTGTAGGTGAATCTTATGTAACCATACAGTCTTTCACCACTGACTCCACCTTTCCCGGGAAAGGTTTTGGAAGTCTTCAAATTAACCGAAAACATTATAATCTAACAACAAAATACAAAAAAACTGAACTATATTTAAAACCTGTTCGGCTGACCATAGAAATGAACTACATTTAAAAACTGTTCGGCTGGCCATACAAAGGCCAGTGCAACTCACTTGTTGCAGCAAACATTATAATCTTAAAACAAAAAACTGAACTACATTGAAAAACTGTTCGGCGGACCATGAAAAGGCTAGTGCAACTTACCTCCTGCAGTAGTTGTTGCTCCATTGAAGTTACTTTGAGAAAGCAGCCGTAAACAAGATCCGAGAGCCTTTCCTCAGCCTCAAAACATATTGACTCCACTGCATCTTGACGTTTGTCCAGCGGAATATGCAACAGGAGCTTGGAGAGATTACTGGTACCAAAAACCTTATGCACCGCTCTAAAACGATTTTCTCCAACGCTATCGGAACTGAAATATGGCGCGTACATACAAGCATCAGTACACTTCCTCCTCATAAATTTACAAGCACCACAGGCGGCACGTCTGTTCACACCGTTCTCCCTCGGTCTCCGATTTCCCCTTCTTACAGTACCCTCCTCTACTCCAATCTCCATTGCCTCTAGTTTCTGCCCGTTGCTACCACTGTTAATATCCATATTAGGATTAGACATTAGTGTATCCCAGGCCTGTAAGTACTCCAGACTGCTAGGACAATTGACCTTATTCTTCTTCCAAAAGTCCCGGCTTTGATGCCCTAAGACTGCTTGTAATAACTTATATAGCTGGAAGAACTGAGGAAGCACCCGTTAGTTTAACACCTATAGGTGTAATAAATGTTCAGACCAAGTCCAACTAACTATCTCTGTAATAAATGTTCATCCCAAACCCAACTTCTTTAGACTTTTCTAGAAATATTCATTCTTAATAATAATAAGGTATAAATGTTCATTTATGGGGATGTAATATTTATATCAATTTGAAAACCTATTGGCCTATGTTCAGCCCCAGTCCAACTAACTATCACTGTAATAAATGTTTATCCCAAACCCAACTTCTTTAGACTTTTCTAGAAATATTCATTCTTAATAATTATAAGTTATAAATGTTCATTTATGGGGATGTAATATTTATATCAATTTGAAAACCTATTGGCCTATGTTCAACCCAAGTCCAACTAACTATCACTGTAATAAATGTTCATCCCAAACACAACTTCTTTAGACTTTTCTATAAATATTCATTCTTAATAATTATAAGTTATAAATGTTCATTTATGGGGATGTAATATTTATATCAATTTGAAAACCTATTGGCCTATGTTCAGCCTAAGCCTAACTTTTATTTTTATTTTTCTAGAAATATATAATTATTGCATCAAAGTAATTAGGTGTTTGCAACAAGTATGGTGTTGTTAAAAATATAAAGTAATTAAAAAATTAAAATAGAGGGATCCAATTTTTTGAGGGGTATTTCTTTTTTAATTTGCAAAAAAAAGATAAATAAAATTACATCTCAAGAAATTGGATCCCTAAATAGATCGTGATGGTATGTTATAAATTATAGAAATTTGAAACATTTATCAACATAATAAATGTTCATCCCAAACCCAACTTCTTTGGAATTAAAAAAAAAAAAACATCAATTCATGATAATTTTTTTTTTCCTTGGAAAAAGTCATAATTTTATTTCAAAAAATCAATTCATGATAATTATAAGTTATAAATGTTCATTTAAGTGGAGGTAATATTTGTATAGTTTTGAAGATAAGTTAAGTGTTTATACAACTAATTGGCATGGTTCATCTAATTTTTTTAAACTGTAGGGCAACCATTAACTTTGCTCTTTGCCCAAATCCAATCAAGATAAAAATGGCCACTGCTTCCCACAACACTTGTTTGTTAATGTAGTGCACTCTAGAGAATAAAATTCCAAGAGGGACAACTTACTAAAACATAAATTAGAAGGTCTACATCGGTGCTCCCTATGCAAAGAAAATGAAAGAGACATTTGTGCATGTATTTATCAATAGTGTCACTAAGGTAGACAGATCAGTATAACTTATAATTGGAGTGGGCATTCGATGGACAAGGCTTTGCATAGGTGGATTAACACTCCAACATGTAGTTAGCTCAAATATTTACCTTTCATCATTTGCTGGGGTATATGGGTTAACATGAACATAATTATTTTTAATGAGAAGATCACAGTTCCTGCAGTTATCATCTCAAATACACTTGCCATTCTTCAACCTTGTAAATTAGGAGAGAGCACAGAGTTGGAGAAATCAATAAAAACCTATCTTGGGATTATTTCAATGGCTCATCCCAAAGGAATAGGGAGTTTTTTTGCAAGTGGAGCAGTACCCTATCTATGTGATGAACACTTTTCAGATTAGCTTGGGGTTTGGGGAAGGCACAAATAACTATGCAGAACTTTTGGCTCTAAAATTATTGCTTCTTATTGGTTTAGAGAAAAGTTTTCATGACCTCCAGGTTTTTGGAAACTCCATGATAGTCATCAATTTGATGAATAAAACTCAGAAATGTACTCACACACATTTTCCCTCTCTTCTCCCCAAAGTACATACTATTGTGGCAACTTTTTATACATTCTTGTTGTGCTCCACTTTTATCACATTTTCCATCATTATTTTTGAAGTCATAAGCCTGCATTTTCAACATGATCCGCAACAATTATACCACTAATTACTTATAAATACATCTCTTCTACCTTGTGGTTGATTATTACGTTTTCTTATCTTTTTAATGATTAAAGATGTTTTTATTATAGTTTTATCAATGAAGGTTAACCTCATCCTCATGCATTTCCATTTCATGAGTCATGCATTTCCATTTCATGAGGATGAGGTGGTTGCTTATGGATTCTAGATCAAGCTATCCATTGAAACTTGGATCCGAATTAATATATTGTTAGATATACTGAAAATAGAGTTTGATCGTTTGGCTCATAGAGACATTGTATTTCTTTAAAACATGAGACTCTGCAGTAATGAGGATATATGAAATGTTATGTTGCCATTTTGATTGAGGATTAAATACTGAATCATGTCTTCTGAATTCTTGCTTTAATATAAAGTGGTTGCATTGATTTATGGACCTTTCATTTTAAGCCTTGTGATTTCAAATTGCATTTAACTCTATGAGTTTTTAAAGCCTCATCTATGAATGGTATCGGCCCACCAAATAGGAGGAAGATCTTTCTATTTTCTATTTTTATTTTAATTAAATTAACATTAGTGCATTTCATTCTAATATGGATATGAATTTTAAAAAATCGCTTGTATAAATCGATAATCTTTATTTCAATTGTTATTTCATTTCACTATGGTTAAGAAATTAATAATAGATTCCATATTACCAACTTGTGTGAAGTAGATCTACGCTTAGAGGAAATAGATTTTAGTTGTTTCTTGATGAGTAAAGAGGGTGTTGTTTTGAATATAGATCACAGACATTTGTACATGGTTTGTTAAGATTTAGGAATCATTATTTTAGTATGAGTTTTATGTTGGAGAATAAAAATTATATTCCACTATGGATTAAACAAAGATTCTAGCATTCGTGCTCATTATTTCCATAACATTTTAATCCATTTTTGTTTGTTGCTAAATGTATCTATGTTCTTGTGACATAAAGTTTTCATGTTGTCATTTTTTTGCACTCATAGAAAGAAAGCATAAAAATATATACAATCATACATTCTCACATGTACTCATTTTTTTTTGGTGTGTGTAAATGTTATTTGTCTTATATGTGTCATGAGATTGCCATGTCAATCATTTGTATATATTCTATAGTTTATGCTTTGCACATTATTTTATATACATTACAATGTTACTTTTATGAGAATGGTAATCATATTGTATTCATTTCCCAATCATATTATGGTAATTTTAGTCAGGTTGGGATTAAGAGTTTTAAAGCTACTTTTTGAATATATCTTACGAATAATATTTTTTAAAGTGAAATTTAAAAAATATTTAATATATTTTTTTTTGTAACTAGGGGAATTGGCAACTGGAGGTTGGGTTAGTACTTGAGTGAAACGAGGTCCATGGATCCAATCCCATTAACACTATACCCCTAGATGCCCTACAACCGCCCGCAAGCATGGGACACGGTTAATCCCGGATGAGCTGATGCACAATCATGGACTCCTTTAAAGACACTTTAGATGCCACATAATACTGAAAAAACCTGGAACCTCTGACTTTAGGTGACAATTAGGGGTACTTCCGTAACGTATTTTAAGATAAAGTAAGAGGACAAAAGATAGGCAATTGAATAAGCTTTCATAATATATAACATTTATCTATAAAAACGTTGTGTAAATGATTATAAAATTAGTTTCCGTTAAATTGGGTTTTCAAATTTCCAACACATCATAACATATATGTTTGTGCGGGTGCGGCACTTATTGAGGTAAATGATGTCCATTTTGAATAAAATCCTGCAGACATATAAAGGACATATGGGCCTAGTGCAACACTATTTTTTCAAAAAATTTCATGAATTATTTTTTTTATTATTAATTTTAGAAGTCAGAAAACCTTGAAATTAAAACGTTATGTGCGGGTGCAACACTTTAGGGGCAAAATTTAATGAAATCATCGTTTTCTATATATGAGATTGTAGAGCTCAGTCTCCTCTAGTGCACCATATAGTTTTCTTGGGAAATGGTGAAGGCAATAAAAAGTTATATAAAAACAAATGGATGTATGTATTTTCGAAAACTGACATGTGTCATTTAGAAAATTAATAATAAATAAATAAAACATACATTTTTATGAAAAAATTACATATTCAGAATCGTCAGATCGTACTCTATAATATTCTATATTTTCATAAAAAAATATTGAGTTTTTAATAGCAAAACACGCCATTGAAACTGAGCATATTGATAGAGTTCAAAAATACAGGCAATGGCCCTGGTTTTTTTGTTCTAGCCAATAGGTTCGGCAGTACGAAGCTATTTTCGAACATCATCCCAAGCCTTTTTCCCGCCGAGTTTTTAAATTTTGAATTAACGCATATGCGTTATAACGGATATGCGGTTTAGACTTGTTCATATCTCATATGCGTTATAACGCATATGTGATTCATATCGCATATGTGATATAACGGATATACGTTTTGGTTTAGTAAAAAAGAGTAAATAGAGAATAAATATTATTAGATAAAAGAGTGACATAAAGATTATTCGTTTGAAATGTAAGATAGCATCCCATCATGGTTAATATAACATTGTTTAACATGACAAATGGGTTTGGAAACAATACATCTCTATTTTCAACTAAGTTATATTTGATATATTAGGTAGTATGGTATAAAGTATAAACTCACATCAAAGTGAATGGGACATCTAAGAGGCCAAATGGTGGATTGTTATTGATGAAGTAATTGGGATATCATGGTGAGTATAATTTGGTTTTCAATCCATTTTCAAGGGTTAGGGATTTCATCCTCGCTGTTTTAATAATTTTCCTTGTATCCTATCCTAGGTATGAGATTTAATAGGCACTGAAGAAAAATCGATTCAAATATATCTCGAGAATTCCATCTTCACTATTGTGTAGTCTCCTAGTATAGAAATTCACCTTACTACACTAAGATAGTTGAAGTTTGTGGTTTCGACCTATAGTTCACTATGCATCTATTGATTGATGTTATTGATAAGAACCAACATATCTTTGCACTTATTTTGTTAATCAAACTTTCTTTGATATTAGTGTAGTTAAATGACTTCAAGTAGGGTTTTTTATTTAATGACAAATTTAGTATATAACTTAATAATGCTCTATTTGAGTTGATGATGATTATGGTCGTTATTAACGTCCATTGAGACCAATTTTGATCTATCAAACCTTTAAAAAGGTAAGGAGACATTGGGTTTTCTTTAGAATTATATTTATGTGCTCGAAAATTTTAAGAGAAACATTCATAAATCACCATAGTTTTGATGAGTTAAAATGTTAGGAAGGTTGGTATTGTAACAAATATTTTGAATTTGGGATGAAATGTGGGTGTACACATGACATTTTAATGTGATTTGTTTCTATATGATCTTTAATAGTTTAATCACATTACACTATTGATTCAAAAACAACAAATCATTTAACTAGAAAATTTTCAACAAATAATTTAACTAGAAATCTTGATGATTGATCCTCTCACTCACTCCATACCTCACTTTCTCCCCCTACCTCCTCTCTCCACCCCCTTCTCTCTCCCCCCATAATTCCTTCTCTCTTTCTCCACCCCTTCTCTCTCTCACACATCCACACACCCTCTAAAAAAATTCCTTTGTTGCCCCTCCCTCGCTCCCTCCATGTGTTCCATCCTATCACTCACTCCATCCCTCACTTTCTCCCCCTACCTCCTCTCTCCACCTTCAAGCCTTCATCCCTCCTTCATCTCTCCATCTTTCTCTCCTTTCCTTAATATCCATGATCTCTCCCTCTCTCTCTCTCTCACACACACAATATCTCATATCTATCCCTCGGTGTAACCATCCTTCATTTCCCTAAATCCCTACTCTCTCATTGTTATTATCCCACTCTCTCACCCTCTAACCATCCCTCCATCCATCATTCTCTCTCTCTCTCTCTGACTCTCCCCCCCTCTCTCTCTCTCTAACTCTCCCCCTCTCTCTCTCTCTCTGACTCTCCCCCTCTCACTCTTTAAACACCCCCCCATTTGTCTCTCTCATTCACTCACTCTATACCTCTATCTATACCACCACTCCATCCATCCCTCTCCTCCCTCTCACTCTTTAATCGTCCCGCCCCCATTTGTCCCTCCATCCATTATGCTATATATCTTTCTCCTACCATATCCCCCCCATATCTCTCCCCTACCCATCCCTCCCTCCCATGATTCCCTCTATAACTTCCTCTCCCTCCTTTGACTCCCCCCACACCTCTTTTAGCTTTTAATCAATGTAATGTTGGGGCATGAGCCACCCCATAGATCGTTTGGATGGAATCTTGGGAGTCTAAATTGTATTATAAGGGGATAAGGGTGACATTATAGGGTTTTGGATGGTAGGGATGAGTCTCTAGACATTGACCATAGTCATGGAAGAAAAGATGGTCCAATGAGTCTCTAAATCAACACACATGCACTATAGATGGAATATTTGGCCTTTAGTGGGATATAGGTGTCATTATGAGGTTTTATGCACTAAGGATGGGTCTCACGGTCTTAACCATGGTAATGGGACAAAAGTGTAACATAAACAAGTCTTAAACTACTACACATGCCCTTTAAAGGGGATATTTAGCCTTAATATGGGATATATGTGCCATTAGACTATTTTATGCATTGAAGATTGTTCTCGAGGCGTTGACCATGGTCATATAGGAACCATTATGAATATTTCCAGATAAAACATAGTTTTGAAGACATTGTACCATGGTCCAAGGATAAATCCAATCTTCTAGGGATTAAATGGTGTTTTCATGGTTCATGGTTAAATGAGGTTTCAATAGTTGATATGCACTAAATCGCATATGCGATTTAGTGATCATGTTTTTAACAAACTAGCTGTTTGTAAAAAGCACAAAAAGCATATAGTTCATATTGCATATGTGATATAACGCATATGCGTTAAAACGGATATGTGTTATATCGCATATGCGATATTTGTTCAATAAATAATCTTGGGTTGTGTGCCATGGGCCATGTTTACTTTACAGGAAAAGACATAATTCTTCTGAAACCCGTGCAGAGCGTACTGTTCAACCTGCAATTTAATCATTTATTACACAGATCCATAGGTTTTGTACAATTTTGGGTGGATTTCAATGGGGAATCCATGTAATAGAGTTCGGAAGTCAGCGAGGAAGATGCTTACACTTGAAGAAGCTAAAATTAAAAAAGAAAAGAAGAGGGAACATTCAAGAAATCATTGGCATTCATTGGATGAGCAAATACTTCTCATTCCCGCTCAACAGATACCTGGCAAAGAGGCTGAGGAAGATATTGCAACTTTAATTCAAGCTAGTTATAACTAAGATGAAAATTTTGGTCCATTATTAACCGGACAACCCTCTGTAGAGCTCAATAATTATGTTCCTGACGAGACTCTGCAACAACCATGCCAGGTGGTTCAATCTCGTAATCGAAGTTGTCATCCCGAAGTGGATGTAAACGTCTCTCCAACATTTCAAACGACAAGAAATCTCGCATAAAAACGAAAGAGAACTCCTAAACGCATACAAGTGGACGAGAGCGAATTGACTTCCATGGAAGGTAAGGTGGCTAAATGCACAATCATTCGTTATTGTTCTCAAATAATGAAACAATATTTTGAACCAAAATCTAAAGCCGGTAAATTTCAATTTTTTTTAGCTTTGATTAAATCTAGAAGTATGGAAAATGTTAGAAAACGTTAGGCATAAGAACATTGAAGAATAGCGAATCAAGTAATCACATTGTTAAATCTCTTGCTGCTGCATTCACATCAATTGGTAAAAAAACTCGTTCAAAAGACTGTAATGTGGCTTGCCGCGTATTGGCTGAATCAATTGTATCGAGATCCACAAGACAACGTTGTTTACTTAAATGCACACCATAAATTGTCCCTTTACATCCAAAGACACTTAAAAAATATTCAGTAAAAAGAGACAAACTTGATGTAGAGGGACAAATGGATACATTATGGGCATTTAGCAGTAGGTTGCCCCGCAAAGACATGAAGTTGGTCGAAGCAGTGAAGGGACTAGTGCACACTTTTTGGCACGATAACACTAGGCCTTCTTCTAACACAAAGGATGTGTTAAAACACTGTAGGGGTTCTATAAACAATGAAGGGCATGTTAAACATTACCTTGACATGACACAAACTCAATTGTTCGAGATGTTTAAAGTTTCCCACGTAGAGCTAAGGCTCGAGCAAATATCTTTTGAAAAATGCAAGCCTTGGTATGTTAGAATCAATAGAATCCGGAACACTGGTTGTTGTAGATATCACATAGAGTTTGATCTATATTATCATACATTTGCACATATACGTCGTTTTTTGCACCCTAACCATGTACAGGAATGCTCAAGTACAGTACTACCAATGTCATCTAGAGATTTCATCAATAGCATAATGTGTCTGAGGCAAGATGGGTAGACACATTACTTAAAACAATGTGTAGAGGGTTCTTGTAACAATTGTGGTGGGCTATCTTTATGGTCTGATTGCATCCATGAGAGTGAAGATCAAGCATTCGATAATGCAATTGTCGAGAAGCAGAACTTTCAGTATGAGACATATCAACTACGTGATGGGAAAGAAAGCAAGAAGATTAAATTGGTGACTTCACAGGTGACAATCTTCACGAAAAATGTTCATTTAACTTAGTGTACATTGTTTATATGTTGTTTTATAACATTGTTTTAAATATTGATGTATATTTTAATATTCATGTAAATATTTTTATGTTCTTTGTAACACCCCGTTTTGACATTACTACCTGAACTACTATTATATGTTTTAATTGTTTGATCGTGAGACCTCGTCGGTTTGACGACAATGTGGACATATGGTTCTATTATTTTGCCGATATATATGTGTGTGTGTGTGTGTGTGATGATAGTATTATGATCGGTAGTCATGTTTAGATATGTATCATGTGTTAATTATGTCAAATATATGGAAATGACTGAATGATGGGTACATGGATACCGTTACAGTTATATGTTGAAATAATGAATGTTATGCCAGGTGCATGGTGAATGAATGAGTTTATTGTTGTTATGTTATGACGAAATATATGTGTACATATAGAGGATTTATGCACGATATTCTATATTGTATGTCGAGGACTGACTTACAGGTTGAAATGGCTAAGTGATAGCTGGATCCTACGAGGTGGGAGGGCCTCGGGGACATGGACTTCGAAAGATAAAATGGTATGCGAGTGATGCATTATTTACTTTCGTGTGGTTATTATGTTTTTTATTATGATGTATGTTATGACATGGGTGGGGTAGAGTTTCAGGAAACTCAACCGCCCAGATTGGTTATACGATGATAGACCGAGTACAAGTGCAACGTTGTTGTTATGTCAGGTAGACATAGTCCCTTGTTCCATTAGGGGGTTGGAGGCTTTACGCACCGTTTATCCCCAAAACCCAAAGTCATGGGAGGGCTGTGCTATGGCGCGCTACCCAAGGTGTGTGATGATGACTAGTGGTTGCCTACTGGGGAAGCTTGGTCAATGTGGTCGACACTTCCGCTTACGGGTTCTAGCTGGAACCGGTCATGACTTGACATTTCAGGGTAGTCCAGCAGAGGACAGGATAGGATGTGGAAGTTAGTGATGATGTAGGTGGATAGGTGTATCTTGAAGTAGGGGTGAAAACAAGATCTAACTACATGTGTGTAAAACTCTTGATTGAGTATGTGTCGTAACTCAGTGATGTATGAACTGTCGTAACTTGGATTTCAGTTAGTTAATGGCTTGTACCTTGCAAACTATGTTAAAACATGTGTTAGTAAATAATAAGTTCCTTGATTATGATTGATGTATGTGAATGATTACTTTTAGTGTACTTACGTGAGGAATGTAAGCACTAGCTACACTTACATAACTCGCCTACATATTATGAATTACATGAACTATTGTTAAGTAACAATGTTAATTAGTGTCGCTTAATGTTAATTACTGTCGTTTAGTAATTAACTACTGTTGATCAATGTTAATGGTGTCGATTAAAGTTAATAATGATGATTAATGCTAACAATGTAGATTAATGTTAATTACTGTCCATTAAGTTATTAATGTTGATTAATGTTAATTATTGTGCACTAATGATTAATTATTACTGATTAATAAACAAGTTACGGTTAAAACTAGGTGTAAATAGTGCAATTGGGTTAGTAATGCTTAAATGAATATTAATGAACTTGATTAGTTAAGACCTTGGTTAAAGATATTAAATGTGATTGTAATGTTAATTAAGGTAGTAATAACTTATAGGTTAATATTAATTGCATCCTAAACAATGTTAATTAATTAGTTAAAATTATAAGGATAAGATAGAAATTATAATTACTTAATTGTAAAGGTTGTGTCGAGGTTATATAGGACATGGCATAAACTATAAATGTTGTCGTACACCATTATTAAATAAAGTGTTAAAAATGTATTTTAAGTTAATCAATAAACAAATTAATTAATAATAAATGAAGCATTGAATTATGAAACACTAAGGGATGACTAGTAATTAATGTGTTAAAACGTGGAAGTGTAAAACCACTTACGGTTGGTGGGTGAACCAACCGCAAATTTAAACTATATAATATATATGTAACATTTATTATTTAGTAATTAAATGGTCAAATATTGAAATATGAGTAAGGAAATGTTTAAAATTATTATATGAAATAAAAGGATTAATTTAATGAAATTGGAAGTTACGGTTGAGAAGTGACCCCAACCAACACCTTTTAATATTAATTTAAATTATTAATAAGAGTCCAAGTTGAGGGCTCGAGGACTTACATGGTAGATGGAAGGGGGTGGAAAAATTTATGGTGAAGATAGGAGTAGTAATGGGGAGGAAGAGTCGAAAAACAGGGGGATAAGAGGGAGGAGGAAGGAGAGGGGATCTTTTTTTTATCTTGGACTTGGGAGTTTTGGAGAGCAGAAATTGGGAGAGTAGAGCTGCAAAGGAGGGTTCTTGTTGGAGATTGTTTTTTGGAAGGGATACAACAGCTGGAGCTTGTACTCGGTTTGGGCTCGGGGGTCCAAAGGGGTACCTTTGGAGCTGGGTGGTCGGAAAGACCTCGCTAGTTGGCAGGGTGGCAAGACTGTTTTGGGCTGGTTGAGTTTCAGAACTTTGGGGAAGGCTTTTGGCTGTAGGGAAAAGCAAGGAGAAACAACAAACAGGGACGGCAAACAGGGTGGATCTACTAGCTATCCATAGGTATTTTCCAGCAGGTATGTTGGTCATTTCTACCTTGTCAAATTCGGTTTTAAGTTAATTAAAAATGATTATATGTTGTTATTATATCTGCTACCCCTGCACAAACAGAACTGGTAAATTACGTGCTTATATGTTTGCTGCTGAGAATGAAAAACCTGTAATTGATGGTAGAACAATAACTAGAATATATATATATATATTGAAACTGTAAATACTATTTTTACAGCCAATAGGAACAACAGAAATTAGAAAACATAAATTTAAAACAAAACGTAAATAGTAGAAGACAAATTTTATTGAGGGTTGTAAAACAAACAA
Organism: Larix kaempferi; assembly: GCA_027924585.1. NCBI lineage: Eukaryota > Viridiplantae > Streptophyta > Pinopsida > Pinales > Pinaceae > Larix > Larix kaempferi. The sequence goes on along the minus strand of BSBM01000500.1, from coordinate 6,551,915 downwards.
AGGACCCAGGTTGAGGTCTTACATATGGTATCAGAGCCACTGGCTCAAAAAATCGGACCTTAAGAGGCCTGTACACACCTATCTACCTTGAAAATTTACTACGTCTAAGCCTATAGTTTAGTGACAGAACTAGAACGAAACCTTGCTAATACTAATGATAGGTTAACTACAAAAAAAAAAGGGGAGACATTAAAATTAGGAGTGGTTGATCATTCTTTAATTGCTTAAGATCTTTTGCAAGAAGAAGAAATTAAGCAGAAAGGAAATCTGTTCCTTTCTAAATTAAATCAATGTGTGCAATTTGCTAGAAGATTGCAGAACCTACGCAAAGAATATAAGCAATCTTATGCGAAATCAAATAACAATAAAAATCTATAAATATATGGAGCCAAGCTTTTGTAGTCAAAGAGGGTATGAAAATAGATTTGTGATTATTATATAATTGATTGCGATCTTTTGAAGGAAGAAGAGATTAAGAAACTATAACTGTAAAGACTAATGCAAAAGCCAGAAAATAAATACCACTAAACTATAGACAAGAAGGCAAATCCATTTAAAAAAAAAGAGAGAAGAAGAGTGAAACCCCAACACAATGCAGCTTCAGATCTTTCTCCAGCCACTTGTACCGCTCTCTTGTTATGTTATAATCATTGTATGATGCTAGAATCATGAAATGTAATAAACAAAAAATAATAATAATAAACAATTTTCTTTTATATATAAACAAAAAAATATATATATATATATATATATATATATATATTACGAAATAACAAATTTTGTTGTTTTGAAGAAAAAAAATTGCTTTCACATAGTCAAAAAAAAAACCCTAAATAATGAGTTGAATTTTTACCATATCGATTTCAAAAATTTTATTACAATATAGAAAATAGTTTAAAAAAAAAAAATTATTGTTTACACAAAAAAAAAACGTAACATATATATATAACTCAAAAAAAAAATGCACATATAAAACAAATTTAAATAAAATAAAATTTAAAAAAAATATATAATAAACAAAAGAGATAAAAAAAAAAAAACGTTCACGGCCATGGAGGCCTGAAAAACGTTCATGACCTCACGGCCATGGTGGCGTGGCACGGCCGGCCAGCGGTGAAGATACGGCCATGGGTGGCCATGGGCCATGGCCCTGTCAGAAGGCGGAGTAGGGAGGAAGGGGCGTCGGGGATCTGCCACCAATCCTAAACCTGCTAACAGCTGACAAAAAAAAATATACATGATAAAGCTTAAAAAAATGAAACAAAAAAAAAAATTTAGGGTTTCGTTGGCATACTAGCAGCCGGCCGAGCAGCCACCGGCTGTGGCCTGGGCATGCAGCCGGCCAGCAGCCAGGCCTGCGGCCTTGGCGCAGCCTATGCACAGCCTTGGCTTGCTGCCTCGGCCAGGGGGAAAGCCCGGCCTGTAGCCAAGAGTTCGCGGCCTGGGTGCGGTCGGCCAGCAGCTGGGCTACTGCAGCCTGGGCAAACAATTAAAAAAAAAAAACGACGAGTCAAACTAATATATATATATATACATATAAAAATAAATTGTGGTCTCTATTTGGGCCAAGCCCGCTCGGCCATGGCAGCTCGGGGCGAGCACGCAGCCGGGCAAGAATATCAACAAAATACAATGTTGATAAATAAATAAAATTACAAAAAAAAAGCAAGAAGAAGAAGGGAACATGAAATCAAGATCGAATAGGAGGGAGCCATACCTACCATCCAAGCTTGTTGCAATGGAGCAGAGCTCTTGCTGGCTATGGTAGTCTGGTAGGGGCTTCTCCTTGGAACCGGGCAGAGCAGAGCTCACAAAGAAAACCATGAAAAAAAAATGAGTGTCGGCTAGGGTTTAACCTTCTTATAAAAAAAAATTTAATACTATTTTATTTACCGATTGCTTGGAGGAGGACGCGTGGTCCCTTCCGCCTCATCCTAGAGTTTGACTAGGTAAGCCCATAGGTAAGGGTTAAAATTTATTTATTCATTATAGTTTTGTTATAAATTATTTTTTTTATATATAAATCATTTATTATATATTTATATATATATATATATATATATATATATATATATATATATATATATATATATATATATATATATATATATATATGCACATATATAATTCATAATTATTATTAAATTCAAGTTTTAATTGATACCTTAATAGTTTGTAAAATAATTTTTTTTTATTTAAAAAAAATATATTTTAATACATTAATGTTAAAATATACACTAGGTTATAAATTAAAGTTTAAAAAAATAAAAATAACAAATAAATATAATATATAGATATAATAATAATTATAATGTCTAATTGACATTAACCTAATCAATTAACATTATAATTAATTAATTAATGTACTTTGGATTAATTAATTAATTTGGACATTAATTGATGTTTATTGTAAGGCTAAGTTAATTAACTTAATTAATACCCTTTTATTAATTAATTTTTATGTAAAGCTAATCAAATTAGTTAAGGGTTATTCGTTAATATTAATCGAGGATAATATTAGTTATTTAATTGAACCACGTGGTTGGAATTTACGCTAATTAGCCTATCTTCTCCTTGAGAATGCTCCTTGCCGGAACTTTGACGTATAGTCGAAGGGGCAAGATGGATACAGAATCTCGAAAATGAGACACCGCAGAGACCAGCGTGATGAGCTGATCGCTAGGACACTGATTCTACCCCATGAACGGATGGTTGATAAACACGACTCTAGACTTAAAACTTAGGTTATGTTTTTATTTTAATTATAAAAAATTATTAATTATTAATGGGAAGCGAAGTAGTAAACCCTAATCGAATTACTTAAAGAGTGATAGCAACTTAATGAGGATTGTGTAGAGTCCAATACCTAAACCTACGTAGAGCTACTGATATAAATTTAGTACTGGGTGGCCTCAACATGGCCTGATCGAAACGTCCTGAACTATAGCTCTTAGAGTAAAACACTCGTAAAATTAGTCATGACGCACTTTTGAATTAATTGTTGAGTTTGATAGTAAATTAGTCATGATGTCATTGTGTGCTAATTATCCTATTATTCCATGTGGCAGGGAAAAATATGGTAAGAATGCGAGTAGGTCGGGGGCGAGGTCAGGCTACGGCATTACCTGAGCCGAATGTGCCAGCACCATCACCAGAGACCATCCTTATACTGCGGTCGTTGGAAGCAATAAACGAAACACTCAGGGGACTAGCACAGAGAGGAAGTGCTACCTCGGAGGTAGAAGTGGATGCCCCTCCACTAAGGGAGGAAGTTCCTGTGGTAGAAGTGAATATAGTACCAAGAACTCCGCATCAGGATATTAAAAGGGAGCTTCAGAAGATAAGGCTTCCAGAATTTTTGGGGGGTCGATCAGGGATACAAGCAGAGTCATGGTTGGAAGAGATGACCATGTGCTTGACCTTGCGGGAGTACACTTCCACGTCCAAGTCCAAGCTGGCCATATTTCAACTAAAGGGGGCCGCTTTGAACTGGTGGGGAAACCAAGAAAGGCAGCTACACCTTACACCAGACACTGTTCCATGGGAACTGTTTGTGGGAAAATTCAAAGGGAAATACCTACCCACATCCTACCACGAAGAACAAGCAGGGGCTCTTCATGCCTTGGTACAAAGGCATCTATCTGTGGAGGAGTATGAAGAGAGCTTCATGGAATTAGTGAAGTATGTCCCTTACTTGGACAATGACGAACACCAGGTTGAGCACTTCGTGTATGGGCTCAATACCAAGATCAGGGCTCAGGTACGGATGTGGAAACCAAATTCGGTCACCGAAGCAGTAGATTGTGCTCATTACACTGAGGAGATGTTGGGTGCAAAGCCCATCTGGTCATTCAACTCTCAGCAGTCAAGGTTTGTGGGGAAGGCCCCTCGAAGCTACCCTGGGGGAGGATATGCAAGGCCACCTCCCTATGAGAACAGGAGCACACCAAGAGTCACAGTGGTAGACATATCAGTGGCAACTAGGGCGGTGCCCCAGTCAACCACATGAACTCACCAGGGTGTGAGGAATTTCAGAGGATCAGCTGGTAGAGGAAGGGGTCCTAGGGGGAGGAACCCCTCTCAGAGGTCTGAACAGGTTATCTTGCCTACTCCATTACAGGTTGCTTGTTGGGGATGTGGAGGTCCACAATAACATCGTGACTGTCCCGAATTACGATCCGGTACAGTGCATCGAGAAGGAAAAGCTCCAATGGGGAGTGGGGGTAGTAGGCATCAGATCTCGGCTGTAGTAAACAACCATCAGGCAGAGCACCAATCCACTGTGGTGGAATCATCAGGTACGGTCAATAATGTCAAGCTTAGAATATTGTTTGATCCTGGTGCTACTGATAGTTTCATTTCTCCATATGCATTAGACAAATGTGGGTTGGCAGCCTACGAGCATGATGATTTTAGCTTAGGCAAAATGGCTTCAGGGGTAAAGCAAGCAGTAGGACCTAGTGTCAATAAGTGTGTAGTGGATCTCGGGGTGTGTGTTACACAAGTCAAAGTGTACGTCACCACCCTCGAAACTTATGATCTCATCATAGGTATGAATTGGCTTGAGGAACATCGAGCTTTCTTGGACTGTTATGGAAAGAAAGTTCTTCGCATTAATGACAACAGAGAGGCCATCAAGATCCAGGGTATCAAATGGAAGGTGTCCCTACGTTTCATATCAACGATGAATGTAAAGTAATGTATGCGATAGGGATGTCAGTTGTACATTGTTGAAGCAGTAAACAACGAGAAGGGACCCTCCTTTGATGACTATCCAGTGTTAGCTGAGTTCAGTGATGTATTCCCAAAGGAGTTACCTAGGTTACCTCCTAAGAGGGAACTTGATTTTACCATTGAGGTAAAACCCAGTTCAGAGCCAACATCGAAGACACCTTACAAGATGACGGCCCCAGAACTTTGTGAGTTGCAAATGCAGTTAAAGGAACTGCTAGATCTAGGGTTCATCAGACCAAGTATTTCACCGTGGGGTGCGCCAGTAATCTTTGTGAAGAAGAAGGATGGTTCCTTGCGTCTTTGCATAGATTACCGAGATTTGAATAGAGCCACTGTGAAGAATAGGTACCCGATACCTCGACTTGATGACCTATTTGATCAAATGAAAGGGGCAATAGTCTTCTCAAAGATAGACTTATGATCAGGTTACCACTAGCTACGGATTAAGGAAGGTGATATACCTAAGACTGCTTTTCGAACAAGGTTTGGGCACTATGAGTTTGTGGTGGTACCCTTCTGTTTGACCAATGCCCTAGCTGTATTCATGAGTCTCATGAATAGTGTGTTTCGAAAATACTTAGATCAGTTTGTGCAAGTCTTCTAGGACTTTATCCTCATCTACTCCAAGAATGAACAGGAGCACGAGGAACACTTGCGAATAGTGTTGTCGTGCTTAAGGGATCATCAGTTGTATGGTAAGTTGTCCAAATGTTCATTCTATCAGAAGGAGATCCATTACCTAGGGCATATAATTTCCGGTGAGGGAATTTTTGTTGACCCTGAAAAGGTGAAGGACATAATGGATTGGCCCATGCCAAAGAATGCGCATGAAGTAAGGAGCTTCATGGGGTTAGCCGGGTATTATAGAAGGTTTGTTGAGGGTTTCTCAAAAATCGCAAAACCCATAACTACCCTATAGCGTAAGGGCACTAGGTACGAATTGATAGATGAATGCGATGCCGCATTCGCCGAGCTGAAAAGACTATTGACGAGTGCACCAATTCTACGAGTTCCAGATATGGAGAAGGAATTCACAGTTTGCACCGATGCTTCAAGGCAAGGTTTGGGTGCAGTGTTGATGCAGGAAGGTGGGGTAATAGCTTATGCGTCGAGAAAGCTAAAAACACATGAAGAGAATTACCCTACTCATGACCTAGAGTTGGCTGCAGTGATGTTAGCTTTGAAGCTTTGGAGACATTACCTTGTTGGACGAAGCTTTGAACTCAAGGCTGATCACCAAAGCTTAAGGTATATCTTCACTCAGAGAGACCTAAATTCTAGGCAAAGGCGATGGAGTGAATTCATGAGCGAGTATGATTTTGGGATTCCCTACATCAAAGGGAAGGAGAATGTGGTAGTAGATGCCTTAAGCAGAAAACCAAGACTTTTCTCTCTTATACCTTTGAAGGTGGATTTGAGGGAAAGAATTTTAGGGCAGCTACTCGGGGATAGTTGGTACCTAAAGGTCACAGCGGCACTCCAGAATGGGAAACCGGTGGGACCAAAGTTTGAAGGCTATGAGTTGGAATCCGATGGGTTGTTACGGTATCAAGGGAGGGTGTATATTCCCGAGGAGGGAGATATTAGAGAGACTATCCTTAAGGAATCCCACAGAGCAGTGTATTGTGCACACCCGGGTGTAAAGAAGATGTATGCATACATGAAGCAACTCTTCTTTTGGGCAGGGATGAAAAGCGACGTGGTCAAATTTGTCGCTAGGTGCCTTGAGTGTCAGCAGGTAAAAGCTGATCATCACCACCCGGCAGGACTGTTACAGCCGCATGACATTCCTATGTCGAAGTGGGAGGTTATCTCCATGGACTTCGTGGTGTGATTTCCTCTTACCTCTCATAGGCATGATACCATTATGGTCATCGTTGACAAACTGACCAAAACTGCTCACTTCATTCCAGTTAAGGAGACCTATGATGTCACGGATGTAACACGTGTGTTCAAAAATGAAGTTGTTCGTCTCCATGGGTTTCCCAAGAAGATTATATCGGATAGATATTCCAGGTTTACATCCATGTTTTGGACGATTTTGCAGTCAGCGTTGGGTACTCAGTTGAACCTAAGCACTGCTTACCATCCAGAGACAGATGGGAAAACAGAAAGAGTGAATCAGGTGATGGAGGACATGCTTAGAATGTATGTCATGGATCAACAAACTCATTGGGAAAAGCACTTACCTTTGGTATATTTTGCTTACAACAAGAGTTACCATAGCTCAATTGGGATTCCTCCATATGAAGCTTTATATGGAAGGCCATGCAGGACACCATTGAGTTGGGAAAGGTTAGAGGATCGAGTAATTATAGGACCTGAGTTGATTCAGGAGATGGAAGAATAGGTTGTTCAGATTAGACAACGGTTAAAGGAAGCCCGGGATAGGCAGAAGAGCTATGCCGATGCGCATAGGGTTGACTGAAGCTATAAGGTTGGTGATGCAGTGTTCGTCCGCATCAGGCCTATCAAAAGTACCATCAGGTTTGGGAAAGGGACAAAGTTGTCACCACGATTTATAGGACCCTTTGAAATTTTAGAAAAGGTTGGACCCATCGCGTATTGTCTTGCGCTGCCACCCCATTTGCACAAAACTCATAATGTTTTTCATGTATCTGTTTTACGACATTATGTAGCTGATGAGTCACATAAAATAAATTGGAGGGAACTGCAGGTTTCAGACGAGGGAACCATCAGGGTCGAACCATTACTTAGATTGGACCGCAGGGTTAAACAGTTGAGGCACCGTTTGGTGGACCAAGTTAAGGTCCAGTGGGACCGATATAGCCCAGGTTCTGCTACCTGGGAGGACGCAGAGACTACGTGTCGTGATTATCCCACATTATTTTTATCATAACTTCGGGACGAAGTTTCCTGAAGGGTGGGTGTATGTAACACCCCGTTTTGACATTACTACCTGAACTACTATTATATGTTTTAATTGTTTGATTGTGAGACCTCGTCAGTTTGACGACACTGTGGACATATGGTTCTATTATTTTGCCGATATATATATGTGTGTGTGTGTGTGTGATGATAGTATTATGATCGGTATTCATGTTTAGATATGTATCATGTGTTAATTATGTCAAATATATGGAAATGACTGAATGATGGGTACGTGGATACAGTTACAGTTATATGTTGAAATAATGAATGTTATGCCAGGTGCATGGCGAATGAATGAGTTTATTGTTGTTATGTTATGATGAAATATATGTGTACATATCGAGGATTTATGCACGATATTATATATTGTATGTCGAGTACTGACTTACAGGTTGAAACGGCTAAGTGATAGCTAGATCCTACGAGGTGGGAGGGCCTCGGGGACATGGACTTCGAAAGATAAAATGGTATGCGAGTGATGCATTATTTACTTTCAGGTAGTTATTATGCTGTTTATTATGATGTATGTTATGACATGGGTGGGGTAGAGTTTCAGGAAACTCAACCGCCCAGATTGGTTATACGATGACAGACCGAGTACAAGTGCAACGTTGTTGTTATGTCAGCTAGAGATAGTCCCTTGTTCCATTAGGGGGGTGGAGGATTTACCCACCGTTTATCCCCGAAACTCAGATTCATGGGAGGGTTGTGCTACGGCGCGCTCCCCAAGGTGTGTGATGATGACTGGTGGTTTCCTGCTGGGGAATCTGGTCGATGTAGTTGACACTTCTGCTTACGGGTTCTAGCTAGAACCGGTCATGACTTGACATTTCAGGGTAGTCCAGCAGAGGACAGGATAGGATGTGGAAGTTAGTGATGATGTAGGTGGATAGGTGTAGCTTGAAGTACGGGTGAAAACAAGATCTAACTACATGTGTGTAAAACTCTTGATTGAGTATGTGTCGTAACTCAGTGATGTATGAACTGTCGTAACTTGGATTTCAGTTAGTTAATGGCTTGTACCTTGCAAACTATGTTAAAACATGTGTTAGTAAATAATAAGTTCCTTGATTATGATTGATGTATGTGAATGATTACTTTTAGTGTACTTACGTGAGGAATGTAAGCACTAGCTACACTTACATAACTCGCCTACATATTATGAATTACATGAAATATTGTTGAGTAATAATGTTAATTAGTGTCGCTTAATGTTAATTAATGTCATTTAGTAATTAACTACTGTTGATCAATGTTAATGATGTCGATTAAAGTTAATAATGATGATTAATGCTAACAATGTAGATTAATGTTACTTATTGTCCATTAAGTTATTAATGTTGATTAATGTTAATTATTGTGCACTAATGATTAATTATTACTGATTAATAAACAAGTTACAGTTAAAACTAGGTGTAAATAGTGCAATTTGGTTAGTAATGCTTAAATGAATATTAATGAACTTGATCAGTTAAGACCTTGGTTAAAGATATTAAATGTGATTGTAATGTTAATTAAGGTAGAAATAACTTATAGGTTAGTATTAATTGCATCCTAAACAATGTTAATTAATTAGTTAAAATTATAAGGATAAGATAGAAATTATAATTACTTAATTGTAAAGGTTGTGTCGAGGTTATATAGGACATGGCATAAACTATAAATGTTGTCGTACACCATTATTAAACAAAGTGTTAAAAATGTATTTTAAGTTAATCAATAAACAAATTAATTAAAAATAAATGAAGCATTGAATTATGAAACACTAAGGGATGACTAGTAATTAATGTGTTAAAACGTGTAAGTGTAAAACCACTTACGGTTGGTGGGTGAACCAACCACAATTTTAAACTATATAATATATATGTAACATTTATTATTTTGTAATTAAATGGTCAAATATTGAAATATGAGTAAGGAAATGTTTAAAATTATTATATGAAATAAAAGGATTAAATTTAATGAAATTGGAAGTTACGGTTGAGAAGTGACCCCAACCAACACCTTTTAATATTAATTTAAATTATTAATAAGAGTCCAAGTTGAGGGCTCGAGGACTTACATGGTAGATGGAAGGGGGTGGAAAAATTTATGGTGAAGATAGGGGTAGTAATGGGGAGTAAGAGTCGGCAAAGAGGGGGATAAGAGGGAGAAGGGAGGAAGGAGAGGGGATTTTTTTTTATCTTGGACTTGGGAGTTTTGGAGAGCAGAAAGTGGGAGAGCAGAGTTGCAAAGGAGGGTTCTTGTTGGAGATTGTTTTGCAGAAGGGATACAACAGTTGGAGTTTGTACTCAGTTTGGGCTCGGGGGTCCAAAGGGGTACCTTTGGAGCTGGGTGGTCAGCAAGACCTCGCCAATTGGCAGGGTGGCAAGACTGTTTTGGGCTGGTTGAGTTTCATAACTTTGGGGAATGCTTTTGGCTACAGGGAAAAGCAAGGAGAAACAACAAACAGGGACAGCAAACAGGGTGGATCTACTAGCTATCCATAGGTATTTTCCAGCAGGTATGTTGGTCATTTCTACCTTGTCAAATTCGGTTTTAAGTTAATTAAAAATGATTCTATGTTGTTATTATATCTGCTACCCCCGCACAAACAAAACTGGTAAATTACGTGCTTATATGTTTGCTGCTAAGAATGAAAAACCTGTAATTGATGTTAGAACAATAACTAGAAAATATATATATATATATTGAAACTGTAAATACTGTTTTTACAGATAATAGGAACAGCAGAAATTAGAAAACATAAATTTAAAACAAAACATAAACAGTAGCAGACAGATTTTATTGAGGGTTGTAAAACAAACAAAGGACCCAGGTTGTGGTATTACATTGTTTATTTTTTTCCACCGGGTGCAAGTATGTGATTTTATTCGAGAGTTCCATGGAAAGATCTGACAGGACATTCAGCATGTCGATATGGCATGGTGGCAAGATGAGCAATTCAGAATATGTCGGGACACCTTCCCTCTTGGAACAGTACTATCAGTGGTTGACTTTGTGGAAAATTACACCCTACAACCACAAAATGAAATACAAAGTCAATACTATCACTCAGAGCAGGTGAGCATAATGGTCCATATCACTTATCGACATGGGCTAGATAGTAATGAAGAGAAACGTGTGATATTGAAAGAGAGTCACTTTTACATCAGTGATGACCGGACCCATGACATCCATTACATGAAACATTGCTTTCAGTTGTTCTATGATCATGTGATAGCTATGGATATACCATTTTATCGTCATTTGATTTGGTCAGATGGTTGTGTTGGACAGTTCAAGAATGCACATGTATTTCAATGGTTGTGTTTGTTGCACATAAAATACAAGGTGCCACATACATAGAACTACTTTGAAACAGGTCATGGCAAAGGAGAGCACGTTGGTGCTGGTGCATGCATAAAAACTGCCCTTCAAAGGGAAGCGATGAAGTTTACAGGTGCTCGCCTTCGAGACGCTTCATCTATAGTCGAATGGTGTGCATTTGTGATGGGAGAACAAGCAACAAGGAAACACCTAGTGCAGAGAATATTCTAGGAGGTGACAGATGTGGACCGATCCCAAACACATCGGGTGAACACAGTGCATGGAACTCGAGGTTTTCATTCAATTAGAAGCTTAGGAAACTCGGCCCTACAAATTTGGACAAGATTGAAGGCTTGCTTTTGTAGTTCTTGTAGCATAGAAGAATGGGATGATTGTGAGTATACAGATATAGTTGATACATGGGATCGAGTGACACTTGGCACTGATTTCAAGGGGGTTAATGAAATAGACCATTTTGAAGATGATCAAACATATATTTCTACAGACTATGATCAAATTACAGATCCCATACAAGTAGGTACAAAAAAAAAAATTAATAGTACCTAAATAACTACAAGCCCTTACATTGAAAGAAATTTTATTTATGTTACATGCAAGACCTTTTTTAATATTTATGTATTTTTAACCTTTTTCAATTTCTTTTCACAGGTCAAATATATGCAGTGGTTGCCCCAAAAAATAATGAATGGGGTTCTGACTATTGGTTGGCACATTGCTTAGAGGGGAAACAAACCCTTCTCGAACCTATTACAGATGATGAAAATATTGAATACCCAACCAGCTTGATGGTTATAAAAGGGGAGTACTTGACACTAGAAGCACAACAAAAAAGGAAGGGCGGGTATGTATATTAGGATTATAAACCAGGAGCTATTGTATACCACTTCACCAGCCTGGTAGTTGGTATAAACATCAAGCTGCGCACAATTTCGAAAAAAAAATAGGTCACATGTACAATACTTGTTACCTCATTTAGAGCATGAGATATTGATGGACACCATCGGCATCAGAGATGATCCAGATGGCCTACTCGAGTGAGTGCTTTGTCAAGTGTTACTAGATTGTCCATTGTGGCTAGCTTGTCAGGTGCGTTAAGTTTAATCCTTAATTTACTAGACAAGTTATAAACACAATCCTACAACCTCAAAGTTATTTATAAATAATGTTTGCACATTTTCCTTATTTTCTTTTGAGAGTACTAATGTTTAGCCTTTCCTGTGCCTAGGATACAAACACTATTTATGGCACATTGGAGGTGCCAAGAACAACCGGTGTCTTTAGACACCACCAAATAGAAATTGGAAAATAACATGCTCTCGAGTCAAGTTTATCTTCATCATCTTCATATGCCAAAAGTTCTCTTGTATATCAAGTTTATGAATATTTATGCCAATTTTTACATATGACCAATAAACCTTAAAACTAGCAATTATCAACAAGTATGATAGTTCTTTTCTAACTTCTTTCAATACCTCATTTTGTTTCTACATCTTAGTCATGCATGCATGTGAAATTCATGGGGGGTTCACTCAGTGAACTTGTTACATAGCACGATCATTCACAAAATATTAAAAAATATCCCTAATTTCACAAAATATTGGAAAATGCCCCCTAAAACTGTATTGTTAAACCCCCCTCCCAATATACCTTTCCAATTAAGAAAACCTCTAGTTTCACCAGATATTGTAGGTATCCATTTTTATCAACCAATTTTTAATACCCCCTTTATATCATATTATCAAGTTGTAACAAATAGGAGCCCTAATGCATCTTAGTATAAGAAAACATGATACTAAATAAAATAATAGAATAATTATAATAATGATCACACCGGGATTGTAGGGGATACTGAGTCAATTTTTAGCGTTGGATAGTGGAATACCCAATGAAATATTAATGGGGAAGGCAAAATGCTTAAAAGGAAACCGAGTCAAGAGATCAATGTAACAAAAAATGTTAAATACTAATAGTACAATTGTTATGCAATGCTTAGAAAAGATGAGGATTGTAGATGTTTCACACCATAACCTGTCAATCTACAAATTTTATATCATGTAAATAAAAGTATAGCCATAGAGAGCTCATGTTTTCTATAAGCTTAATAAATTAAAATCCATAAAAATGAAAAATTGAAACCATCTTGTGGATGGACTTCCCTACCTTCCTATCAAAAGGGTTTCCTATTTAAAAGGACATATCACATTTATTGAAGTTGACTAGGAATTTAAGAGCACATATCATCAAGGGGAAGATCACATTCATGAATTTTATTATTTTCTTATGATTTTTTTATTACCCATTGTCATGGCCCTGGGGCCAATGAAAGCTTAGATAAATCACATTCATGAAGAATATTATTCTAAAAAAAAAATACTTTATAAGTTCAATGATTTGGAGGTATACATCCAGCCCATGATTTCGAGGTTATTCCTTGGCAGTAGTTAGGACTAATATGAATCCATCCCATGATTTGGAGGTATGAATCTAGGCCAACTACGATTCAGAGGTTATTCCTTAGAAAAAAAATAGGACTGGTTGAATCCAACTCGCAATTTGGAGGTATGAATTGAGCCCATGATTTGGAGGTATGAATCCATCCCACGATTTGGAGGTTATTCCTCAACTCACCCAAATAAAATAACCCCCAATATTTATATTACTATGTCAAATTAAAAACCCCTCCTTGACCCCTTAATACGAGGCAATATATTTTAGAGGTTTTTAGGAGTATTCAAACTCCCAATATGAATGGATGTGATATCATATTTCTTTGCTAGTGAACCCCCCATGGTGAAATTCCACTTGTGATCCATTTTCAACCCTATTCATTTTGTTTCATGTATGTGCATAGCCTAGGTATATGGAATTTTTATTTCATGTATGTGCATAGCCTAGGTATATAGCATTTCGTTTCATGTATACATGCATAGCCTATTCATTTTGTTTCATGTATGTGCATAGCCTAGGTACATGATCTAACTTCTTTCAATACATCATTTTGTTTCATGTATGTGCATAGCCTAGGTATATGGCCTTTTTGTTACATGTATGTGCATAGCCTAGGTATATAGCATTTTGTTTCATGTATGTGCATATAATTCATGTACATGTGTTTCTACATCTTAGTCATGCATACATGTGAAATTCCACTTGTGATCCATGTTCAACCCTATTCATTTTGTTTCATGTATGTGCATAGCCTAGGTATATGGCATTTTGTTTCATGTATGTGCATATAATTCATGTACATGTGTTTCTACATCTTAGTCATGCATGCATGTGAAATTCCACTTGTGATCCATGTTCAACCCTATTCATTTTGTTTCATGTATGTGCATAGCCTAGGCATATGGCATTTTGTTTCATGTATACATGCATAGCATATTCATTTTGTTTCATGTATGTGCATAGCCTAGGCACATGATCTAAACCAAGAGAGTTCATAAAACCTTATTTTTTAGTTCCATGTCTCAATTTGTGAACCCTAGTTTTATTATGCGGTGTCTAGTTCATGAAACCCTAGTTGGTTTGTAATTTGTAAGTGTAGCTTAGGCATATTCTTGTTGGATTATACATTGGTACAAGAATAATATAGCCTGTGATCTCTAGACACATAGTGTTTTCTTAATGCTACAACATGTTTTGCGGAGTTGACCCAACAATGCGAGATTGCATTGATGGAAACTGAACAAAACCCTAGTTTACGAAATGAATGCACAATGAAGTCACTGGGCCATGGAAACACGGAGGAGAGGCTACCTAAAGGTAATCGCATGCCAGGAGAGCAATGGAATTGACGGTTCATCGATCCAACCTCCAGTTGCCGAGTTATGTTGAGTTGCAAGTCGCATGAAAATGTCGTTCAGGGACACTTGGTGACTTTCGGTCTAGGAGCGAAATAATAAAAATGGAGCGACAAGATTGCATGTTGTTGGCTCCCGGTAGTGTGTATGGGAAATGCCGATGTGGGACTACTGCCAACACTGGCTCGGTGGAGTGTTTTGCAGAGTTGACCCAACAATGCGAGATTGCATTGATGGAAACTGAGAAAAACCCTAGTTTACGAAATGAATGCACAATGAAGTCACTAGGCCATGGAAACACAGAGGGGAGGCTACCTAGAGGTAATTGCATGCCAGGAGAGCAACGGAATCGATGGTTCGTCGATCCGACCTCTGGTTGCCGAGTTAGGTCGAGTTGCAAGTCGCATGAAAATGTCGTTCAAGGACACTTGGTGACTTTCGGTCCAGGAACGAAATAACAAATGGAGGGACAAGATTGCATGTCGTTGGCTCCCAGTAGTGTGTATGGGAAATGCCGATGTGGGACCACTGCCAACACTGGCTTGGTGGAGTGTTTTGCAGAGTTGACCCAACAATGTGAGATTGCATTGATGGAAACTGAGCAAAACCCTAGTTTACGAAATGAATGCATAATGAAGTCATTGGGCCATGGAAACATGGAGGGGAGGCTACCTAGAGGTAATCGCATGCCAGGAGAGCAACGAAATCGACGGTTCGTTGATCCGACCTCCGGTTGCCGAGTTATGTCGAGTTGCAAGTCGCATGAAAATGCCATTCAAGGACACTTGGTGACTTTCTGTCCGGGAGCGAAATAACAAATGGAGCAGCAAGATTGCATGTCGTTGGCTACCAGTAGTGTGTATGGGAAATGCCGACATGGGACCACTTCCAACACTAGCTCGGTGGAGTGTTTTGTGGAGTTGACCCAACAATGCGAGATTGCATTGATGGAAACTGAGAAAAACCCTAGTCTACATTGGGCTTGTAGACTATGTTCATGTGCCTTATCATTTCCTATCAATTTAGCTATAAAACATCCTTGCTTTCCTCCAACGATGTAGGTTATTTAGACCATCCATGATTATCTGTGGTTAAACCAAATGTGAAACATGAGGTTGTAGACATAGAACTAGGGATAATACACACTATGGAGCTAAGTTAGATAAAGTGCCAATGTGTATTCCATGCCTCGTGGTATAAATGAATGTGTCCAAGGGGAAGACAATGACTACAAGGAATGTGTTTTTGTTCTATATATGCCCTAGGAAAAACCTTAGGGATGAAATTTAACCCATGGGCTAATTTTAGATGTTTTTTTTCCAAACGATGTTCCAATTTTGATTTTTATCTAAAATGATAACCAAATTCCATAGAATAAAATTATTTTTCTATAAGCATGGTTAAAATTGTCCATGAACTATATAAAATACTTATGAATTTAAATATCTTCAAAAATATTGTTCAACATTTTATGGTTGGAAATTTAAAAATTGGTAAGATTCACCAAGTTTTCTACACTTTAAGAAAATTATGGAGTCCTGGAGTGTGCTTAATCCACTTATAGTGTGAACTATAGTTTTTAATTGTTGTATTTAGGCTTCAAGGTGTGTGATCCACCTATATGTGTTCACAACTATGTGGTATAGGTGGGTGGAGAATGGGTGTCAAGAGTAGAAAGAAGTGAAGGGTTTGTATGCAAAATACAATGACTAGGTTCTATAATATCATCATACTATAACCATGAACAAAACCCTTCAACACAAGGGTATACATGATATGAAAGCATAAGCCCAAATACTTTTATTTTCATGTGTTCTTCATGTGTTGCAATAGAATAGCGATCCACCTTAATCTAGCAAAAAAATGAATGAAAATTTGAAGTGATACGCCATAATATATTTGTTTATTAGAAGGCAATGGTTGTATTATTGGACCCAACCTAGTTGATAAGGTGAATCCTGTGGGGTAGTAGGAAGTTGTAAGTGATTAGAAAAGGTCTAAGAGATGAGGTTCTTTTGGATTCCATTTCTAAGGACTAGAGTGGCTACTTGGTATTTTTTAATAGTTGTGAGTAAAAATGATTGCTAGAGTTGAGTGGGACTAGGAATGTATTATAAATAGTAAGGATGGGTTAGTTGTAGTATGATTATAAAGATAAACAATTTTAGGAGGTGAAGAAGGTTTAGGAGAGGAAGGGGCTATCAAAAGTCACTTGTTTGTTCATTAGAAATTAAACTTCTAGATTTGGCTTGTCACTATAAGAAACAACATTCACATCATCATACAGTAAGGCATCTAGAGCCTTCCTTTCTATACTGAACACATTACATTCATTATTTGCAATGCCAACTCTTCTCCAACAAACACAAAACCATAAACCTAAAAGCATATTCAAGCATATATCTGCAAGGCATATAATACACATGTCTCCATCCCATATCAAGTTGACCAGATATAGGTGAATCTGAACGTTGCTTTATATTATAGATGTACATGTATAATGTTTTCAAAAATGGCATGCCATGGCCATAATACAAAATTGTGGATCATACTGTACATCTATGTGTACATACAAACAAAATGGTACATGTATGTATTCCCCCTATACATGGATTCTATATGTACCCCCTATACATGATTTCTATTTATCCCCCTTTTCACTGCCAATGTCCATGGCTAATGAGAAGTCTATCTTTCTTTTGTAGATGCTCGATGGCATTCCCCAATGATCCGCAGGAGGATGCATTCTCAATATCGGAGACTGCACACAAATTAAAATTTGTTACAAGTTAGTTTACCAAGCTATAAAAATAAATACCACATGATGTACATTTGTTCAAATTCCAAGCAAATATAACATTTTTACTTACCATGTGTGTGTAAGTCCTCGGCACTAAAATTGCATGTACTTGGGTGGGGAGGCATGCAGGGTCATCAGTGGCCCCAATTGGGTGCTCTTTAGGCACCACTAGCTCAGTAGATGCCTGCATAAAGTAACATACATGTCAATGTCAGCAAATACAAAGAAAACAATACATATATACTACATGGACGGACAATGACTCTTTCAAAGAAAGCGAGACATACACGTACCTGGGGGGGGGGGCAGAGGTGGGTCACCAATAACCTCGGCTGTGTGCTCTTCAGGCACCATTGCATCACTAGATGCCTACATAAAGTAACATATGGACCAATGTCAGCAAATACAAAGAAAATGAGACTGTATATAATATGTATGGACGTACAAGGACCTTTTCAAAGAAAGAGAGACATGTACACACGTACCTGGGGGGGGAGAGGTGGGTCACCAACAGCGTCGATTTGGTGCTCTTCAAGAACCACTACATCACTAGATGCCTGCATAAAGTAACATATGGACCAATATTAGCAAATACAAAGAAAATGAGACTGTATATATATACTATGTTTGGACGTACAATGACCTTTTCAAAGAAAGAGCTCCACATACACGTACCTGTGGGGGGGGGAGAGGCGGGTCACCAACAACGTCGATTGGGTGCTCTTCAAGCACCATTGCATCACTAGATGCCTGCATAAGGTAACATATATGTCAATGTCAGCAAATACAAAGATCTAACAAGACTACATATATATACTACATGGACAGAAAATGGCTTTTTCAAAGAATGTGAGACATGTACACGTACCTGGGGGGGAGGAAGAGGCTCACCTATGGGTGGAATACTAAACATTGGCATTACTAGACAGTAAAAAAAAACTTGACCATAACCAGGCTACGTAACAAAACATAAAGATACAATTAGAAAATTTCTTTAAATAATTAAACGCATATACATGTTTCAAATCATTAAAAGAATATAATTAAAAGCATGTAATGAAAAGAATACCTGAGTCTGGGAATGTTCCTCTACATGGGAGGGGCTGACCTGGGATTCCACAAACTCATCATGCCCACCCTGCATAAAACATATTGTATCGAGTTTAAGACGTATTGAATGTTGCAGTCTCTAAATTATAAATATGTAAATTACTTGATGACAAATTAAAAATAAAGTTCTTACAGCTAATGGTGAAGCACCAAAATCATATGCAGCATTGGCCGTTGCATCAATGGCATCAGCATCAATGGCCGGATTACGTGAATCTGGGGTGTCATTGGACACTAGATGTATATTTGTTCACGTAAATTGTCAGATAATTATTTAAATAGAAATAAATTATGAAACAATTGAAAACTGTGATATAAAACAAAATATATATATTATGTAAAGAATGAATGTTACGTACATATCGAAGTAATCCATCGCCCCGAAACTCT
Organism: Larix kaempferi; assembly: GCA_027924585.1. Taxonomy (NCBI): domain Eukaryota; kingdom Viridiplantae; phylum Streptophyta; class Pinopsida; order Pinales; family Pinaceae; genus Larix; species Larix kaempferi. The sequence goes on along the minus strand of BSBM01000500.1, from coordinate 6,532,856 downwards.
GAAGCAAGCCCATAGCATATGCTTTGACATGATGTGCAAGGGTGTTGAATAAATCGATGCTCTGAAGACTCCGCGTCACCGGTGCGATGTGTAGCTCTGGTTTGGTTTGGGGACCTAAAAGGTGGATCCTGACTGTGAGATGGTCCAACCCCATATGGGCCAGCCTCGAAAGTGCCAACCATTTAACCTAAATTTCCTTGGACGATAGTCCCATGTCGAAGCAATGTATCAGCCAAATCTAATAAGGACTCCTGCATATCATCAAGAACTGGACCCACTGGAGGATATAACCGAGGGGGGTTTGGTGTGCATGGAGGGCATCGCACATGGTTAGGATCGGTCCTAGCCCCTTCCCTATCTTGGGGCATCCCATGACCTACACCTTAGAACTTTAAAATGTCAAAATAGTTCACATGTTTCTCCAGGATAAATTCTGCATACAGCTTCCTAAGGAAATAAAACAGGATGTCTCTATTCCCGTGAGGGTCTTCATCGAAGACCATGTACGAGCGATCCATCCAATTGGCTTTAATATTTGGTTCCATGCACCCGTCTATGGAAATGTGTGGTCGACTGGTGGGTGGAACCAATCTGGTGCTGGGGTCCCGGAATAAGGAAAACAATTGGTCTTTGGTTATCTTTAATTTTTTGACATCTTTGTAGCTCAACCCAGTGGAATAGTATTGCCTCTGGGAATATCTGTATGAGCTAATGTTGTACAGTGCTCCCTGGGCATTGGCAATTGTATTTGTTATGGACTCTAAGGCCTCCGCTAAAGATTGTCTTAATTGGTCCCACCCCCAAAAGATTGAGCTAAGGCGACTCAGTGAACCCAAACGAGCCAAAATCTCATAATTACGGTCATGTTCCTCCTCCATGTGTGGGTTTGTGTCTGGATTTTGGTTTGGGTTTGGGTTTCTGTCAAGATTTTGGTTTGGGTTTGGGTTTGTGTCTGGGTTTGTGCTCTCTGTTAAGAACAAAATAGTTCAATTTCAAAATTTAATTAATCAATTTCATTGTTTGTTTTTTAATACATGTAACAAATTTTATTAAATTGGTTTAATAAAAAACAAAAAATTAGTTTAAATTAACAAACATAATAACGAAAAATTCAAAAGGAATTAACAAACTAGTAAATCTTGCCACCCACCTTCCATTTTATCCGAATTGTGAAATGGCTTGCCTCCTCCTTCTCTCAAATGCAAATCGACAGGTGCGTTTTTTCGCCTTCCCGATATCGTCGGTCCTTCACTGTGTAGATTGGGAAAATGAGGCCGCGGGCATTGTGTTTTACATATATATTGCATTACAAATCACACATGCGATATATCACAAGTGCGTTTTGTAACTCTATAAATGAAATTGTGTTTTTTAATCCTAAATATATATGAATGTGGGACTAAGGGCGCAAGCACTGTGTTTTATTTTTTTTTCATTGCAAATCGCACTTGCGATATATCGCAAGTGCGTTATTTAACTCTATTAATACTAAATATATCATGAATGAAAATGAGGCCATGGGCACTCTGTTTTATATTTTTTTGTTTTTTTTTGCCAAATGGAAGAGTATGTATAGCACTTTAAGCGTGTTATTTCCAAGATCCAATCCTTTTGCAAATCCTCACTGGTAGCTTTGCATCAATTAATTGTATATATTAGAAATAGATGTAAAGTGAAATTGAAGAATATATATAGCACACCGCAAATGTTCATAGCTACAAAAACATTGGTATCAATGTCCAACCAAAGTTTTGAAGCTAGAAGATTAATAGATTGGACTTAATGTCATGATTACACACTTCCTTCTCTCCTGATTAGAGTCAAATGAAACATCACCTCCACGTTGCTAAATATGAATTTTGATTTGGAAGCTTTTCCAAGATCATACTATGATGAAAGCCTTGTCTTTTTTAACCATAGGATCACATATTGAGCTTAAATAGATTCCATATTGAAGTTAAATTGTATGATTCAATATTAAAACTTATTCCACACTTTTCTCCATCAACTATTAAGACATTATATTCTTATATGGCTCATATCCTATATGCTTTATTCTTATCTTAAGGAAACTCATAAACCCCATGTAACATGCACCAACATGTCAAATTTACATAATAACTTGTTTTAGCTAGTGATGGACACATATGTCTTAAAAAGACACAAGTATCATCTCTAAATTAACAAGTAGAGGCTAATTCCAATGACCAAGCATTTTTCAAATTCAGTAAATCTTTATGTCTCTGTACATCATGCACAATTTGCGACAAATTCTCATTATTATGATACATCAACAAATCATGGATCCACGATCGATTCTTCTCTCACCAAAACCTTGTTGCACCTCCCCAACCTTCTTGTTGATGCATTAAGACAATTTATGATATCATACAAGGAGTATAAAGCAAGGAAAGTATGAATCCAAATGTATTGTACTGTATGTAAATGAACCTAAAACACCCTAACTCCATGGTACCGGTACATGGACTATCCTAGGTCTATTCCTTTTAAAACTTTTGTGATAGGGATATGTAATAGGGGATGGTTTGAGTGTACGATATTTGAATCTTGTTAATACATCATCAATGGAAAGGAGTGAAAATGAAAATGCATCGTAGATAGGGATGGAAACAAAGAAGCATTAGGTCATTGCCATGAACAATACTTGAGATATCGATTTAGGAATCACATCGTTGGGAGAGAAAAACTCACCACACATTGGAACAAGGCATGGTGAAGGGATGTGGAGGTCATTAGCTAATTGCATTCACAAATGGTGAATGGTTATATTAGGAATTGCGGGGAAATTACCATCTTAAATAAGAGCCCTCCATTTGATGAATGCGATGAAGAATGCTTTTTATGAAATGAATCTAGTCTCTCCATTTTGAATTCTTCATTAAAAGAATAGTTAGCATGATACCTTATCCCTAATTCCGAAATAAGGTCATTTATTGGTGTAACAATTTGATGGGTAGAATCGTTATTAGAAAGCAATAAACTTAACATCATAGTGGACTATACTTTTTCCAAATCCTCAACAAAAAAGAAAAGGGTTATATGTATTGAATGATATAATATTTTAGGAATACCAATTTAGGTTTTACCATATCCTAAGGGTTTTTCCATGTATGTAAGCCTTTTGCAACAATAAATGAAATAATGAGTTCAAAATCAGGCTCCTTTATCCTAAGGCCCACGTTTCTTATCCATGTCGAGGGCCAATAGACCTATCACTAGTGATCAAAATCTTATAATGGTGTCAATGCCCACACATAAAGGCTAAGAGTATTCTCAGAGAGATGTGTGGTGACCTTTGAGGTGTCTTTCTTGGTGTGGGAGACAAGGGCACATTGAATTCTACAAATCCTTAATTAGTATATCGAAATCCCATCATTTGGACCTTCATTTTTGCCAATGTATAAGGATTTTCACCCCTTTCTCCTTGACTAGGGAGGGACAATTACAACTTTGTCACTCCTTGCAAGCCTACTAGGGAGTGATAATTACAACATTTTCACTCTATGTCTTGCCTTAGGGGAGCGATAATCATGTTTGCACCATTTGAGCCTGGACATCAAGTGAGGCCCTGCATAGCCACCTAGGGATTTCTTTTGCTTGCGATTATAACACTCAACCACTTGAGCTAACCCTCTAGGATTTTGTGTCAAAATTTCTCCTTTGCTATTAATGGTATTTATATTATATAAATTTATGGAGCCCCTTTTATCTTCCAATGGTTTACCAAACAATCAACATCCTCACATAAAATTATACTAGATATAGAGTAATTCGAGGAATGCTCTTCTCCTTCATGTTAATTATCGTATGCTTGTGTAGAATACATAATTAATTAAAATAAAGTTTCATCGAAGAAAAGAACTCAAAATACCTTATGATATGTATTATAAATTAGTAATGTTCATTATAAGTATTGATTACAAAACATCATTACCAAAATGTGTTATTTTATCTCCATGGAGTTTATTTGTAATTGAATTACCATATTTGTAGTCATCAAATATATTTTCATAAAGAGATCACATGAGTAATGAGATAAAGATAAAGATAGAGGATAGTTTTTTTCAAATGTCTAATTTTATATCTTTGTAGGATAGGGGCAAATAGGTTTGAAGGGAGAAAAGGTAATGGTAGAAGAGAGGAAGTGGGTTGCTTATTTGTATGATCTATAATAAGAGATATTAGCCGACATTTTAATAACTTTAGTTGAAGTAGTGGGTGCATGGATGGGTGACATGGTGTGGTTGGATAAGCAACAAGGGAGTTATATGGAGGAGGGTATGATAGAAGACATCAAAGGAAGAAAAAAAGATAGAGGAGAAGATATCGAAACAAGAAATCAATTTGGTGCACAAATTGTACATGTGACATTAGTTGTAGACGAGATCCATGGTGACTTATACAAAAGGATAACATCTCAAATAAAAATGGATATAAGACAAGAAAATTAATGTTTCAAATCATCTCTAGTATTCACATCTAGAGAACAAACAAAGTTTGTATATGGTCCCCTCTCTCATAAATCATTTGAATCTCTCTAACTACGCCTTTGCAAGTAAAACCAACATAGATCCAAATCCTAGGCTCTATCAAGCACCAAGAGGGATCAAATCTCATGAGGTGCAAACCTCTACTTGAATAGCTCCTTGAGTGCAATACCTGAGCCACCTAATCCTAAGCTCTAAAGTCTCTAGTTTAAGTCTCATATTTACTTTTTACTTTGTATTATTTTTTTTTGTTTATGGCTGACATAATATTTATTACTTTTTACTTTGTATTATTCTTTTTTGTTTACTTTGTATCATTTTGTTACTCGGCAAACTCAACAAACACTCTAAAATCTCATATTTACTTTTTACTTTGTATTAAAAGTAAAAAGTAAAGTCTCTAGTTTAAGTCTCATATTTACTTTTTACTTTGTATTATTCTTTTTCGTTTATGACCGACATAATATTTATCACCTAATCCTAAGCTCTAAAGTCTCTAGTTTAAGTCTCATATTTACTTTTTACCTTGTATTATTCTTGTTTGTTTATGGCCCACATAATATTTATTACTTTTTACTTGGTATTATTCTTTTTTGTTTACTTTGTATTATTTTGTTTATGGCCGACAATATCGACAAACACTGGACTTACACGATATTCCTCATACAAATGTTATTTGTGGCCGAAAATATCGACAAACACTCGACTTACAAGATCTACCTCATACAAATGTTATTTATGGCCGACAATATCGACAAACACTCGACTAACAAGATCTCCCTCATACTGGACTGTAGAGCGCCTCTCGACGCAATTATATGCATAGAGACAAAAATATTAGTGTATTGGAGAAAGCTCACTATGGTTTGGGAATACCACAACAGACAGATGACTACCAGAAATCTACTTAATTCTCAAAAGAATGCTATTATAAATGACAATGCTAAGATAATGGAGAAATGTAACCAACCTCGATCCAACATTTGAAGTAGATCCCCGTTGGATCTTTCAATCCATGCACTTGAAATCTACAAATTAGTCTTGAGAGCCAATATCCAACAAGTACATATAATATGTAATTGACATTAACATTATCAATAACAATGGTCCACAATATCACAAGCGAATGTAACCCAATGTATAATAAACAACATTTACAACATGATGGACGAGAATATGAGTATTTCTATTAATGAACAAGAAGAAGTACAAAGTGATACGACCTCTTGTCAGCAACCAATCTGAACCAAGATCTAGATCAATCCACTTGTGCCTCCACCACTTCAATCCTCCATGAATGGGAAAATCAAACTAGAAGGAGTTTGGAAGGTGAACATAAGGGGTTCACAACTACAAGGATCAATGAGTGCAGACTCAAGATAGGGCAAAAATCCACTAGAGTTCCTTTACTATTCTCTTCTTCCTCCCGTCCATAAGCCATATGTTCTCAATATATAGTCCTCTCAAAGGTAGGTGAAAGGACACATCGAGACGTTACTTGGGAAGATGGAGAGCCAAAGGTCACCCAATGACCACTTTTTGGGAGTAAAAAGTAATTAATATTGGTTTTTACCATTTTACTTGATACCCGCGGGCTATAGTGATGCAACTCGCGAGTACGCATTTTATAATGATGCAACATGCGGGTAGGAATAAAAATAGGGAAAAATAGTATCACTGAAGGATATAAATGGATCTGAGTCACTGAAATGGATCCTACAGGCCAAAGAATGTTGATGCTCACAGGGTGGAAGATTACGATGTAACAGATGCCCCCTAATGTGTGAGGTCAAAGACTGAATGTGCTACAATGGCCGAAATACATTATAAAACTCAGAAGCGGAGTGATGGAGACACAAGTGCAAAGAGCAGCTCACTCGTCATAATGCAATAGTATCTCCGAATACATGTCGGTATAGTACAACAACCTGATACAATGGCCATGAATAGGCAGCACATAGTGAATACATGTCATAAGTGATCATAGCCATGATCCCTCTATAGTAAGATATGGTCTTCTGCTGAAAAGAAGACAACTGGTGCAAACTGGAGGTACAAACTGCTGAAATCTGAGAGGTGATATCTCAAATGTAAAGTCAAATTCATATGTAGCATACTAAATGCCACAATTTCCTAGGGTCTTCTACACAAGTCTTCGACGGTGCAAGTCCCATCAAGTGAATAAAGGAGTTGGGATCGAACCTGATGAGATATCGTCTGATTACCGGTCAATGATGTATACCATTAACAAATGCGAGATGACCCACCAATAATGAAAATGGGCATCAAGGCACAGAGCACAATCATCAGAGTGTGAATAAATGGGTTGAATTCGAACACTAGGATGAATCCATCGATTAGGGGACATTGATGTATTCCTAAAACTGTCGATGGCGAAAGAACCTACCACTAATGACTACAAGCCTCAAGGTACTCAACCGAACTCTAAGCCTCAAGTCCCAAAATAAATGGGTTGAAGTCGATAGAACGAGACTCGCTGAAAGGAGGGCATTAAGGCATCCCCCATCAACCAGCAATGCTGAAACATTTGGAAGATCTCAGGTGAAACAGACTGACTCAATAAGGATGGCTGACATGCAATAGTCAAGAGAACTAAGGAGTGGCCGACACTAGTTTCAGGACTTCCTTTGAACAAGAGCATGAGCATATGGATAGACTCAGGAAGCATAGACTTGACATAAACTGTGCAATGCAGGAGACATTACAGAGGGCTCCATAATGACTGGAAGCTTAACCAATCGGTGGAGAAAAATGAGAAACAAGTACAGCTCCTAAGGCCCAACTATAGTCCTGACTCATAATGTATGGATTGGAATGAATGCTCTGTTCAAAGGCAACACAACAGCTGCCAACAAGAAATAGTGACCATAATCCCGTCCGGAATTTTGGAATATTTGATTTTTTTGGTATTTTTAATATTTGGGAAAAGCTTGAAAAAGAATAAAATTGCTTATAGTACAACAAGTGAGGGAACGAGTATCAAATAGCTAGTAGACTAGTCCCAAGCAGTGGAACATACCTATGCTCAATGCAAGGAAGTGCGTGCAGGATGTGGACACTCGGGGGTATGTTCCCTCAAGGTCAAAGGGTCATCAAATTATGAAGGGAAAATATATAAGCTCTGCAGGGCTCGACAGGGAAAAGTGCTCAGGCACCAGGCTAACAATTGAGTAAGTGGGAGCCGGTACAAGGCTCAAGCGGCAAGCAGGATGATGCAATGCAATCACAACATGATATAACTAAGGGGAGTCCTTAAGGGAGATGTCTAGCATAAGACAAAGTAGAGTATGAGTCTTTATTGCAATGTCATGGCGTAACTACAAAGGACTCCCAATCCTAAGGACAAACAACAGCATGGGCACCAAAATGCATAAGGGGTTCTAACTAGGGTACCCATGTTCGGAAAAGCCCTACCACCACATTACGACACTTCTAAAGTAGTGTAAAGGTTATATGTCAGTTACGAAGCGGGGTCGCACCTAGGGTTTATGAAAATGGTCAACAGGTCAAATGCATAATGCATGCAGAAATGGCATCTAACCTATATGCCAGGTGTGAAAAGTACCTGGCGTAGGTGTGAAATGGTTCAGAACAACTCTAGCCGAGGAAATCTGATTAAAAAACACTACTCCATGACATGATATTAGTTCATAATGGCTCAAAATGGAAAAAACTATAGAGAAGTGGGTCTAGAAAATTATAAATAGTAATAAAATTTTCCAAATTACAATTCATTTGCACTATTCAACAATTTGGAGTTTAGTGGGTAGTTTTCACCTAAAACTTCAGTTGTCGATCGTGGGAGCTACAAGCGACCGTTTAGCGAACCGTCTGGAGTAGGTTGGTAGTTACTTCCATACCTTTCATTTTAATGCTTTTATTTCAATTTTTGTCGGTGTGTTTTTTAGTTTGGCCAAGCCCTAGATGGCTTCGGCGCTACCCGCGAGCTATAACTATGTGGGTAGCGGGTAGGGCACCAAACACGCAGTCAAAAATATACTACCCGCGGGTACCCTCCACTGTATACAAATTAGCCTGCGGGTACGGCCATGAAGAAATTTGTAATCATGAAACTGGAAAAAATTAAATTGCTTCACTCCAGGATGGTTCTAGAGTGGAGGGAAAGAGAGCATGACCAGGTGGATGAGGCCGTGTGCAACAATTTGCAAGCACAACAATCATTGCAAGCATGCGGCTTATATAAATACTGGAGTATAGGGGGTTTAAGGGCCCAAAACCTATTACTACATCATCTGATAAACTACTGGGATGTGGATGCTCAACACTTCATCCTCAACGGGAAAACTATGACACTGGACGTAGAGGATATCTATTTCATTACCGGTTTGTCCCGTAGAGGGGAAGTGGCTAGTCTTTGGTCACAGACCGTGGGTGGTGGGATCACTGTGCAAGACTACATAGCGCGGTATTGTCCTGCCAACACACGAGAAGTGGGAAGCCAAGTGCCAGTCAATGCCATAACAGATCTGAGTACAAAGATCATTGTGGCTACCCTAGTGCGGATCACGGGATCCAAAGCACTACATCAGGCATCCAGACCAGTGATGTTTTACCCATCACAATGCATGCAACCTACTATATTCGACTGGTGTACTACTCTGCTGGTGTCTATGAAGACACAATTGACGGAATGCAAAGAGGGGAAGGCCAAAAACTTTGTGTATGGTAGCATCCTATGCAGCTTCTTCTTTGAGAGGGTTCTAGGACTTAGTCTAAGGGTGGATGTCCCTCCTCACAACCTCTGTGATCCATCCCTTACCCGGTGGGCTGAGATCTTGACACGATAGGGTGGTGGTCGTCTGGCGTCACCATATACTGATGTGTTCTTCCACTGGTGGAACCGACAGGTGATCGCTATAGAGGACTACCCCTATGCGGGGATAGACTTCAGACAGGACCGTGGCATGCCGCTGCCAACAGGTGCAGCGTTCGAAGACATCGGTGAGTACTCTTTTGGTTTTGTGTTTATTAAATTTTTATGGATTTTTTTATTATAGTTGAAACATAAAAAATATTTTTGGTGATAGTGTCATGTGCTAATGGGTGACTGTTTGCTCGCAAACAAAGGCCCAGTGAGACCCGAGGGCTTCCCGAGACATGGTCGTTGGGGTAGAGATGAGGTAGCAGTAGATGCTGCAATAGGGCACACACTTCAGACGTTGCGGTGCAACATATCATGGATGGTTTCCCGAGTACCACAAATAGAGGTAACCCGACTACCTAAGGCCATGCAGCGCTAGGTAGTGGGCGTTCCTGGTGAGTGGGTGCGGTTACTGCAGCGGGTGGCCAATGCAGTACAGTACTTCTATGAGACACATCCCGTCGAGGCGACAGCTAGGCCTCCCCGGAGGGAATAGATATCCTAGGGTCTCATTATTTTGTATCGATTATGTATATTTTTTAGGGCTACGGGCTCCAGTCTTGTATGACACCACCAATTTTGGACATATTTATATATATATACAACTTTTGTTCTTAGTTCTACTACATGTGTGTATGTACAAATGTATGAATGTCTTTGCATTTATGTGCTTCATGATGAATGTGACAAATGCCAATCTAATACATAGTTAGCGCATGCATCAGATATATAATTAAGACTTCTTGAAATATGAATATATGTAATTGAAACAAAATGTCTCTCCAAGAGTCTTACCTTAAGGAATATCCGTAGTAATGTAGGGTCTCGTACACGGTACTGCCCATTCAGCTAAGACACAACTAGTTGTGAATCCAGGAAGACTTCTAAAGATTGGATGTCATGTGAAATAGCATCCGGAAGTAGCTCAATAATGGCACTATACTCAGCCACATTATTATATGTAGGACCGAGACAAGCACCTCCTGAGGACACAACTAGCTAGTCAGGTGAGAAGATAACCCAGGCAGCAGAATCAAGCTGCTGCGTATGTCGGCTAGCACCATCCACGAAACCTAAGAATGTAGGAGATTTCGTTGACATCTGTCAATCAAACAGAGGCTAATCAACAGACCCGATAACCAAAAGGCAAGCTAAACTATGTACAAAAAAACTATACAATAGTGTACCAAAGTATCATCCCGAACCAAAGGTTCAAGCGTAATACTGCTTGAGGTAGAGCCCATTTCTAGGCTCCTTCAAGACAACTCCCTCATAGTATTCTAACTCATAAGCTCCTTTTTCAAGGACACGCTTCACAATGTAAGGACCGTGCCACATGGGATTGAACTTGCCTATCCCCAGGGGTTCTTTAGCTTGGTCATACAAGAGTACCAAGTCACCTTTAGCATATTGCTGGGGATGGACAGACCTATCATATTGGACCTTGACACGATGCTTGTTAACATCAATGGCCACAGTGGCATCTCGACGGTGCTAGTCAAGTTGCTCGAGGTGTACTAAACGTTGCTCAATCTCTATCGTATCAGGGAGGAGCTCTATGGCTAACTTGAGCAAAGGAATTTCGCATTTAATCGGTAAGAGTGACTCCACACCATGAACTAACTAGAATGGTGAGAACCCGGTGGTAGTCTTAACTGCGGTTTGATATGCCCACAAAGCAGGATACAACATGATATGCCAATTGGTCTTGCTTTGTTGGATGGTACGTTGGAAATGGTCTTTAAAGACTTATTTACTGCTTCAACCTGACCATTCACTTGAGGATAGTAGGAACACGAGTGTTCCTGATGAAACCCAAGATTGAGAGACAAATCCTCCATCATCTTGTTTTGAAAGTGACTGCCATGGTCAGTGACAATCTCTTTCAGGATACCGACTCAAGTGATAATCTGGTTGAACACGAAATGGGCGTTAGTAGCACCATCGGATTTTACAGTAGGCATGGCCTCAACCCACTTGGAAAAATAATCCACGGCCATGATAATATGGTGATGCCCCCCAACCGAAGCTGGTTTGCAATCCATGAAATCTACCCCCCACTTAGTGAAGGGACCGACAGTGACGAACGGATGGAGGGGCGCTGGATGCGAGCGTATGTTCTGAGAAAACACCTGGCAAGGGTGACATCTCTTCACAGCGTTAATACAATCTTTAAAGATGGTAGGCCAAAAATAACCAGCTCGCATGATATGCTGGGCTGTAGCAAGCCCGGATAAGTGACCGCCACATGCCCCCGCATGGCAATCATTAAGTACCCGTTCCGCTTCTTCATGAGTCAAACAACGACGGAGAATGGAATCCTTTTCTCGGCGATACAAAGTGTCACCGGCAATAGTATAATCTTTAGCGTGGTGTCTCACACTCCGTCGCTCATCTCATGAATAATACGGAGGAAACTTGAAAGTTTGGAGATATATAATGACATCCCCATACCAAGGGTCCTTGGATGAGATAAGAAATAAGTGTTCATCCACAAAGGAATCTTCATGAATGACATCCTCATCAAGTCGTGGAAGGTCCGACATAAGCTCAGCGAACACCAATGATTTCACCAATTTTGCCGAAGCAAAATCAAGATCAAATTCCTGAAGGATCACAATCCATTTATTATACTTACCCTTGATAAGGCGTCATGATAGCACGAACTGAAATGGATTGATGTGAGCCACAAATGTTGTTGTTCGAAGCAAAATGTAATGTCGTAACCACTGGATTGCGTGGACAATCGCAAGTGCCAGCTTTTCTACGTGAGTATATCTTAGTTCAACGTCTAGTAAATTTTGACTGAGATAATAGATAACATGCTCAATGAGCGCATCATCTACCTGAACCAAGACCATGCCAATAGTCTCTTGAGACACGGCCACATAAAGAATGAAATCTTGTGTAAAGTCAGGTGGACTAAGCACATGGGCCGATACCAAATCTTTCTTAAGGGCATCGAAAGACTGCTGAGCTCGCTCATCCCAGATAAAAGGTGTGTCTTTCTTCAATAAGCATGCGAAACCTTTAGTAATACTAGCATAGCTAGCTATAAACCGACGCAGAAAAGTAGCTCTCCCTTGGAGGCTCTGAAGTTGTAACAAATTATGCGGAGGAGGCAACTGAAGTATTGCCTCAACTTTGAGAGGATCGACTCTAATACCCTCTCGCGAAACTATGAATCCTAGAAGGCGACCAGTCCTAACAGTGAAGATGCATTTGTTTGGATTCAATCAAATTTTGTAGTGGATACATCGTTCGAGAATCATACGGAGGTGCTTGGGGTGGTCCACTCTCTTGCGAGAATGGCCATCAAGATCATCCAAGAAAACTTCCATAATCATCTTAAGATTGTGAAAGGCATAGGTCATGGTTCACTGAAAAGTAGCTCCGACGTTTTTAAGGCCGAAGGGCATTTTTCGATATGCAAATGTTCCCCATGGACAAATAAATGTCGTCTTATGTTGGTCCGTAGGTTTGATTTGAATCTGATTATAACCCGAGAATCCATCCATGAATGAAAAAATCTCACTCCTCGCAAAAGCATCCAATATTTGATCAATGAATGGCATGGGGAAGTTGTCTTTCGGACATGCACGGTTCAAATCTCTGAAATCAGTGCATACACGGATTGTTCCCTGCTTCTTATCCACAAGAACGAGGTTTGACACCCATTTGGTAAGAGGAATGGGGTAGATGAAACCAACTTTGAGCAGTTTCTCCACCTATGCCTTAATAGCAGCTGCCTTCCTAGGGTTCACAGCACGTAAGCGTTGTCGAACCAGTTTAGCATCAGGATACGTTCTAATCTCGTGTTCAACAATGCGGGGGTCTATTCCTGGCATCTCCTCATATGACCAGGCAAAAGCTTCCCGCAGTTCTGTAAACAAGTCGGTGTAAATAGCAATCTCCTCAGGAGTGCAATCGGCACCGACATAAACGTTCTCCACCTTTCCGGGAGTGCAAGAGATGTTGATTGAAATGGTTGGGGAAATATTGGCCATATTCCCCTCCATAAAAACATCATGCGACTCCAAGAGAGCCACATGGTGACCAACCATCTCTGCTAGAGTCATCATAAACTCCTCTTGCTCCACAAGCTTGAGGTTGGGAAGGAAATAAGAGTGATGGTGCATATCTTCCCAAGGCCTCTCACTACCACACATGGCCTCAAGGATAGCTTCATCAGATGGTAAAATATCATCAAGGCAATCGTGGGAGCAAGATGAGTTGGCTGCCCAAACTGGTAGCGTACCGAGATCTTCTTCAACTGTCTGGGAAGAAGAGAGATCCGGATCTGCAATCGTTTGTTGGATATGATTATAAGCGAGCTCCGCTACAGATAAAGGCATAGACATCCTGACATGCGCAATGTATCCAGACGTGGAACTCATGGATGGTAAAGTCCACAGATCATCTAAATAGGAGTTCTGGAATAACATATTATTCGAAGGAGGAGACGCATTGTCGGTAATGGTTCCAATAAAATTCACAGGTGCAAAATGATTAAAAGTTCCCATCAATGAGGGGTACATTCCAAGACCTATGTTCCCAATTGCTGGCTGAGAATTAGAAACTTGCAGGATTACGGATCCCATGGATGCTGTGGAAGGAGTGCCAACATAATCCAGCTAATCGATCGTCACAATCTTGCCTTCATGGGGAAAGCAGATAACTCTAAATATAGTAGACGCGACAACCTTCATAGCATACATCCAGTTCCGACCCAGTAAAAGGTTGTAGTTGATGTGCGCATCAACCACTTTGACTTCAATAGGCACAAACTTACCTCCCAAGGAGACAACAAGGGAAGGGATAATTCCATGCGGTGTAAAAGACCTACTGTCGAATGCAATGAGTGTAGTTCTAGACGCGAGTAGAGGAGGAGAACCAAGAGCTTTCCAACAAGCTAACGAAAATACTGACGCAGAGGCACCTTCATCAACCATAGTGCGTTTGACGAAGCTCTTAAGGAAAACCACCTGGATTTGAAAAGCCACATGGTAAGGTAAGTGAGGCTGGACATCAGTAGTATCGAACTTGATAACACTAGGACTTCCCCTGTCCTGAACTCCTAACGCACTCAAAAGGACATGCTTCTAAGAAGGATAGGCTTGCAAAACTTCAAGAGCCGACATGGCACATGGAGTTTGGCCCAAATATTCTATGATGGAATAGTTCTGGGTGGCTCAAGCATTAGGATTATGCATGGAGCACTTGAGAACACCTTTCAGTATCCATGGCATAATGGAAGGCTTCTCGATATGCAAGGAATTGTCAGGAGGAGGGGAGGCTCATTCCCCAAATTAGGTTGTGGTGCACCATAATCGCGCTGACGAGTAGCAACACAAACCTCCGACTGAACCATATTCACACATCCATAACCACTAGTATTGGAAGAAGACATGGTCATTTCATTAGTACCATAACTAGTGGTGGGAGCATGCGAAGCCATGTTTTGATGATGAGGAATGGGATCCTTCAACACAGCTGGGCTCTGTGCCAAATGCTTCAATGCTTCTTCAATTCGAGGACATAAGTGAGTAAGATGATCCTCCCCACAAAGCTTGCAAGGGAATTTCACCTTATGCCTAGGTTTACGATCCTCGCCAACATTACTGCCTTCCCAAGGAGGGTTGGCATTCTCTTTACGAGGAGTATTACGATTTCTATTGTTGTTACTTCCATTGTTTCCACCCCTACGATTATTTCTCCCCTTTTTCTTACCACCAAGTTGCTGGTTACCCGATGGTTTCATTGATTGCACATTGTGTACATCAGACGACGGAGTGGAAGTGGACATGGTGTGAACCTGTCCGAGAGAAGACTGGTTTAGTGAAAAATTTTGCATTTGATTAGCTACCAAGTCTACGGGGTGAGTGCATGCAGACCCCACGATGCCATCGGCATGTGGTCCAGGAACTGACGTAGGCTCATGTCTTGTTCTCAGTGCAGCAGGGATAATATCATACAAAATGCCAGACTAAGAATAAAGTATATTTAACTGCTGGACTTTCAAGATAGCTTGTTCCTCAGTCACAATGTCGGACATTGAAACATCCTTAGCAATGTATGGGAGTAAATACTTAAGGAACCATTCCAACAGTAACTCTAGAGGAATGTTGGCTTTCACTAATCTCTTCCGCCGACGCCATTCTTGAACGTGGTCAAAAATATGTGTTGCCTTATTCTGACATAAGGTGGACAACAACTCAGTACCAGTATCATAACGAACTGAGAACTGGAAATGGTCTAAGAAAACCAAATCAATCTCGTTGAATCCCCTATAGGTGTTTTCGGGCAACTCCACATATCACTTCACGGCTGCTCCCGTGAGGGTGAGTTGAAATAGTCATAATCGAATGGAATCATGATTCAAAGAGTTGGAGGAGCACCAAAGGTGAAATGTCGTGACATGATCTCCCGAGTCCTCACCACTTTTCCCCTCAAACTTCAGAATGTCTGAAGGGAGCTTGGTAGGGACTGGGGGCCAACTAGGGTCGTGACATACCGGATCATTCGTTAGCTTCGAAAGATCTGGGAGATTCAAGCATGCAAGGAATGAGAGCTGCGGCTGGAAAGTGGGATTATAAGCTCCCATAAAAGGTTGGTTAAACGGAACTGTGTTATAAGATGGACCAAAAGCTTGACCATGAGGATTAAACTACTGATGATAAGGACCTCACGGACCATAAGCTTTCCCATGGCCATAAAATTGATAACCTCCTCCTGCCTGACCCATTTGAGAGTAAGTAGGTATATGCATGTTTTGGGCACCATATTGGGGTGGTGGGTGATATTGGTGGCCAACACCGACTGTGTTGTAGTAACGGTTGCTTCCATGAGTATGGGGAATGTATGTACTATTCATAGTGGGAATCGTGTTGTAATGACTGTAATGGTATGGTATGTTCCCACCCCCAGCATTAGGATTAGCTTGAGCAGTCGTGTGGTGGCCAAAAGCATGAGAAGTGTTCCCAGCCCCAACATTAGTGTGATTAGTAGCAGGGTTGGTGGTGTGATGTCCACGTGGATAGGAAATATTCCCACCCCCTACATTAACATTACTAGTGGTGGCAGTGGATGCAAAAATATGCGGTATGTGTCCACCCCCGTGGTTGGGAGGAACGGTATCATGTGCAAAAGTAGTCTTGGGTTGACGAGTAGCGGCACGTGTACAAGGTTTTGGATAGCGAGTTGTATTCCAAACAGCATTCCGGTTAGGTTGGGTAATCCTAGGATGTGGTCGTGTTCCAACATTAGCATGGTTAGGAATTTGACCAGTCCCCATACTATGTGTGTGGGTAGACAACGTAGTGCCCCCAGTGGGTATAGTATGGCTAACACTTCGGGTAGTGCCAGCATGACTACCAACCGTAGTGGAAGGTTCGACAATACTATGACTAGGCATACCAAAAGAGAGTGTGGTGGGGTTGATCATAGGGCCAGTATCATCATGAGTCTCAGGCCTTCTATATCTATAATTAAGTGGAAACGAAGGAACGAAAGGCTCATCCTATTCTTCCTCCTCGGGTAAGTTGGGCATTCCATAAAGATAATTATCCGGATTCGAAGGATCAAACGGATCCCAGTCAAGTGGATTAGTACAAACAGAACCAAGTTGAGTCTCAGGTGGATCACCTCCCCAATCCTCACGAGGAGTATGGGGATTGGAAGTATGTTCGACTCTACCTGAAGGAGTAGAAGGATCTTGCCCAATATCAGGATGTGCAGCCATGTAGTCTTCAACGTAAGTCACATAAGAATCTGAAGACTTAGAGGGAACCCTCCGACGTCCTCTAGCAATATGATGTGTAACCTCGAGTGGCTTTAAACCAGCCAATCGAAGGGACCGGCGGAGAGTAGGGCTCCATGCCACAATATCTCTGGAGAGAGTCACAACGTCCCCTAAAGGCCAACTATCGATAAAAAACAATAAATCAAAATCACACACCTAGAGAAACTACAGCCAAGAGCAGACAAACAAAGAGGCTAAATGAGCTCCCGACACTAGAGTCGGTATGTCTCTCCTAAGAGAGGCTTGAGACTCCCAAACTATAGCCGAAGGTAATAGAATCAGTTATAGAGACACCCAGGCTTCACTGTGTCGACAGGGTCAAGTCCACTGCACGAACACAACTGTGTTGTCCAATCCCTATCTAACTCGGGACACAAACAACATAACCACTGCAAGTACCCTGTGCGGTACCTAGGTAAGGAAACTATGTTCACCGCAATATAACCAATGCTCAGGGGGACAGTCGCAAGTGGGACCCATTGTGTGGGAAGGGTAGCTAAGCCCGAAGCACAAGAGGACGAACCTCCGGTACTGCCAGATACAAACAAATCCTGGATATATCTCCCACGTTCAGCCGGTATCAGAGGGATATCTCCTCAACCAACCTCCCGTGACCTCTTGCTTAACTCTAGATTGAGTAGAGCTTCCTGAGAACACCGATCTATACCATGGATTCCTCCACTCCCTAGTCACACACCTAATGTTTCGTCTAGTAGTCTTGGATTGTTAAATCACAACGATCTATTCCAAGACTCTAAACCTATGCTAGTTGGTGTGCCATATAAATAAAATCAGTCTAATCAATTTTAGATTAAGCGTTAATTTTAGTGGCCATGATTACTCAAGGGATATGATCGTGAAACTAGTGATGTGTAGACTCAATAGTATGCAACATCGTCCAATCCTAGACTCATATATCCAATAAAACAATGTCACTAATATGCAAAATCAACCAACAATTCTGAAATAAATATGCAATATTTTATCTTTTCAATGCACAAGCAGAACCTAAATGAAGGCAACAAGCACTCAATGCAAGATGTAGTACATGAAAGTAAAATATTTTTGTATTTTCGCTTATAAACAAAAAGGAAAATGCAAAAACTAAATGTATATTTTTGTATTTTTTCAATATATATGGAATGAAAAAATGCAAGCAAAATCCTACTATTCAATCACTGAAGTGCCGAGAAGATCACTAAGACCACCCAGCAGATCCTAAACAACAAGACTAAGCCAAAGGAATGAGCTCAAAATGAAGAAACCAAGAGGCTAAAACCAAAGATTGGTAAAAAACCAAGAAGGCTCAACCAAGAGAAACGAAGAGATATGGTCACAACCAAGGCATGAAACAGTCAAGAAAGCGGCCAACAAAGACTCGGGAACCAACAAAACTCACCTAACAATAACCAATAGTCATAAACCAACAAAATCCAGAGTTACACGCTACTGTCGAAGGAAATCCTGCGGGTACCCGCGAGCAGTAGAGTAAACAGAGGCGGGTAGACACGGGATGAACTAAGCTATCCCGCGGGTGAGGAAAGGAAAATGGGCAATTAAATAGTCCAGAGGCTCAGAAAAAACAAGTTTTCTATAGTGTATCTTAACGGCCAACCAGTGACACAGAGCTTCGATAAACAACAACTCTAATTATGGACTAATGCTCAAAACATTTCCCAAACATGGATGTTTTCCCCAGCGAAGTCGCCATTTCTGTATTGGAGAAAACTCATTATGGCTTGGGAATACCACAACAGAAAGATGACTACCAGAAATCTACTCAATTCTCAAAACAATGCTATTATAAAGGACAATGCTAAGATAATGGAGAAATGTAACCAACCTCGATCCAATGTTTGAAGTAGATCCCCGTTGGAGCTTTCAATCTGTGCACTTGAAATCTTCAAATTAGTCTTGACAGCCAATATCCAACAAGTACATATAATATGTAATTGACATTAACATTATCAATAACAATGGTACATAATATCACGAGCAAATGTAACCCAATGTATAATAAACAACATTTACAACATGATGGACGAGAATATGAGTATTTCTATTAAGGAACAAGAAGAAGTACAAAGTGATACGACCTCTTGCTGGCGACCAATCTGAACCAAGATCTAGATCAATCCACTTGTTCCTCCACCACTTCAATCCTCCATGAATGGAAAACTCAAACTAGAAGGAGTTTGGAAGGTGAACATAAGGGGTTCACAACTACAAGGATCAATGAGTGCAGACTCTGTTATAATATTTAGACACTTAGGAGATAGTTAAGATCAACTTGTGTAATATATCCATTAGGGATAGTGTGTTTCTTTAGTATGCATTAGTATGCATTTGTAAATACTTAATCCGACGGTCACGATATGTTTCCGACAGAGAGTGATCCGACAGCTCAACTTCTCTTAGATCAAACCTAACCTTGATCCGTGGCTTAACACCCGATTGGTCCATGATCTCTATTTAAAGAGCATGGAGGGTCATTGTTTAGTTGATCGATTATGAGAAGCTCATTTGTAACTTTCTTTCTTTGCATAATAAATTGTCCCGTAGAAGCTATTTGGTCGGGGCCGTGGAGTGTTTCTCTCAAGAGGGTTTAAACCATGTCAAAACATCGGTGTGTTGATCTGTGATCTGTTTGTGTGAAGTGGTTGCTCTTGGTGTTCGGTCCTTTGGTAGTACCCTGTGTACCCGAACATGGTATCATAGCTTTTATGAAGTGTCGCTTCCGGTTATGATCTAGATCTTGAACTGTTGTTGCCGAAACTCGAAAGGGTTTCTAGTTTTGGTATTTATGTACATTTCTGGGTTGTGGGAGGTGTTATATTGCGTCCGGAGCGTCGTTTCCATTGGGAAATAGTTTTTGTTTGATCGAAAACAGTTCCCGGTTGCTCCAGAAACGCGTATTTCATCAGATCTGAAGGTATAATGTTACACTGACGCATTTTTTTTATTTCATTTTTTAAAAAGAAAAAATCCCATATTTAATTTTTTTTACGGTTAGATTTTTTTGGGTTCGGATTGTTTCTTTCCCGTCTGCATATGCTCTTTGCCGTGCACCTTGAGCGATCTCGACAAATTAGAAACAGAAAGTGAAAGGGTTTTTTTTTCGGCTGCGTATGCTCTTTGCTGTGCACCTTGCGCAATCTCGGCAAATCAGAAACAGAGAGAAAACGTAGACTTTCCGGGAAAGCTAACAAGATCTAACTCCACAAGTGTGGAAAAGTTTTTTTGTTTCGATTTGTGGTTTGTTTTGCAGGAAAAAGGGAAAGCACGCAAACCGGAAAAAAAAAAAGAAAAGAAAAGAAAAAAGAAAAAAAAAAAAAAAAAAAAGTTGCTTTATTCCTTAATAGGTCTTGAGTTCAAGTCTTAGGAAGTTACTTTTAAAAGAATAAGTGCATGCAATTCTATTTTCAAGTTACTTTATTGTAAAAGTGCATCTCACTTAAATAATAAAAATAAAAAATACAAGTGAGTCACTTAAGTTTTTTTATTGTTGCACTATTTAAAAGTAATATCATTATAAAAGTGAAATCACTTATTTTACAAAAGTGGTTCACTTAAAGCAACTTTCTTGTAAAGCGATTGTCAAAAGGTTCATCTTGGGAAGAGGGGGGTTCTTTTTTTTGCTGGACATTCTTTAGCTGCCACATCACTATTGGGGACATCTTCAACAGTTTCTTTGTTCAAGCATAAATTCATCATACAGAGTCAGTTTTCAGTGCCGTTTTTTTTTAAACCGCCTATTTTTTTGAGATCTTCACATCTAGACTATTGGTTTATGCTTTTACAGCCATTAATTTACAAATATGGCCGCCCATTGTGATATTCTACTTAACAGTTCCAACTATTTCTCATGGAAATCTCGTATGAAGGATGTTCTACGAAGTAGGGGACTTTTCAGAATTACCACAAGGAAAGAAAAAGAACCCACTGATAATGATAAGAAAATAAAATGGGCAAATAGATGTGATGAAACTCATGGATTGATTGGGATGTCAATCTCTACTGGTTTGCGATTCCACATATCTGGAATTGATGAACCTAATGCTGTTTGGGACAAGTTGGAATCTGTGTTTGGTAAACACAATGAAATTCGAGGTCACCAACTCGAAAATGAGTTGATTTCTTTAAATCCAAGTGACTTTTCATGCATTCAATATTATTTATCTAAGTACAAAACTCTTAAACTCTTATGTGCAGAATGTAAGATTGAGAGGGAAGACAAACAATGCATTTATCATATTCTTTCCAAACTTGGACCTGCATATTCTATTTTTGTATATACATTTTACTCCATGAAAGCATCCTTGAATGTAGTTAGCTATCAAGAGCCTAGTCTTGAATCCTTTTGTGATTCCTTGATTAGAGAACAAGATAAACTCATTCATCTTGGAATAATCAACAATGCAGATACATCTGGGAAAGCCTTATTGTCCCAATAGAAAGAAAAGTCCAAGCCTCCCAAGAAACAAAATTTTCGCAATAATAAGTCAAACAAGGGTCCCAAACCCTCTCAGTCAGCTCCTTGTTTAAAAAATGACAAAGGATCCAAGCCAAAAGGCAAGAAGACTGAGCGTCATTGCAACTATTGCGGGAAAGATAATCATGATGAATCTAAGTGTTTCAAGAAGATGGCAGCCTTGGAAGCAGCCTTCAGAATCTGCCTCTCATGGACATGCACTTTGTGCTTCTGGTTATTCTTATAATGCATCTTCTTCTTCTACTTCAAATGAATAGCTCATTGATTCTAGAGCATCTTATCATATGGCTAAGGATCAAGCCATCTTTTCTACTATGCATGAATGTAACACCAAACAAATATTTGTTGGTGATGATAGATCTCTAAGTGTTGAAGGAGCTAGAACAGTTCCAGTAGATAATGGTCATTTTAGTGATGTACTATGTGTTCCAAGAATTTCCTACAATTTGTTATCAGTCTATCAGATCACTCATTCTGGTGAAGGTAAAACTGTGACCTTTACACCTCACCAAGTTGTAATCAAGGATTTTAAAGATCCTCAACAGGTCCTAGCTACCGGAATTGTTGATGATATTACCAGGTTGTACAAGTTTAACAACTTTGGGTCATCACCTTTCCCTTCAGTTTTTGTTGCTCATAGTGATAACTTGAGCAAACTTTGGCATGAGCGATTTGGTCACTTAAATTATCGCTCATTGCAACAACTATGTAAAGAAAATATGGTGACAGGTCTTCTGATGGTATCTTGCAGAGATGGTGTTTGTTTCGGTTGTTGTTTCGGTTGTGTACTCGGAAAACATCATCGAGACAGTTTTGACAAACGTGCCTCTTGGCATGCCTCGGTTCCCTTGGAGCTTGTGCATAGTGACTTGTGTGGTCCTCTTCCATCTGCTTCCTTTTCTGGTTTCAAATATTTCTTAACTTTCATTGATGATTACACCAGACGCACTTGGGTTTATTTCCTAAAACTTAAGAGCGAAGTATTTAACATGTTCTTGGCCTACAAGGCCCTTGTTGAAAAACAATCTGGTCATCAAATTATTAAGTTAAGATCTGACAATGGAGGAGAATATGTTAACAAACAGTTCACTACTTTCTACACTGAACAAGGCATCCAACAACAGCACACTGTTCCATATACACCACAACAAAATGGTGTAGCTGAGCGGAAGAACCGCACTTTAAAAGAAATGGTTAATTGTATGATCTAATCTAAAGGACTAAGTCTTCAATTTTGGGCTGAAGCCATTAATTGTGCAAATTACATAGTTAATCGCACCCCACTAAAGCATTACAAGGTATAACACCGGAAGAAGCATGGAGTAAAACTAAACCTGATGTAAGTCACTTCCGTGTGTTTGGTAGTGAAGCATGGGCTCACATTCCGGATGAAAAATGGAAAGCATTGCAGCCTAAAAGTGAAAAGTGCATATTTGTTGGATATTCTGAAGATGTAAAAGGTTATAGACTTCTTCAACCACATTCTCATGATATAATCATTAGAAGAGATGTTAAATTTGATGAAAATATCTTGGCCTGCAAGCCTAACTCGGCGATTGTGCCATCTTTGGCCTGCGAGCCTGATTCGGTGTTTGTGCCTTCTTCTTCTTCTTCCAACTTCCTTGACAGGTTTCCAACTCCAGTTTCTGATGATGACAGTGAGGATGAAAATCCACCTCTTCCTGCTCATGTTCCTCCAATTGCACCAACACAAGTGCTTCCTCGATGGGTCCGTTCAACATGTGAAGCAGCTGGTGATCTTGCCAGTGATCCTAGAGATCAACGTCGAACACGTTCTCAGTTTCAGCGAGCCTCTTCTCTTTTGGCTCAAGTTTCCGAGAATCATGATCCAGAAACTTTTGCAGAAGCTTCAGGGAATCCAGATTGGGATGCAGCCATGGATGAAGAATATCGTTCCTTAATGGCAAACGATACTTGGGATCTTGTACCTCTTCCAAAAGAAAGAAAACTTGTCAGATGTAAATGGGTCTACAGAACTAAGTATGCATCAGATGGAAGTGTTGAAAGAATTAAGGCAAGGTTAGTTTCCAAAGGTTTTTCCCAAGTTGAAGGGATTGACTACAATGAAACCTTTGCTGCCGTAGTAAAAATGAACTCCACCCGCCTTGTTCTTTCCCTTGCATCCTTACACAACTGGGAAGTCCATCAAATGGATGTCAAGTCTTCCTTCTTACATGGTGATTTACAGGAGGAAATTTACATGGAACAACCTCCTGGCTATGTTCAGAATAACTCTAGCCTTGTCTACCGCCTTAAGAAATCCTTATATGGCCTTAAGCAAGCTCCTAGAGCTTGGTATGCCAAAATGGATAACTTTCTCCTTGACACTAGTTTTTCTAGATGCCATTCTGACCCCAACGTCTATACCAAGAAAGTAGGAAACCATCTCATCATATTTGTTCTATATGTTGATGACCTTATTCTTACTGGTAGTGACCCTAAGCTTATAACCCATGTGAAATCCAGTCTTAAACAAAATTTTGAAATGTCAGACTTAGGACATTTGCATTATTTTCTTGGTCTCCAAGTCCTGCAAACCAAAGAAGGAATCTTTCTTTCTTAGTCTAAGTATGCTTGTGACCTTCTTCGTCGCTTTCACATGGAAGATTGTACACCAGCCCCTTCTCCCTTCCAATCTGGAGTCAAACTTTCTGCCACTTGTACTTCACCTGAAGTCGATGCCACCTTGTATCGTCAGCTTGTTGGCAGTCTCTTATACTTGACTCATTCCCATCCTGACCTTTCCTTTGCCGTTGGTCGTGTTGCCCATTATATGCAGACACCTCATGAAAGTCACTGGAAAGCAACTAAAAGAATACTTCGATATATTCGAGGTACAGTTCAGTCTAGGATCTGGACCTATTACTTGGTCTTGTAAGAAACAACAAGCTCTTGCTCTTTCTTCAGCAGAGGCAGAATATCGAGCAGCAGTTAATGTCAGTCAGGAAGCTTTATGACTTCGACATATCCTTTCAGATTTTGGATTCGAGCAGCAGCAGCCTACTCCACTTTGGTGTGACAATCAAAGTGCCATCAAGCTTGCCAAAGATCCAGTTCTACATCAACGCAGCAAACACATTGAGATACATATGCACTTCATCAGAAATCTTGTTCATGATCGTGTTCTTGAAGTGCTCTTTTTCCCTACAGATGATCAAGTTGCAGACATCTTCACCAAGTCTCTTACAGAAGCAAAGTTTTCTAAACTTCGATCTATGTTAGGAGTTCAGGAACTTGTCATTAAGGGGGGATAGGCTCTAATGCCTCCTTCCTTCTCCTAATAGTGTCACTTTTGTAAATCCTTCAATCCTATCCCAAGTTGTTCTTAAGGGGGGATGTTAGGATATTTAGACACTTAGGAGATAGTTAAGATCAACTTGTGTAATATATCCGTTAGGGATAGTGTGTTTCTTTAGTATGCATTAGTATGCATTTGTAAATACTTAATCCGACGGTCACGATATGTTTCCGACATAGAGTGATCCGACGGCTCAACTTCTCTTAGTTCAAACCTAACCTTGATCCGTGGCTTAACACCCGATTGGTCCATGATCTCTATTTAAAGAGCATGGAGGGTCATTGTTTAGTTGGTCGATTATGAGAAGCTCATTTGTAACTTTCTTTCTTTGCATAATAAATTGTCTCGTAGAAGCTATTTGGTCAGGGCCATGGAGTGTTTCCCTCAAGAGGATTTAAACCACGTCAAAACATCGATATGTTGATCTGTGATCTGTTTGTGTGAAGTGGTTTCTCTTGGTGTTCGGTCCTTTGGTAGTACCCTGTGTACCCGAACAGACTCAAGATAGGGCAAAAATCCACTAGAGTTCCTTTACTATTCTCTTCTTCCTCCCATTCATAAGCCATATGTGCTCAATATATAGTCCTCTCAAAGGTAGGTGAAAGGACACATCGAGACATTACTTGGGTAGATGGAGAGCCAAAGGTCACCCAATGACCGCTTTTTGGGAGTAAAAAGTAATTAATAGTGGTTTTTACCATTTTAATTGATACCCGCGGGCTATAGTGATGCAACTCGTGGGTACGCATGCTATAATGATGCAACATGCAGGTAGGAATAAAAATAGGAAAAAATAGTATCATTGAAGGATATAAATGGATCTGAGTCACTGAAATGGATCCTACAGGCCAAAGAATGCTGATGCTCATAGGGTGGAAGATTACGATGTAAAAATTAGTACAATAAATGAAACTCTAATCATTCAAACAAACGGAGAAAAAAAACAATAAACACAAATGATGATGAAATAAGAAGACCATATGAATCGAACCCTAGTTTGACTACAACTTTGAAATATGGAAGAGATATGGAGGGATTCAATCCTTCTAGAGAAATGAGAGGAATTGGGAGTACATATACCATTACAGATCATGATTCTTAGACTATATTTTGATCATTGTGAAAAAAAATAAAATTTAAGATGATCCACATGATCCAAATCCCACTTGCGTTATAACGCAAGTGGGATATATCGCACTTGCAATATAACGCAAGAGAGATATATTGCACTTGCGATTTGTAACTATTAAAAATCGCAAGTCCGATTTATCGCATATGCGATATGGGCTAACTAAGCTTAGCCTTGGTTTTCGGATCGGGTTTGTCCGAACCTAGCCACAATAACGCATATGCATTATGGATTTCCGTTTCAGAGGTGCATTTTTTATTTCTATAGTGGCACTAAAAAGTGGAACCAACTTCGTGCGAGCACCCGGGTGTGATTTGAACTCGTGACCTCTGTTTACAACATGTGACTTCATAGCAAGTGAATCGCCAATGAGACACACCCATGCGAGCTATATTTAATGTATTTTTAAATGCTATTGTGATTTAAATTACATATTACCATATTTACACAGTGTGTTGTGGTGTGTTTGATGTATATATTTGAAGGATGGTTTCTAAGCATATGAGTACTTCATTATAAGCTTGTTTTAGATCACGTTAATTTTTATTTTTTTCATTGCATTGTTTTCTTTTCTTTTGTATTTGATTCGTTTTCCCACAGCTTAGTTAATCACTCTAGAAAAAATATATAATCATCAAAGGAAGATCGAGGTCTAACTTGAGATATATGACCTTATAGTGTTGGAAATCATCCTAAGGTGTTAGATTATTTCTAGTCAATTAAGTTTTGCTTGTTTCATTTATCACATTTGAAGTGTGAGTTTGAGCTAGTTTGTGTGCATTAGTCATTAGTGATGCAGGGGAATTTAGTCAAGCCAACAATGCGACTGTTTTGTTGTGGCTCGAGGATGAACTGGAGGAACCTGAAGATCAAAAGAGAAACTTACTTAAATATTTTATTGAATGAGAAATTATGTAGATAATAGTATGCTGTCAGTTATAGAGTCTAAGTAGGAATAATTGGCTATATACAGCTCCTTACGTGGATGCTGGGTCGTTACTGATTTTTAGAGAAGTTAGTTAAGTTTAGAAAGAAACTCTTAAGTTTGGGCAAGTGGAAGCTTGCTAATGGAAGCTCTAGGCAAAATTTGTAACTCCAGGTTAGGGAGGCAATTGAAGATTTTTTTTTGCTGTTAAAAAGAAACAAAACTAAGAAAGAACCTATAACTTGCCAGAGCATAAATCAGTGATAGCTACCAATTAATAAAAGAATGGATTCAAAATTCGAGAGAGATCAGGTATTTGTGTGAATAATTTGAGAATGGATGGATAATTTTTGCTGCTTCTTCCTTCATTTCCTGAGTTCGTGGTAGCTATGTTGATTATATGCATTGAAGTGTTTTTATTATCTGCCATCTAGACTATCCTACGAGTTACAGTTACACCAGGGTTTCATTTTAGCAGAATCAGGTTCAAAGTCTAACCATTACACCCATAAATGCCTTCAGAAAGATCCTGTGGAAAGATTGCCTCAAGTAAAACCCTCATTGGAATTGCAGCTCCGTTTATGGACAAACGAAGTCGAATTAAAAAAATTCTGGGATCAGGGTTTTGTGCAGAAGGGAGTCTATTGTGTGACTCACGAGTTTTTTTCAGGAATCGACTTTGTTAACACCCAAAAAGTGCTCACTAGCTCATTTCCTTACTCACATGACCCATTTGTCCACTTTTCCACCATTTGAGCCTCTAAAGCCATCAAAAGGTCACTAAAATCCCATAATACACTGTTTTTCCCCTCAAAAAATATATTTTTCCTCAAAAAACATAAAAAACACTAAAAAGGGGTCCAGAATTCCCAAAAAAATTAAAAGGGAATAAAAATATTCAAAATATTCAAAAAAGGAAAAAAAGAGGGAAAAAGGTATCTAAAGCATGTTGGTCAATACCATTGGTTTTCTCAAAACCATAATGGTATTCCCCACCACCAAAAACTATTAAAAAGTGGTAGGGGATCCTCACTTTCCATCCATCCATCATCCTATCCTCATACTGTCAAAATCTCTCTTGATTTCTTGACCATTATAGCAATATTGGAGAAGAGACCATTGGAGCCTAGAGCATCTCACCCTTGGAGCTGCTCAACACCACAAATCCTCACCATTTGAGATATGATAATACAAAACATTCTTTTATTTCTTGTTCTTTCTATGAATCATTTTTAGATTTATTTTTTATATGCACATGTTAGTATAGATTTAGATTTAATTCATAATCGTTTTTTTTTTTCTATATTGAAACTGCTATCACATTGTTGATAGGTGCCCATTGCACAAGCTTGGTTGCAAAACCAAGCAACAGTTTTTGGCGACTCCGCTAGCTTCGAATTCTTAGATATTGGTTTTTTGCTTTAGATCTTAGTTTTTGTTAGTTTTAAATCATTTTAATTTATAGATCTGCCATACTAGACAACAGATCCATTGCTGCTCTAGATCTTGGCCCTTTCTGTAGCCATTAACAACCTGAAATTTCCATTTTCGGGTTCATTTTTCGGCGTCCGTTTTTCAGCTTTCACCTCACATATTTTCTCCCGACAGTCGCATGGTTCATCGCGACCTCGCGGCACTTTTCCGCGCGGCACGCAGAGGCTTCGCAGCATTTTTTTTCGTTGCACATCGTGGCTTCGCGGCCATTTTTCGCGTTGCACATCGCGGCTTCGCGACCATTACCCACGCTGCACATTGCGACTTCGCGGCCGAAACCCGCACTGCACATCGCGACTTTGCGGCCGAAACCCATGCTGCACATCGCGACTTTTTCCCTAAAGCTCGCGATGCTATTATTTTGAATTCGGCTCAATTTTTTAGAAGAAAAAATTTTGCTGTATTTTTTGCCCATTTAGCCTATTTTTCAGCATTATTTTTTCTGCATTATTACAGTCATAGTGAATTATTTTCTATTTACAAATGCTCCTTTAAAAGGTCTTTTTAAAAAATTTCAGTAAGTGAAAGATTTTCAGCCTTATTTTTATATCATAGGTTTCACTTTTAATTTGCTCAATAGTTTGCCCAAGCAATATTTTTTAAGAAATCCATTTATTTCTTGAATTTTTTATGTATTTTTCTTTCCATTAAAAAAGTATCTCAAAAAGTCCATTACTTTTTTTACTCATTTTTATTAAAGCATTTACATTTCGAAAACGTCTTTTTTTTTGCAAATTGGAAACGTCTTATTTTTTCATTTGTAATCAATTGCCCAAGCGAGACAAATCAATTTCAATTCAATAATCACACGTGCACCCAATCTGCCACATTATTTAAACTGATCCTTAAAATCTACCTTAACTCAACAAACTTTTTAACCCCACTTGGGGAGCACTTAAAAGAATCTTGTAGTTAGGTAGGATTGAGGGGATAGGTGTGCCAATAACACCCCTCAATTTTTTACATCTGAAACATAGTGGTTGTCTTTTAGGGTCCCAAAAAATCCCTTATAATTTTGACACGGTTATCAACCAATTTATTGGGAAGGCCTCTCCCTTAGGAGGGTTGAAGTAGCCAGACTAGTTCCGGAAGCCTGAGTGGAATACCGCAATCCATTCAGTAACTAAAGGATACCTTTCGAAGTTCCCGGTGTACACCCATATGGGGGTACAGTGGCGATAGAACCAAACTGCAGATTCATCCAACTGAACGTGTCATGAATGGGGTATCCTAGTTGTCATTCTTTAGGATTGTCTACCCGGTGTCCCTCTCAGTAGGGGGATATCTAGCCATTGATTCAACACTCTATATTGTCTGACTTGGATTTCATCACCTTGCAGAGAATATCGTTTGTTGACTCACAATACTTCTAGTTAGGTGTTTGCATGATACAATACCCACCTTTGGTCTAGTGAGCACCACTTTTTTCTAGGAACTGTTTGACTTTTGGTATTTTGACCACTTTTTTGGATCCCTCCAATTATTATAGCACAACTGTTATAATAAGTGCTTTTGAGGTTGGTTGTTGGCCTGAGAGCCATTATTTTTTCACTCCCCTCTTGCACTCATTGTTGCAATAGGGTTTTGAGTTTTTTACATCACCACCTTCCACTGGAATTTTTATACATTTCTCACCATTGATAATTTAAGACGATCCCGCCATTTTCAGGGTGAACCCCCTCAGTTCGGTACACTTGACTCTACACGTCATAGACGTAATGACTTATCCCTTGACTTGACACGTCATCGGCATAGAACACAGTCATCTGATTCTGACGCGCCTCACTTCACATATGAGTCTGAGGTTGAATCTGAACACCCTACTGAAACATCACCAACCAACCCCATGGCTGGATCACAATACGACCCCCTTTTCACCAGTGCTATTGGAGATACATCGACAAACCCTACTACTACTGTGCCACCCATGGTAACAACAACCCCTTTAGGCATGCCTAATATAGGGTCCATTCCCCCTTTAGGTATGCCCAACACAAGACCACCACCTATTATGGGTATGCCCAACATAGGGATCACACCCCCTCTCATTACCACAACCCAGATCCCAGGAATTCCTGGCACTATTCCTAACCCCTCTACAACCCATGTTGCACTTGGGAGTGTTGGCCCATCCCACACCACAATGGTTGGAGGACACATACCTTCAATACCTAGCATACCCTTAAGGGCCACTGGACAACTACATAATGCCACCATTAACAATTATGTCCGAGTCACTACGCCACACCCATCTGCTAGTTTACCATACATGGCTAGTCTAAACTTACCATACCTAGCCAGGTTAACCAATGATCCTATTAGGCACAACCCTACATGGCCACCCATGCCTACAAAGCTTCCCTCGGACATCCCGAAGTTTGAAGGAAAACCTAGGGAAGATCCCCAAAACCACATAATGTCATTTCACCTATGGTGTTCGTCTAAATCCATAGTGGACGACTCCATTAGACTAAGAATGTTGCAACGAACGTTCACTGGCTCTGCATCCAAGTGGTACATTAAGCAATCACATGGGACCCACCATACATTTACGTCCCTCGCTTCCACTTTCCTTCAATTTTTTCAGCTACCTGTATGTTATGATGCAGGATTTGAAATAATGTTGTCTTGTAGACAAAACACGACTACCCACATCACCGACCATATCCATGAGTGGTGCAAGCGTCGTAGCCTCTGCAAGATAAAACTGGACGACCGTATATTTTTGGATTGGTTTCTCAAATCACTCCTACCCCTCATAGCCAAATATGTAGCTTCCGAATGACCCCAATCAGAAGAAGAAGCTATTTTAAAAGCTTAGCAGTTTGACCTGATTTATGCCCAGTCAGGCTATCTCTACACTATCATACCAGACGCCCCACGAGGCGATTCTTCACGCGGTGACACTCTAGGGGCATCACAAGCCGCTGATGGTATTATCGGCCAAGTCATGGCACAAAATAAACCTTTTAGCATGGTGAGCACCATAAATGCCCCTGGCCTCTCTAGGGTTACATCTAATTCTGGAGCTACGACTTCATACGCTCCAACAAATCAGACTCATAACACTCATGGACCCTCTTGTCCACCACATTGCTTCGGGAAATCGCCATCGACCTATGTACCACCCACATACTATAGCCAACCGGCCACCCAGAACCTAATTCACTTACCGGCCCAACCAATGTATTACCCCTAGTAGGCTATACCAGCTAACCCAACACTTCCAATAGCTCAGGGTTCCCAACAACCCTAGCAGGAAACTAGACCTCCCCCAGCCCCACCAGCTTACTATCCACCGCAACCTACTCCTGCACCTGCGGCACCCCAAAATCCTCCCACTACTCAAGGGCAAGTGTATACACAACACAATTAGCCCCAGCACCAAAACAACCAACGCAACCAGGGTGGACAACAAAACCGCGGAAGAGGACGAAACCGCGGAAACAACCAGCAACATAATCAAGGTCCACCACCACCTAATCATTTCGAGAAGAGTCCTCAGTGCCTCTCCAAATGGTTGTTTCTCACATGCTTGACTTCAACACCTTGATCGCATCGTTGAGACTCGTACAGGGTATTGGTCCTTTCACTTTTTTGTTGAAGACCTTGGATACCACCCGACTCTTCCACAATTGAGAGTCTACTTATGGAAACAACCAATTACATTTTCCTATAGATATTCGGGTTGCACATGGCAACAGTATACAGATGTACCCTAGTTTTATATACTCCCTCGAGTATACAGTTACATTTACTTCATAGAGATGACTCACAGTCATTGAGTCCCTACATATGTTGGACACCTTCAGTTTCAATAGTTCATCAACCCTTCTGAGACCTTGTTCAGAATGGTTGTCGCTTTATTCCAGTGTATTAGTTATTGAGATCAGTCATGTTATGATCATGAGTACATCCCAAAATAGTGTCCCCTTTGGACCATTATGATGTACCATCAGACTTTTTATGTCCCCCTTCTTGGGACTAATTGTTATGTATATGTCTTGATACAAGCATGGGTATGCCCTCCTTGTCCATTATCAGAGATTATTCCTCATTCATATTGAGGCCATGTAATATTTTTTGTTTTTACAGCTTCCAAGGGCCATTGATCCAGTCTCCAAGGGCCATTGATAAAGAACTATGATGTCTATCGGCCATACGATGAACTCATGCCCTCACACATCAGGGGGCAATCTGTTAACACCCAAAAAGTGCTCACTAGCTCATTTCCTTATTCACATGACCCATTTGTCAACTTTTCCACCATTTGATCCTTTAAAGCCATCAAAAGGTCACCAAAAGACCATAATACACCCTTTTTCCCCTCAAAAGATATATTTTTCCTCAAAAAACATAAAAAACCCTCAAAAAGGGTCTAGAATTCCCAAAAATATTAAAAGGGAATAAAAATATTCAAAATATTCAAAAAAGGAAAAAAGAGAGAAAAAGGTACCTAAACCATGTTGGTCAATACCATTGGTTTCCTCAAAACCACAATGGTATTCCCCATCACCAAAAACTATAAAAAGGTGATAGGGGCTCCTCACTTTCCATCCATCCATCATCCTATCCTCATGCTGTCAAAATCTCTCTTGAGTTCTTGACCATTGTAGAAATCTTGGAGAAGAGACCATTGGAGCCTGGAGCATCTCACCCTTGGAGCTGCTCAACACCACAAATCCTCACCATTTGAGGTATGATAATACAAAACATTCTTTTATTTCTTGTTCTTTCTATGAATTGTTTTTAGATTTATTTGTTATATGCACATGTTAGTTTAAATTTAGATTTAATTCATAATCGTTTTTGCTTTCTATATTGAAATTGCTATCACATTGTTGATAGTTGCCCATTGCACAAGCTTGGTTGCAAAACTAAGCAACATACTTGGTTGAATAGATTTGTAGAGTTCTCTGAACTACGTTTTGTTAAAGTGCATGAAGCAACATTGGAATGGTTTTACATTTGATGTTTCTTTATTAACAATTGATGAGGAGAGTTTGAGCAAGGATCCGACTAATCCCTAAACCAATTTTGGTATCAGAGCGAGGAATTTTGATTAGTGTAATAGAGAAAATACATGGTTGTTCATGTTGGCAGAGCTCGAGGTCATGGCAGAGGACGACCAGCAACAAACGCAGAGGTTATGGAGGAGTTGAGAGAGCTAAGAGCACGTATGGCAGTTATGGATCTAGGTAGACAGAGAGATCTAGTGGCAGGAGATGTGAGTAAGCCTGAAGAGGAAGAACGTGAAGAGAAGGCAGATCCAATGGTAGAGACACCTGAAATGAGATGTCTTCGATCCATTTTAGGAACCACATCTAGACCAAAACCTGAGTTTCCTACCTATGAGGGAAGTCTTACTGCTGAACACCTCATTGACTGGATCAGTGAGTTGGACAAATATTTTGAGTATGATGAGATTGAGGAGAACAGGAAGGTCATATTGGTAGTGACACGGTTGAAGTGGCATGCATCCCTCTGGTGCGATAGTGTGCAAGCAGAGAGGAGAAGGAATATTAAGCCACTGATCAAGAGCTGGGATAGGATGGTGGACAAGATGAGGGCCAAATTCTTTCCCAAGGATTACCAGCTGACTCTATATAGGAAAATGCAGAATTTGAGGCAAAGATTGCTGATTGTGAGAGAGTACACTGAGGATTTTTACAAAGTAAGCTAGAGAGTTGGTTATGTGGAGGAATCAATCGAGAATACTGCCAGGTATGTAAATGGCTTGAGGATGGAGAGCCAGGATGAAATCAGTATGATATCACCTAGGACAATGGAAGAGGTCTACCAATGTGCCTTAAGAGCAGAAGAGAAGCTATTGAGGAAACAAAACCTCAATAGCGGAATAGGTTCAGCCAAAGGAAGAGGACAACCACCTGGAAGGGAGAAGTTTGCAGCCCAAAAAGGAGAGTCCAACAATTCAAATTAGCATGAGCAGCAAAACAGGGGCAATGACCCAAGAGGAGGAAGACCTTACCAAGGAGGTAGAGGTAGAGGGAGAGGCAAAGAAACTATCTTTATATGTTACAAATGTAACAAGTTGGGTCATAGATCTTTTGAATGCCTGAAGAAGGAAAACATAGGACAGAGAGGGGCCTATGTAGCTCAGAAGGAGCAGCAGCAAGAGAAATTACCTGCGGCTGAAAATTTACCTGAGACTGGAGAGGCTTTGATGATAAACAAAGTCTTGTTGAAGCATGAGAAAGAAAGTGCAGAACCTGCTCAGAGAAAATCCTTGTTCAGGACTATGTGCAAGGTCAAAGGAAAATGCTGCAAGATGGTGATTGATAGTGGGAGTATTGACAATTTGGTTTCCACAGATATGGTGTAGAAGCTGAGCTTGAAGAAGAACAAACATCCAATTCCCTACAAGGTATCCTAGTTGCATAAAGAACATCAAATCCTGGTAAGTGAGCAATGTGAGTTTGATTTACAAGTAGGTACATATAAAGATAAAATAATATGTGATGTTATGCCCATGGATGTCTGTCATGTTCTTTTGGGGAGACCTTGGCAATTTGAGAGGAAAGTAGTGCATGATGGTAGGAGGAACTGCTATAGTTTTGATAAGGATGGAATGAGACATGTCTTACTTCCTTTGCAAGAAGGTAGCATAGTAGAGCACCAAGCAGCAAAAGTTTTAATGTTGACTGGAAAAAAGTATTTGCACCAGCTTGAGGAAGAGGAAGTGAACTATACTATGATGTGCAAGCCCAAGGTAGTAATGATGAAGACTAGTATTTCAAATATGCCTGAAGAAATTCAGGAAATGTTTGCTGAGTTTGGAGACATTGTAGTGGATGATTTTCCCGACGAGTTGCCACCCAAGAGAGATATCAGCCATCACATTGACTTTATTCCTAGAGCTAGCTTATGTTAAATTTTGATCATTAATTCACAATACTCTAGGAACCTTACTGAGAGAATAACATGTACAGTATATCAATGCATATCAATCATAACAAGCATGTCAATCATCACAAGAAGCAAAAGCATGAGAGACAAGAGACAGAGTTTCCATGGGCAAAACCCTAAGGTGAAAAACCCCACAACTTCCTCAGAGATAGAGAGCAATGGTTCAACCAAAGTACAACCAAAATACACAGAGATAGTCTCCTAGTAGCAGATGATCCTCCTCCTCACTAGTGCGCCACTTTCTGAGTGAAGGAAGAATGAGTTTCTGAATGATCCAAATAGAGATCTCTCGATCTCTATTTATACTTGTCCTGTTTTCCCAATCACCTTATGGGGACGACTTGTCTAGCTAGGTACATCAACCATATAATATATAAATCAGGGCCGACCCCACACATGGTGGTCTAATAACCCATCGAAAAGTTAACATACTTGCGATAGTTTTCAATACACATGACGACACTTCCGTATAAAGGAATGACACATCTCTATAGGAGTACAATAATATATAAATGAAATACATGGATGAAATACATTCCAAAGTTGCATATACATCAACACTCCCTCTTAACTAGGCAGGTATTTCTCGACACAGATCATCTAGCACAAGTCTTCTTCTCTGGATCATCGTCATCGATGCATCAGACTTGAATCATCGTCATCATCACAACTGTTGCTATCTCAATCAATATCTAGATCTACTCATCATAGGAAGCTCTACAGAGCTAGTCCTTTTTCATACTGGATGTAAGCCCACCACCTGCAGGTCTTCATCATCACTGGCCATACTGTGGAATCCTCAAGACTTATTACGTGAGTCAACAAAACCTCGAAAGAGCATCCCACGACTAATTACGAGTGTTAACACCCAAAAAGTGTTCACTACCTCATCTACCACATTATATGGCTCATTTGTCCATTTTCCTACCATATTTCCCTTAAAATCCCAAAAAATCCCATTTAAAAGCCTCCAAAAGGCCTAAAATGCCTCCAAAAGGCCACAAAACCCTCAAAATAGCCTAAAAAAGGCTAAAAAAAACCCTTTTTCCTCCAAAAATAGCAAAAATCCCCTAAAAAGGGAATAAAAAATATAAAATAATGAGGAAAAGGAGGAAAAAAACCTATACAGCTGCACAAAACCATGTGTTTCCCAAAACCATGGGTCAGCACTCCACCACCAAAAAACTATAAATAGGTGATGGAGATCCCTTATTCCAGATCCACAATCACAAGCACCCTTACTCTGCCAAAATCTCTCTCGAAACCCTAGTTCACCATTGAACTATTTTCACCTTGAGAGCCACCTTTGGCCCATTCCCAACATTGGAGAAGGAGAAGGAGCATATTGAAGCTTGGAGCATCCTCTTGGACACTGCAAAGGGCTTCATCAAACCTTTACATTGAAGGTAACATCAATACAAAAAGTCATTCTTTAAATTTGGTGTTTATGTTTCATGCTTGTTTTAGAACTAATTTAATTTCTGGTTTAGCTTAATTAGTTTAATATACTGAACTGCTACTAAGGAGTCCTTTCTCCTTAGTAGGTGCTCATTTGAACAAGCTAGGGGTAAAACCCTAGCTACAGTTTTGGCGACTCCCCTAGATTTTGAATTTCTGGTTTCCGTTTTTAATTTTTTCTTTTCGGCCGTCCCTTTCGGCCGCCGCATACCGCGTCTTTTCCCTCTGCAGTCGCGTCCCGATCGCGCCTTTCAGGCCTTTACCTGCGATCCGACCGCGGCTCTCAGACTGCTTCCGACGCCCTGCTGGCGGATTCAAGTCTGTTACCTGCGATCCGACCGTGGCTAATCAACCTGTTTGCCACGATCTGACTGCGCCTGTCGGCCATCTTCCCGTGTCCCGACTGCGGCTCTCAGCCTCTTTCCGGCGTCCCGACTGTGTCTGTTAGCCCTTTTGCCGCGACCCGACTGCGTCTTTTTCCCTATTTTCCTGCGTCCCGACTGCCTCTGTTGGCCCGATAGCCGCGACCGGACCACCGCTGTTTCCATCAAACCCGCGGTCGGCCTGTTCCAATTCGCCACAGACCCGCGGTCGGCTTTCTGCTCTTTTCCTGTCTTGAGCCCAGCCCCTTTTGCTGCAATATTTTCTGCATCTGAACAGCCTTCTGTCCCACCTGCAGCCTCACTACCTTACAGCCTTTCTGCAACATAATTTATGTTCCCTTCACAGAATCTTTTTAAAATTTCAGTATTTTTAATTCAGAAAATTTTGCAAGTTTCAATTTCAGCATTAATTGATAGTTGGAAGCTGCCTCCCTTGTGGCACTTCTATTTTTGGGTTCATCACCTCACGAGCACACACTCTGTCACATAAATCAAGTGAGCCTTAAAAAGTACCTAACTAAACCAACATTCTAACCCCACTTGGGGAACACAAAAGAATCATTGTAGTTAGGTAGGATCAGGGGGATAGGCTTCCAATAACACCCCTTGGTTACTTTCACTTGAGACATAGTTGTTGTCCAAATAGGGAACCAAAATCCCCTAGTACTTTTTGGCACGTTCACGACCAGTTTATCAGAGGGCCTCTCCCTTAGGAGGGTTGAAGTCGGGAGACTGGTTCCGGAGGCCTGAGTGGAATACCGCACTCCATTCAGTAACCGAAGGGCTACCTTTCGCGGTTCGCGGGATATCCCTGTATAGGGGTATTGCGGTCAACGAACTAAACGGCAGATTCACCTTTCTGGACGTGTCATGAACGGGGTATCTTAGTTGCCATTCTTCTAGGATTGACTACCCGGTGTCCCTCCCGGTAGGGGGATATCATAGCCACTTGGCTTTCCTACTCATATTGTCTGACTTGGATTTCATCACCTTGCAGAGGATATGTTTAGTTGAGTCAGAATGCTTTTAGCTAGGTGTTTGCATGCTCCTTTACCTCCCTTTGGTCTAGTGAGTCCACCATTTTTTCTTTTTAGGAAACCTGCTGCTTGTTGGTATTCTGACCATCTTTGTTGTTACTCCACCTATTGTAGCACAGCTGCTGCAGTGGGTGTTTTGAGTTGGTTGTTGGCCTGAGTGCCTTGCTTTTTAGCTCTCCTTCTGCACACTCGGTTGCATTAGGATTTTTGAGCTATTTTTATACTCACCTCAACCCACAGAGATTAGACACCATCTGTCACCATTGAGTCCCCGAGACATTCTCGGTGCCTCAGGGGCGAGCCCCCACAGCACGGTTCTCTTGACACCACACGTCATAGATTCCGATCATTATCCGTTGATACCACTCATCACAGATCTAGAGCCCTGTCACTTGACTCCACTCATCAGCGACGTAGGACTCCGTCACCAGATAGTGACGCCCCTTACTTTACCTCCGATTCTGAAGAAGAGTCTGAGAACCCTATTTACACTGCCCCTACTAGCCCCATGGCTGGCACGACTTCCACTCCGTTTGTCATAGGGACTATTGGTGGCACATCCACCACTACACCAGTTACTACACCTGTTTTGGGTATGCCCTCCATGGGGCACCCATCTACCGTTCCCCTCACGGTACCTATTCCCGCAGCGGGAATACCTATCCCTACTATATCAGTGGCTCACACTACCCATGGTGGTGCTGGACCATCCTCCACTACCTCAGTTCCCCCACTTGGGGGCACCACCCTGAATCTTGTCCCTCCACTTGGGGGCACTGGCCCCAACTTCGTCCAAAGCACTACTGTGTCACATCCTTCTTCCAGTTTGCCATTCATGGCTAGCCTCAACCTACCTGACCTGGCCATACTGACCAACGATCCTATTCGACACGACCCTACATGGCCTCATATGCCTACCAAATTACCCTCTGACATCCCTAAGTTCGAGGGCAAGGCCGGTGAGGACCCACAAAACCATATCATGTCTTTCCACCTATGGTGTTCCTCTAACTCCATAGTGGATGACTCTGTTCGCCTCCGTCTCTTACAGTGCACCTTCACTGGCTCTGCAGCCAAGTGGTATATCGAGCAACCTCATGGGACTCATGCCACCTTTGCTTCCCTGGCCTCGACCTTCCTGCAGTTCTTCCAGTTGCCTGTCCGCTATGACGCGGGCGTTGAAATCCTTCTATCTTGTAGACAAAACACGGCCACCCATATCACGGACCACATCCATGAGTGGCGTCGACGCCGTAGCTTATGCAAGATCAAACTTGACGACCGTATCTTCCTAGATTGGTTCCTCAAATCCCTTCTCCCTGTTATCGCTAAGGATGTGGCCTCAGAAAGACCCCAGTCTGAAGAAGAAGCCATCCTTAAGGCTCAACAGTTCGACCTCATTTACGCCCAATCGGGTTACCTTTATACCATTATACCTGACGCCCCTCGCGGCGAGTCCTCCCAGCATGATGCGCCGGGGGCATCCCACGCTGCAGATGGTATCATTGGCCGTGTTTCTTCGCATCCCCAACCATTTTCTATAGCACGTCCTACCCCTGGCCCCGACCTGTCGCGGGCTACCTCCCAGTCTGGAGCAACCAACTCGTATGCTCCCATGACACATCATCATTCCCATGGACCCTCATGTCCACCTCAGTTCTTCGGGTATGCGACTCCTGCTTATGCTCCCCCAGTCGCCCCTCAGCCTTACTACCATCAGCAGGCTGCCCCAGCTCCTGCGCCTTCACAAGCTTCACCCGCTTATTATCCGCCACAGGTAGCCAATGCATATCATCCTCCGCAGCCTGCTCCTGCACCTGCGCAACCTCAGAATCCACCTGCTGCCCAAGGGCAAGTTTACGCCCAACATAACCCACAGCAAAACCAGAACAACCAACGTAACCAGGGCCAACAGAACCGCGGCAAGGGCCGTAATCGGGGGAACAACCAACCTGCCGACCAAGATGGTCAACCGGCTAATCCCCCTGACAACAACAATGCATCCCCCGCTAACCAGAACCCTGATCGCCCGCCCAAGCAGGCTAAAAACCCCAATTTGCGAACAAACCACCCTTGTTCTATTTGCGGGGTCTATGGACATTACACACACGCTTTCCCACACTTGGAGCGAGCTCGGCAACTCTGGGTTGATGAGGCCCATCGCCAAGGGCATGCGGCTCCCCAAGCACCGCCCAACCCTCCCCAACCTCAACAACCCCCTTTGGTGTTGCAAAACCCCTTACCGACCCAAGGCGTAGTGAACACTCAGCCATTGGCTCCCCATCAAGCCAATGCGGCCCAACAACAACAGATCACTTACGCTGCTCCTGATCAACCCATGTTTGACTCAGGTACCCACCACTTACTGATGATGTCATCTGCCGACGTCAACCTCCAGACCCGTCGAAACCAATATGGCTCCACCTCTGAAGCCCCTCCCACGGATAAACCTACTAACGCTCATCCCACCGATCAGGCATTACGTATACCTCCGCCGCCCATAGACGGCGCTGCGAAAGCACCTCGTTTCCCACTTCGCCGAATCAACAATAACCCTAACGCGCGCGCTGCGTCAAACTACAACATCGTAGACGACCTAGCCCAATCTCCCGCAGCCATGTCTGCGTTAGAAGTCTTGAAGAACTGCCCTTCCCAGCGCAAGACTTTACTCTCCGCCATTGGGGGGATTGACCCAACTGATTCGCACTTGATGGCATTTGATTTAGACCAGTCTGAACCACGCCTACCTTCCAGCTTAGCATTCCAAGTTACTGTCTCCGTTAGGAATCTTGTCATCCATCGATGCATCATCGATGAGGGTGCCTCCACATGCGTCATGTCTACATTTGTATGGCAGAAGCTAGGATCCCCTCCTCTCCATCAGTCCACCACTGCATTACGCGCCTACGACGGTCGTTCGGCTCAGCCCCAAGGCCTCCTAGCCAATGTCCCCGTCCAGTTAGGTGGCAAAACTGTACTCATTGACATTGAGGTAATCAATGCCCAATTGGATTATAACCTTTTACTTGGCCGCAGCTACATGTATGCCATGCGGGCGGTTGCCTCTTCTGTCTTTCGCACCATGATGTTCCCCCATGAGGGACGCGTGGTTAAGATCGACCAGCTCACCTACTATGATCCCAGTGCTCCCGCGGCACCAGAAAATGTTCTCCCCATGGTTGACCAACCTGTTTCTCCTGCCACTACCTCGTTTGTTTCCTCTTCGGGGCCTGGAGTCTACTCAGACGCGCCGATGACTTCCACCTTTCAATCCATTCCTCCGTCGTCATCTACGCCCGAAATGTCTGACTTATGTACCTTGTCCCACGACAACCTACCACCTAATACTCAACCACCCTTGTTGCCTAAACCACCATTGGTACCTAGCCACATTGGTGTTACACCGATCCATACGATCCCCTTCCTAGTTCCTCCATCGGGAGTAGTAAGCGCCCCGGTCATGGCTACCCTTAGCCTCCCTGGGTTAACTTTGGGATTACCTGTATGGTATCTTTCGCCTCCCGTTCGCCCTCCGACACCAGATGTCGTCCTCCAACCGGTGCAACCCATGGCTACTACCACTCAGCCACCTCCCGGTGTCTCTACCCCCTTCATCCTCCACGACCCCCCCTCCTACTCCCAAACCCACTGGGGGCAGAGGTCCACAACCTTACACTGCTGTACCACCCCCAAAGACAGTCAAAAACCCTCCAGTATTTCGTGCTCCTCCCAAATGCTCGCTGTGCGACGAGTTGGGCCATGCGACCCACCAATGCCCACAGTTACCAGCATTGCAGAAGCACATGCAAATGCTCGACGATGACCCTAACATCCCAACTGTCGAACTCAATCCCACTCCCAAGCCTAAAGATAAGTCCCTACGTACCAACCACTCCTGCGCCATATGCGGTATTTACGGGCATTATTCACATCATTGTCCCGATCTCCCGGATTACAGAGCGGCTCTCTATGAGATGAACAATCTGGATCTTGAGACGGAACCCCCTACCATTGAGGAGATCTACCCCCCAGACTCTTCAACTTCCGGAGAGGTCAATACCATCTATATGATCTCTTCAACCACTACCCCCTCATCAACCGATTTGACGACGCAGACTTTCCGTACTGATGAGGAGATTCTTGAGGCCCTAACTACCCCGGATTATCCCTGGGATGACATGCACCACCGTTCCTATTTCATCCCCAAAGAATCCCCCTCTAGCACCGCTACCCAATGCGCGGTTGAATCCAAAGACTTCCTCCCCACCAAGGTCGACTGGTTCAAGGACCCTATTCCTGCTCCTGATGCCTTCGAGGAAGGTAACATGGCCAACATCTCACCTGTCATCCAAGTTGATATCGCTGCCCCAGGGCGTGCACCTGAACTCATCACTTTAGGAGCATTCTGCAGTAAACAAGAGATTGAGGACTACATACACCTTTTCAAAGAATTCCGTGATGTCTTTGCCTGGTCCTATACCGAAATGCCTGGTCTTGACCCCGCCATTATAGAGCACCACATTGACACATGGCCTGATGTACCCCCCGTTCGTCAAGCACAACATCCTCTTCCTCCTTCAAAATTCCCAGGATATGCCCCTGAACTCTTCACTTTAGGAGCCTCCTGCAGCAAGTGGGAGATCGAGGATTATAACCAACTCTTCCAAGAGTTCCGTGATGTCTTTGCTTGGCCCTCTAATGGAATGCCAGGGTTCGACCCCGCTATTCTCAAACATCACATAGACACACGGCCAGAGGAACTTCCTGTTCGTACTGAAACCGACTCTAAAGGCCTTCCTTTATGCAACCCCCATGATGGGTTGCATCTTAAGGCGTCCCTCTCCATAGAATAACTGGCAGCCCCATTTTGGTCCGTATTGTACAGTTTGC
This sequence comes from Larix kaempferi, assembly GCA_027924585.1. Taxonomy (NCBI): domain Eukaryota; kingdom Viridiplantae; phylum Streptophyta; class Pinopsida; order Pinales; family Pinaceae; genus Larix; species Larix kaempferi. Next base: position 6,489,590 of record BSBM01000500.1, on the reverse strand, counting down.
TCTCTTTTTGTTTTTCACTTTTTTACCATCATCTTACACTCATCCTTTCTGCATGATTACAGATGGACCACCTTCCACCTCATTACACTGGCTTTGCTGACGGCGCAAGCCGCTGGTCTCCCAACCTGGCTTCTGCAGCATGGGTCTTGTACTCCCCTTCAAACGAGATGATTCACCTTGACGGAATATGTATAGGCGCTGCTACCAATAACCAGGCGGAGTATGATGCTGTGACCGGTCTCCTGACTGCCGCCCTCCAAATGGGCATAAGTCACCTTCATGTGTTCCTTGACTCCTAGCTACTTGTCTCCCAGCTCAACAACTGCTACCAGGTGCGTGATCCCTGCCTTTTTAGAAAATTCCTGCGCACAAAACAACTCAGTCGACAATTTGAATCCATCACATCCACACATGTCCCCAGAGCTCAAAATAGTGTCCCAGACCAAATGGCCAACAACATCCTAGACTGGCATATCAATCACACCATGTAACATCATGCACCATCATCCCATAGCATCTCATAAAAAATATATAAAAACCCAAAAAGATTGCATCGCATCCACATTTGCATCCATGTACATAAACCACATGCATATCCATAGGGGCATCCACGTGCCTAAAACATACATATATCATGTTGCATCACATAAAATACGCAAGGGGCATCCATGTGCCTAACATCCTAACCTACTTGCATCCACGTGCAATGAAAACATATCACAATACATAAAGCGCATCCACGTGCGTACAAATACAACAACAATCATACAAAAAGGTGCATCCACGTGCATATATATATATATCCAAAAAATACACATGTTCAGTGCTATACATGTCCTGAGTACCCCTGTACTCAGCTATACAAAAAATGGCTATACATGCCTAAAGCCTCAACTACATACATGCCGCAGCTACAATACTCGGGGGGGAGTCCCCTGCACCCCCTAATGGGAGTCGTATCCTGCATCACTGTCGGCATCGGCTGCCTCTGAGTCCTCCCCCCGCTCCTCCTCCGGCAAGTCCTCCTCTCCTCCGGCCTCCTGTGCCCGGACCTGGTCCACCAAGATTGCCACCCGGATCGCGATGGATCTGAACTCTCGCGGTGCCCCCATGCAATCCCGCACCACATTAGGATCGACATCTCGCCATCCCTCGTCGGTCACTCCTATCAAAAAACGATCCAGTAGCTACCGTACAGACTCTAGGGTCACCTCTGGATCCCGACGTCGCACCTCTCCTCGTCCAGGCAGAGCTGGAACGGCCACAATACCCCGCCGCGCCACATGACCTGGAGGTGGCCTCGGGCCCACATCTGCAAGATCAACCATATGTCAGTTACAATATATCCATCTACTATCATATCAATCAAAACTTGACATACATAACATCCAACCAAAACACATACGTACCGTCGGGACCCCATGCCTGTCCTGGTGCTCGTGGCGCCTCCGGATCTCCCGTGAAGTCCATGTCCCGATACGGGAAGTCGTCTAGTGTAAGTGGTATCTGGAGCCACTGCAGGTACAACTCCTGCGTAAAGTACCTGCCCACGTCGCCGCCACCACGGCGGCACATCATCTCGCCCCAACGAACCATCCTCGGCTCCTTCATCCCTCCTGGCCTGATCGGCACCCGTGGCCGCAGTGTGGGTACCCTCTCCATAAAGAAGGCACATAAGAAAGACCCAAAGCAAAAGCCCTTGCCATCTTCCTTCGCTGCCGTCAGCTGTCGCTGAACACAGGTCAGGAACATCTGGCCCCACGCGTAGTACACCCCATCCAGTACGCGCTCAACCATCTGCATCTGACCCCCAGACACCTTTTCAGGTGACTGGGAACCCAATACCCGCACCACACACGCCGCCATGGCCTGCACTGCCGGCTCCTGTAGGTCCCTCACCAGGAGTGCATTCCTATGCACCCTCGCGTCCGGACCGCAGTACCTCTCCAACATGTCCTCCATGTCGACGTCCGTGGCAACCCGCGGCTGTGTGTCTGCCACCCTACCCAGGCAGGGCAACCTCGTCAGAAAGTATACATCGGTCAGAGTGAGGTCCACCCTCTCACCCTGTACCCGGAAAGCCTGTATGTCCGGCTCCCAGAAGCTGATCAGACGGTTCAGCAACAATGTTGCTGTCCGTATCATAGGTATCTGTGCGAACTTCAATAGTCCGCACAATCCCAGCACAGATCGCACATGGCGATTCTCTCGGATGAAACCCATGGTCTCATCAGGGATCTCCCGCTCTCTCCAGAGAACCTGTGGCATCCTGCCAATCACACAAAGTGAACCCATCAGACTCATGTCAACCAAAGTAAAATACTTTTCCCTTTCCCAGAAGCCCTAATAGCTCGGCCCAAAACCGTGGCTTTCGGGCTTCCTGCCGCGGTTTCCGACCGCGGCTATCAGGCATATGGTCGCGGTTCCCAACCGCGCCTGTCATCCCTAAACCCGCGGTTGGGAACCGCGTGTTCCTCTTTGGAACTCGCGGTACTCGACAGCGTTTCCATCCAGGAATCACGCGGTCTCCAACCACGTGGTACAACCCGAAACACGTGGTCTCCAACCGCGTGGTTCGGCCCGAAACTCGCGGTCTTCAACCGCGGTTTCGACCCCCTTACCCGCGGTCCACCCCACGTGGACCGTACAAATAAACCCTGGGACCCACTACCCAACCCCCAACCCTAAAAAATATGCAGGTATGAGTTTAATGGAATACCTGTATCTCACGGATCTGAAATCAGCCAGACGGATCGTCCAGAAATGCCACCTAAGCTCTGGTCCACTCTAATCACAAGTCAAAGTCAACAAGTACAAATGACACATGTCATGTTGGACCTACCACTATTTATAGTTCGTTGATTTTTTCTTGTTTTGGTCATTCTGGCCCCATACGGAGTCCGTTTTACGAACCGTTTCCACCATTGGAATTAGCACGACGAGACCGTCATGATGGTCACCTCGTTGCATTCTTTTTGTTCCGTCATTTTTTACCCATTTTTCAGACGCCACTAGTCACCTCGGTTTGCATGCCACATCGGCCGTTCTCCATTTTTCACATGTTTTATATCATCGGATTCATTTTTCCGAGCTGGTGATGATGCTAGAGATCATTTTTCGCTCTCACCTCCACATTTTTTGGGTATTTTTCAAAAAACGCCCTCGTCACCTCGGTGCGCGGGCCACATCGGCTGTTACCCGTTTTTGTCATCCTTTATATCGCCGGATTCTTTTTTCCGAGCTCGTGATGATGCCTGAGATCATTTCTCGCTCTCACTTGGTACAATTTCAACATTGTGTCCCAACACCTTGCTGCCTCGGTTTGCATGCCACATCGACCGCTGTCGGATTGTTCCACATTTTTACATGAGCCATTCACTCCTGTCACACTGCAAATGTCTCGTTATTTTGCCACCATTTCATCTACCCCGCAAGGAGGCCCACCAGTGTTCTCCCCTACCCTCGTTCTTGATCACCATTACTGATCCCTGATTGAACACTTCCTCTTTGCCTGGCCATTCCTTTTGTTCGGTATAATTTTATCCCTTTTTCGGGCCGGACAACTCCTTTACGAAAAAGGCACTTAGGGAGTTTCCGTTAAGCTCTTTTCTGACTCCTAAAACAATGAAAAGATCGCCGAGCAATCTTGCTTCCTTTCATGCTCGTTAAAGTACCTGAAAGGGCGTCTATCTGGTATAAGTTTAACCCTTTTCCGGACCTGGTAGACTAATTACGAAAAAGGAATACTCTAGTCACACCGGCTAGAAGAGTTCTTCATTGCATCCTTTTATGCTTCTTTGGGCCTTGGAGACTAAATCTACGAAAAAGCAACCCCCTGGAGTCTTCTTATCGCTTTCAGACTCTCTAAAATTGAAAGCAACCACGAGCATGCGCTGTCCTGGGCTCGTTAAATCCACACGACAGTACCATTCCATCACTTCAGAGTCTTCTTATCGCTTTCAGACTCCTTAAAATTGAAAGCAACCACGAGCATGAACTGTCCTGGGCTCGTAAAATCCACACGACAGTACCATTTTACACACACTTCTTCTAGTTCATTAACCCATGAAGAAGTATCCTCCTGTGCCTCCTGGCACTATGATCGATCATCTCAGCAGCACCCCCAATCAGGTCGCCTTTGTTCAGAGTATTCTGCAGTCCCCTGCCATTTTACACCAGCTTGAGTCTCCCTCAGCCAGTTATCCTCCCAGATCCAATACAGTTATGATCCCTTTCCCCTCAGTCAGTTTCATATGCTTCCAGATCATTCCCATTATCATACTCTGAAGAAAGGAAGTTTGAGTCCACCCACTCTATTTGCCCAGTTGTCACCCACAGTTTATCAGTCCTGCCATCAGTACTATCACATTTCGGTCTTGTACCTCGCGCTCCTGTCAAGGAAACATCATTTCCTTGATGGTTGCAGGTCTCCCTCTGTCGACGACAGCCCCTCTATTCCAGAGGATAGGCCCAGAGGTCCCTACGCCTTGGACTTATCACCATCTGTGATAAGTGCCTACGGACCATTCTGAGAGGAGTCATTATTGCCTCTCCGAGTGGTTGTTCCTCACATGCTCGACTTCAGCACCTTGATCGCATCGTTGAGGATCGCGTAGGATTATATCCCATCAGTTTTTAGTCGAAGACCCCAGATTTCCCTTGACTCTAGCACATTGGTGAGTCACTTCGGAACGACCAGTTATATGTTCCCGTGGATGTCCGGGCTGCGTTGGCGTTTGTATTCGGAAGCCATCCAGATATCTGCTGCCTTGAGTACCCCTTTCAGTTCCAGCTCAATGTACCATCGAGGTTATTGCTCCCAGTCATTATGGTCTAGCCGCTCATCAGTTCCTCTGGTACCCCAGTTAGCAGCACTGTTGATGTTCCAGTGCACCAGTTCTTCAGTTCAGACATGGTTCGCCCAGCAGTATGTCCCAGATTTTGTGTCCCCCCTGGACTCTTATGATGTACACAGTAGTGATCTATGTATCTTACAGGTCCCCCTTTTCGGGCCTTACAGTTCTGTTTATGTATCTTGATACGAGCATGGGTATGCCCGCCTCGTCCATATATTGAGATTATTCCTCAGTCAGTATTTGAGGCCATGTATATTTCAGGTCCCCATTATTGGACCCCATTGTTATTATTATGTTATATCCTGATACGAGCATGGGAATGCCCGCCTCGTCCATATGATCAGATGATTCCTCATCCATTATTGAGGTTATGTACTTTTAGTTCTTGCCGTTGTTCGGGATCGTTGTTCCGGGCTCCAGTTTGTTTCTTCTCTTCTCTCCACTCCCCAGGAAAACCATTCATGACTTATGATGTCCATCGGCCATACGATGAGCTCCTGCCCTCGCACATCAGGGGGCAATCTGTTAACACCCAAAAAGTGTTCACTACCTCATCTACCACATTATATGGCTCATTTGTCCATTTTCCTACCATATTTCCCTTAAAATCCCAAAAAATCCCATTTAAAAGCCTCCAAAAGGCCTAAAATGCCTCCAAAAGGCCACAAAACCCTCAAAATAGCCTAAAAAAGGCTAAAAAACCTCTTTTTCCTCCAAAAATAGCAAAAATCCCCTAAAAAGGGAATAAAAAATATAAAATAATGAGGAAAAGGAGGAAAAAACCCTATACAGCTGCACAAAACCATGTGTTTCCCAAAACCATGGGTCAGCACTCCACCACCAAAAAACTATAAATAGGTGATGGAGATCCCTTATTCCAGATCCACAATCACAAGCACCCTTACTCTGCCAAAATCTCTCTCGAAACCCTAGTTCACCATTGAACTATTTTCACCTTGAGAGCCCTTTGGCCCATTCCCAACATTGGAGAAGGAGAAGGAGCATATTGAAGCTTGGAGCATCCTCTTGGACACTGCAAAGGGCTTCATCAAACCTTTACATTGAAGGTAACATCAATACAAAAAGTCATTCTTTAAATTTGGTGTTTATGTTTCATGCTTGTTTTAGAACTAATTTAATTTCTATTTTAGCTTAATTAGTTTAATATACTGAACTGCTACTAAGGAGTCCTTTCTCCTTAGTAGGTGCTCATTTGCACAAGCTAGGGGTAAAACCCTAGCTACAACGAGCACACAGCTCAACCTATCAGATCTCCCAGGACCTTTTACATGCTACTGCACAACCTGTCCACGGCCACAGAGTATCATGAAGCACAACCCAGATGCACACGCATAGCACTTACACTCACCGGCATGGGAGGACCAACCTACCACCATCCGTGAAAGGCTCACAACACTTACATCAATGACCATGGGAGAACATATCTGCCACCATGTCGGAAAGGCTTCGCACTTACATCAACACACATGGGAGAACACATCTACCACCATGTCGGAAAGGCTCTGCACTTACATCAACACACATGGGATAACACATCTACCACCATGTCAGAAAGGCTCTGCACTTACATCAACACACATGGGAGAACACATCTACCACCATGTCAGAAAGGCACTGTGCATATGTGTCTTCGGAACTCATCACACATAATCCAACTGATTATGTAATGTATCCACCTAATACATATGATCATCCTGATCATCATCATAGCATCATCCTGATGCATATCATTTAGAGTATTGTCCTGATACTAATTACTGCATCGTCCTAATGCATATCTGGAGCAACATCCTGGAGCTCATCATCCATGATCATCCTGATCATACAATGCATCTACCTGATGCATACCAAGTATCTACCTGATACATATACAGTATCCACCTAATACATATGCAGATACATGGTCCAAGCATCCAACATGATGCATATAGAAATACATATAAATGATCCAACTGATCATATACAGCATCCAACATGATGCGTACATATATACATATAAATGATCCAACTGATCATATCCAGCATCATCCTAATGCAAATACAGAGCAGTAATTGGAGCATCATCCTGATGTTCATCATCCAGTGCTTACATCCACAGCCATGTGAAGGATCCTCCTTCCACCATGCTTGGAATGGCTTCTGAAAATGTGTCCATCACTTCTTCCTCGAAGTATCACCAATATGAAGAACACTAAGCCTCTCTCTGAAGTACTCGAACTTCACTCTAGCTAGTGGTTTCATCAACACATCTGCAATCTGCTCGTCCATCGCAACTTACAGGAGCTTCACTGCTCCTCTCTGCACCATATCCCTAATATAGTGATATTTGATCTCTATGTGTTTTGACCTGTCATGAAACACTGGGTTCTCATATAGCTTCACACAACTCTGGTTATCATAGAAGATACCAATAGTATCCAACGGGAGATCAAATAACTCAGATAGTAGCTTCCGAATCCATACTGCCTCACAAATAGCCGAACAGGCTACAACATACTCTACCTCGGCTGTACTCAATGCTACGCAAGACTGCTTCCTGCTAAACCAAGAGATCACACTTGATCCCATACTGAAGCAGCACCCAGATGTGCTCTTCCTATCTGCAACACTGCCTTCCCAATCTGAATCAACATAACCCTGCAGGTTAAACTTTTGATTCGCTTCATACTTGAGCCCATAATCAACTGTACCCTTCAGGTACCTCAGAATATGCTTTACAGCAACCAGGTGAACACTCCTCGGATCCGTCAGGAACTGGCTCAATGTGTTCACCGCAAAGCAAATATCTGGTGTCATGTTCGTCAGGTACATCAAGGACCCAATCATCTGACGAGACATAGAGACATCAACCGACTCAGATGAAGCATCACAAAGAATCTTCAGATTCAATGCCATAGGTGTGGCCATGGCCTTGCAATCCATCATCCCGAACCTCTTCAGGATATCTACAGTATTCTTCCCTTGTCCAAGGAAGATCCCATCTGTACTCTGCCACACCTCCATACCTAGAAAATAGTGCATCATCCCCAAGTCCTTCATATCAAACTCAGCAGCAAGCTTCCTCTTTGTATCGGAAATCAATCTGTCATCTCCTGTTACAAACAGGTCATTTACATATAGAAGTAGTATCACAAGATTTCCTTCCTCAACCTTGTAGTAAAGGTTGAAATCCGCTTTACTCTTGGTAAATCCCAAACTAGATAGGAAACTGTCCATCCTACCATACCAAGTTCTGGGAGCTTGCTTCAAGCCATACAATGCTTTCTTTAATCTACACACATGTGATTCCCTATCATGTGTTTCAAAACCGAGTGGCTGCTCCACATACACTTCCTCTTCGACTACACCATTCAAGAAGGCAGTCTTGACATCCATCTGGTGTATCTTCCATTTTATCGTTGTAGCCAAGGCAAGTATTGATCTGATGAAAGTGTACCTAGCTACAGGAGAAAAAGTTTCTTCATAGTCTAGTCCCTCTTTCTGAGAGAAGCCACGAGCTACGAATCTTGCCTTGTATTTTTCTATGCTGCCATCTGCAGTATGCTTGATCTTGTAGATCCATTTGGAAGTCACAACAGACTTCCCTTTAGGTCTTGGGACAACATCCCAAACATCATTCTTCATTATTGATTAGTATTCCTCAACCATGGCATCCTTCCATTCTCTCTTTTCCACTGCTTCTTCATAACTGAAAGGTTCTTTGTTCATGATATCATAGAGTAAAGCAACATAGTTGGTGTGAGATCTAGTTCTCTTCTTTGCTCTGTGTTCTTCTTCTGGAATGCCAAATATTTCTGCATCTTGAATGAGCTCTCTAGCCCATGCAGGTTTCCTCTTGTGAGAGTTGTCCTCACGTGGTGGATCTACTTCAATTTCATGATCAACATCTGGAATTGCTTCAGTCATGGTAGTGTCTTGAAATCTAGTTTCCTTAGGTTCTTCATAATCTTCAACAGGTGTCTTTCTTGATTTGATGAATGTTGATTTTTCATCAAATGTCAACTCCCTGCTGACATCAATATTCTTGAACCCTGGAAAGTAAATTCTGTAAGCCTTCAAGCTTTCACTGTAACCCACAAAGATACCCTTCTTTCCTGAAGGATCCAGCTTGGTCCTCTTTTCCTTTGGGACATGTGTATATACTGGAAAACCAAATATTATGAGATGGTTAACCTCAGGTTTCTTACCAAAGAATACCTCTTCTAGTGTCTTGTTGTCCAATATTTTGTGGGGTGTTCTGTTCTGCACATATACAGTTGTTCTAGCTGCTTCTGCCCATAGATGCTTAGGTAGATCCTAGTCATGCAGCATTGACCTTGCTGCTTCCATGATTGTTATATTCTTTCTTTCTGCAATTCCATTCTATTGTGGATTGTAAGGAGCAGTCAACTCCCTCTTAATCACTGAATCACTGCATAGCTTCTTGAAGTCACCTGAGGTGAATTCTCCACCATTGTCGGATCTGAATGTTTTGATCTTCTTATCAGTTTGGTTCTCCATCAAGGTTTTGAATTCCTTGAATTTATCAAATACTTCATCTTTGTTCTTCAAGAAGTAAACCCAAGTCTTCCTGGATAAGTCATTAATGAAAGAGACATAGTAAACATACTCACTCATAGAACTGGATGACATCGGACCACATACATCGAAGTGGATAACTTCCAAGATACCTTTTTCCTTGCTTTCACTGCTTGGGAAAGCCTTCTTAATGTTCTTACCTTTTGCACATTCTTTGCAAACACTTTCATGTTTGGTCTTGATTTCAAGAAGACCTTCTACAGCCTTACTTGCAATTGGTAATGCTCTGTAGTGCATATGTGCAAGTCTTCTATGCCAAATTTCACTTGGCTCCATGGAATCATGCACCATGGCATGTTCAGGTTGTCCCTTCAATTTATACAAACCTCCCTCTTGCTCTCCAATCACTACTGCATCATCAATAGTTTTACCATTTGGCCACATTAGGACTTTGCCATCTACAAATGCAACCCTCATGCCTTTTGCATCCAATGCAGAGATGGAGAGTAGATTCTTCTTGAGCCCAGGTACATAAAGAACTTCTTTCATCTTCAAGGATTTTCCAGAATCTAGGTTGTAGGAGGCTTCACCACTTCCTTTGATGGGGTATTGATAGTCATCCCCAAGTTTCAATTATGGGGTGATTCATGTTCAGATAGATTTACAAAAGATTCTTGAAACCCAGTCATTTGTTTAGAATATCCACTGTCAATAAGCTAATCATTACAACCATGACAGATAGTACCTATGAGAGCAGAGATCAGAACATACTCTTCTTCGCTTGATGAGTCATCATCGTCACTTTCTGCTCTAGCCTTCTTCTTGGGTGGTTCATCATCTTCAGCAGCATGAGCATGATATATTTTCTTGCTGCCCTTCTTCTTCTTGATGTTGTTGTTCCTTTTATTCTTGGGACATTCTGAAGCAAAATGACCCTTCTCATTGCATGTGAAGCATCTGAGATCTTTCTTATCTTTATGTTGATGATAGTGTGAAGATTTCTTGGCATGAGAGTGCTCTCTCTTTTACCTTCCTTTCTTGGTGTGTACTGTGAGAGCTTGATCTTCACTTCCCATCTTTTCTTCTCGGGCCACAATCCTTGCTTCTTCTTGTGAACATTCTTCCCGCATTCTGTTGAAGGAGATCAACTTCTTTCTTGCACAAATTCCTTGAATAAAGGAATCCCATGACCTGGGTAGGCCATTTAGAGTGGTCATGACAACTTCACCATTCTCCACCATTTCATCCACCGCTTCCAGTTGTTCCTTAATCTGAGAGACCCTAGAAAAATAAGATTGAATGGTTTCTCCATTCTGAAACTTTACTCCTTTCAATTGGTTCCGCAAGGTCATCTTTCGATTTATGTTCTTTCCTTCAAATAGCTTGGTCAGAGAATCAAACATCTCTTTGGGTGTCCTTAGAGATGACACATGTGGGATGAGATGGTCCTTGATAGAATCAGCAATGATTCTCTTTTCCTTGACCAAGTTATTCTTATGCAATATCTTAGCCTCTTCATCCTCTGGAATAGGGATGTCTTCTTTTATGAATGAGTCCAACTCATTCTCTTCCAGGATTAACCCAATCCTATACTTCCAGGCTCGGAAGTTATCAGCCCCTTCAAGATTATCCTCAAGCTTGGTGTGGTGAGACATTTTAAAGAGTACTTCAAATGGAAATAGAAAAGATTTAGGTCTTACCACTTGACTGGCTAAAAAACTGGATCTAGTTTTGGATTAGGGTTTGTCGGAAAAACCCTAAAAATTCAAAATATGAATTTTAGTTTTCTGAAAGGATAAAAAGATGTGTCTTGATGAGTTGATCTGCCTGGTGTATTCAGAATTTGAGATCTGCAAAGCTTCACCCTTCAGAAATGCCTTTTTGTCTTCCCGGGTTCACTAAGGAGAACCATGAATTAGGGTTTGAGTTTCCCGGAGATCTACCTAGCCAAAAATCTCGATCCAAAGCTCTAAACTTCGATTTTTGCAAGGAGCTTCTAGCTATGTCTTCAGATTCCAGAAATTCCTATTTTTGTGGAAACCCTAATTTTTAGGGCCAAAATTGAAAATGCTCAGAATTCAATTCCGATTGGACAGATAGATTCTCCTTGATGAGTAGAGTCAATCTACTATACTGCTTTTCCAAAATATGTGGAGAGAAACCCAATAAACAAGAAACCCTTGGTTTCTGTCACTACACAATGTCTTCTTCTCAGGTTAGCTCTGATACCATGTTAAATTTTGAGCATTAATTCACAATACTCTAGGATCTTTACTGAGAGAATAACATGTCCAGTATATCAATGCATATCAATCATAACAAGCATGTCAATCATCACAAGAAGCAAAAGCATGAGAGACAAGAGACACAGAGTTTCCGTGGGGAAAACCCTAAGGCGAAAAACCTCACAACTTCCTCAGAGATAGAGAGCAATGGCTCAACCAAAGTACAACTAAAATACACATAGATATTCTCCTAGTAGCAGATGATCCTCCTCCTCACTAGTGTGCCACTTTCTGAGTGAAGGAAGAATGAGTTTCCGAATAATCCAAATAGAGATCTCCCGATCTCTATTTATACTTGTCCTGTTTTCCCAATAACCTTATGGGGCCGACTTGTCTAGCTAGGTACATCAACCATATAATATATAAATCAGGGCCGACCCCACACATGGTGGTCTAATAACTCATCGGCAAGTTAACATACATGCGACACTTGTCAATACACATGACGACACTTCCGTATAGAGGAATGACACATCTCTATAGGAGTACAATAATATATAAATGAAATACATTCTGAAGTTACATATACATCAACAGCTTACCCAACAAGATATCCTATGGGTTGACACCTCAGGAGAATGAAGAGATCAGAAAGCAAGTGCAAGGATTGTTGGATAAGGGGCTGATTAAGAAAAGTCTGAGCCCATCTACAATGCCTGCAGTGTTGAGCCCAAAGAAGGGTGGTGAATGGAGGATGTGCATGGACTCATGAGCTATTAATAAATAACCATCAGATATAGGTTCCCATTTCCTAGGATGGATGACATAATGGATTGTCTAAGTGGAGCAGCGTATTTTACTAAGATAGATCTGAAAAGTGGATATCATCATATCAGAATTAGAGAAGGAGATGAGTGGAAGACAACCTTCAAAACAAATGAAGGACTGTATGAATGGTTGGTTATGCCATTCGGATTATCAAATGCTCCAAGCACATTCATGAGCTTAATGAACAATGTCCTGAGGGATTTCATAGGTAAATTTGTGATAGTCTACTTGGATGATATACTGATTTTAAGTCAATCAAAGGAGGAGCATCTGAGATATGTCTTGGAAAAGTTGCAATCAGAGCAATTGTTGGTGAATATCAAGAAGTGTTCATTCATGAAATCTGAGTTGGTATATTTGGGCTTTGTGGTTTCGAAGGATGGTTTGAAGATGGATCCAGAGAAGGCACAAGCAATTTTGGATTGGCCTCCCCCCCAAAGCATATTTGAGGTAAGAAGCTTCCATGGCTTAGCAAGATTTTACAGGAGATTCATAAAGAAATTTAGTGGCATTTGTTCTCCAATTGTTGAGACTATTAGAAAGGACAAGCAACCCTTCAAATGGACAGCAAGAGCTGAAAATAACTTTCAGTTGTTAAAGAAAAAGATTACTGAGTAGCTCGTGTTGGGGTTACTAGGCTTTAGAAAACCATTCCAAGTTACATGTGATGCTAGTGGAGTAGCCATTGGGGTTGTGCTCAGTCAAGAAGATAAACCAATGGCCTATTTTAGTGAAAAAATAAATGATGAAAACATAAATATTCCTCATATGACAAGGAATTCTATGTTATAGTCCAAGCCCTGAAACATTGGCGGCATTATTTGATGCCTAAGGAATTTGTATTGTATTCTGACAATCATGCTTTGCAGTACATAATGCAGCAGCCTAAGTTGAATCAGAAACATGCCAAATGGGTGGATTTCGTGCAGAGTTTCACTTTTGTGTTGAAGCATATTAGTGGACAGTCAAATCGTGTAGCTGATGCATTAAGCAGGAGAACCTTGATTGTACAAGAAACTCAGGTACAAGTTTTAGGATTTGAATATCTTAGAGATTTGTATGAGATTGACAGTGATTTTCAGAATGCATACAGGGCTTGTAAGAACCCTGTAGAAGTGGACAAAGAATTGTGGACTGAATACATGCTGCAGGATGGATTACTTTTCAAGAATAGTAAGCTATGTATCCCAAGTTGCTCAATGAGGGAAAATCTGATTCAAGAGAAGCACAATGGTGGAATGGCTGGTCACTTTGGAAGTGATAAGACTTATGGACAGCTAAGTCATTTTTACTTCTGGCCCAAGATGAGGTCTGAGGTTGAGAATTTTGTGAGCAGATGTAGAATCTCTCAGCATGCCAAAGGGAGAAGCCAAAACACAGGATTATATACACCATTGCCTATTCCTACCAGGCCTTGGGATTCTGTGAGTGTGGACTTTATTTTATGATTTCCAAAGACTCAGAAAGGAAATGATTCCATCTTTGTAGTGGTTGATAGGTTTACTAAAATGGCACATTTCATTCCTTGTTTTAAGACAAGTGATGCCACTCATATAGCAAACTTGTTCTTTAATGAAGTGGTGAAGTTGCATGGTTTGTCTAGAAGTATTGTCTCTGATAGAGATGTGAGATTCACAGGTCACTTCTAGATGACATTATGGAATAAGCTAGGTGCTAAGTTGAATTTCAGTTCAGCTTATCATCCATAGTCTGATGGTCAGACTAAGGTATTCAATAGGATTTTGGTTGGAGAAAATCCAAAACAGTGGGATAGAGTATTGGCACAAGCTGAGTTTGCCTATAATGACTCGCCAAACAAAAGCACATGTATGAGCCCATTTCAGATCTTGTATGGTATGCATCCTAGAGGGGTGTATGAGCTAATAGATTTGGGACATTTGGAGAAGAGGAGTGTAGATGGAGAAGATTTTGCAGCTAGGATCAGTGAACAACAGGAGGAAGTTAAAGAAAGATTACAGAGAAGTAATGCAAATTACAAAGTAAGAGCTGATTCTAAAAGAAGAGAAAAGAATTATGAGGTGGGAGACCTAGTGTTAGCCCATCTGAGAAAGTAAAGGTTTCCTAAGGGAGAATACAACAAACTGAAAATGAAGAAGATTGGGCCATGCAAAATCCTCAGAAAGTTTTTTGCTAATGCTTATGAGCTGGAAATGCCAGCAAGAGTTGGCATATCTCCTATTTTCAATGTTGTTGATATTTATCCTTTTGTAGCAAGTGATACTGGACAGAACACAGGAGGAAAGGACCCTGATGATGAAGATTTGCAGTGGTTGAAGCAAATTCCAGTAGCATAGACCTTAGAAGCTGAAGAGATATTGGACACTAGAATTGCAAAGAGTACCAAGCAGAGGGATTATCTGGAATATTTGGTAAAGTGGAAAGCACATCCTGTAGAGGATGCCACTTGGATGAGTGCAGTAGAGCTAGAATCCAAAGGATTTGCTGTTGATAACCTTTTGAATAGGGATTGAATTCTTCTCACCCTGGGAGTTTGATGCAGGGGCATTTAGTCGAGCTAGCAATGTGACTGTTTTGTTGTGGCTCGAGGATGAACTGGAGGAACCTGAACATCAAAAGAGAAACTTACTTGAATATTTTATTGAATGAGAAATTATGTAGATAATAGTATGCTATCAGTTATAGAGTCTAAGTAGCAATAAGTGGATATATACATCTCCCTGTGTGGAGGTTGGGCCGTTACTGATTTTTAGAGCAGTTAGTTAAGTTTAGAAAGAAACTCTTAAGTTTGGGCAAGTGGAAGCTTGTTAATGGCAGCTCCAGGCAAGATTTGTAACTCCCAGTTAGGAAGGAAATTGAAGAGTTTTTTTTGTTGTTAAAAAGAAACAAAAATAAGAAAGAACATGTAACTTGCCAGAGCAGAAATCAGTGATAGCTACCAATTAATAAAAGAATGGATTTGAAATTCGAGAGAGATCAGGTATTTGTGTGAATAATTTGAGAATGGATGGATAATTTATGTTGCTTCTTCCTTCATTTCCTGAGTTCGTGGTAGCTATGTTGCTTGTATGCATTGAGGCATTTTTATTATCTGCCATCTAAACTATCCTACGAGTTACAGTTACACCAGGGTTTCATTTCAGCAGAATCAGGTTCAAAGTCTAACCATTACACCCGTCAATGCCTTCAGAAAGATCCTGTGGAAAGATTGCGTGAAGTAAAACCATCAATGGAATTGCAGCTCCGTTTATGGACAAACGGAGACGAATTTAAAAAATTCTGGGATCTGGGTTTTGTGCAGAAGGGAGTCTATTGTGTGACTAGCAGGTTTTTTTTCAGGAATCAACTTGGTTGAAGAGATTTGCAGAGTTCTCTGAACTGCGTTTTGTTAAAGTGCGTGAAGCAACATTGGAACGGTTTTACATTTGATGTTTCTTTATTAACGATTGATGAGGAGAGTTTAAGCAAGGATCCGGCTAATCCCTGCACCAATTAGATTAGGCTAGAAGTAGACATTGATACTGCATTTCTTGTGCATGCAGCTCTAAGTCTACGACTCCTTCGTTGACAATTTGATGTCGAATTAATAGTGCAATTTTATTGACATTTTTGGCATTGTTGCCAAGGAGGTGCGAAAGGGATTAGAGCGTAGTTTCTTTCACAAGTTTTTTATTTTTGAGTAATTTAGTTAAGGAAAACTTGGGGGAAGTTATAAACGGTAAGGCAAGAGGTAAGAACTTGCACGTCTACTTTAGTGGGGTTTCTCTAAAGTTGTGTTGTTTCTTGTTATGAGAAAGTGTGTTTTTCTTTCACAATGTGTGTTTCTTTTACGCAATTGTGCTTTCCTTTTATCCAAGAGTGTTTCTTTTATGAGTTTGATTTCATTCCTACAAGAGTGTTTCATTTCATGCAAGTGTGGTGTCCTTTAATTCTTCAATTAGTTTTAATTCATTTTCTTTAATGTTAAGATTTCAATGAGTTTTGGGTGCTATAAGAACCTTGTGCACTAATCCATGTGTGAGACAATACCCATGTACTAGAAAGAATTCGAATATGATCAAGGGTTTGGAAGAACTCTCTCAAATCCTAGCAGTAGTTGGGATCTCTACTTATAAGGAAGAGAAAATATTGGCAATGGTCAAGAAGCTGTCTACATCTCCTGGAATGATAGAAGAACAAGAGTTCCATGAGACATATCCACCAAAAGTTCTAGAAGTCTCCTTTGATTCCCAACCTATAGAGGAGACCAAATAACCATGAACCGCATATGATGGAGAGAAACCTTTAGAACATGAGATCGAGGAGCCTGTTCCTGATATGCCTCTCTGAAGATCCTTTATGCACGCAAGGGACTAATCATCTAAAAGATGGAAATTTGCATGGCATGGTAGAAGAAGATATTCATAGTGGTCCAAAAGAGGAAGTGAACCAAGAACACCATGATTATATTAAGTATTGGTTCCAAGCAACCATCGAGTTGAAGCATTGTTGTCTTCTTCAACAACTCTTTGTGTCATATCATTCAAAGCAGTTGGTTCCTCACGTTCTAGTGCTTATTATATTATATTTTTCAAACCTGAATTTGAGTATACTTATAACTTTGTTATGGACATGAATCCATTGGAAATATTCATATACTCGAATATATGAGTTTTCTTAGGAAAGGAAGGGCAGTAAATAAGTAAATAAAAGATACATATAGTTGTTAGTTTAGATTAAAAGTATAGTGAAACGTCATTTTTTATGTCTTTTTCAATAAGTAGAAACTGTGAATTTGAAAAACAATTATTAAGGGAGTTGTTGCCTCATAATTTTATCATGTTTCGAGCATATAGTTAGATCTCATTATAAGTTTTTAAATAAGTTAAGCTGTGATTATTTGTTTGGAATCTTGCAGGTACTCCTTTTAGTGGGACTAAGAAGGCATCTTCATCTATGATAGAGAAGTAATTGCATTTATTTTGTTTTTGTTGCTTCCTTGAAACTATTTTTCAAAGTAGTTTTATGTTTTCCATAACTTTTGCCTTATCATTTTCTAAGGTTGTTTTTCCTCTCTGAGTTAATAGTTTTGGCTACTGTTAATGAAGAAAAATTTGAAAAGAATAGAAATCAAGTATTAATTCCAAACAATTTTGTCATAAGAAAAATTTGAAAAGAATAGAAATCAAGTATTAACTCCAAACTATTTTGTCATAGCTAATATTTTTTTAGTTTTATAAGAGACTTCCCTTTTCCTTATTTATACAAGATTTCTGATCATTTATTATAACAATAGCTCACATCATTATCTTTTAAATTCATTATGGGGATTTACTAAAAATAAAAGTTTTTGTAATAGGACTTATAGCATATTTGTACATTCTATTCGAAAACCACAAGCTTGTCATTCAAGCATCTTTATTAAGGCTAACAGTAGGTTAAAGAATTTATGTGAATGCTCGAAAATTATTATTATTTTATATGAATTTTTTATGTAAGGCTTTAGGTTATTTTTCAGTCATTCTCTCGTTGTATCACTCACTTCACATAAATCAATTTACTCATATGTCTAAAATCCAATTGGACAACTCATGAGCACCTTTACATAAGAAATTTATGTGGGTTATTTAGACTTACCATCAATTAGGTTCCATCTTTCGAGAGATGCTCCCCCACCCATCATTTATCTTTATTGAAAATCTATAAGGTTGGGGTAATTGGAACTAGAGCCTTTGGTGTAAAATGGAATATATTGCATGGACAAGGTTATAATTTGAAATGATTTTGTATGTGTCATCCCATTCTTCCTAAGGTTTCTCTCCCACTTATATACTATACCTTTATTACAAATCTGAAATTAGGAAGGTTGTGGATTGGAATATTTTAAGGAAGTTAAGGGTGTAAGAGGTTACTTTGTCGGGATACAAGAATGTTCGCAGGCAGTGGTTTTGACCTATTGTACTATAAAGTGATTGAACCTAAACAATTTTACTTATTATCTTTATTACTTGTGATGTTATACCAAGAGGAAGATACATGTGGAAACATTTAAAAGGATAAATGAACTTCATTATTTTGCAGCTAGAGAATGGCCCTAAATTTACCTTTAGACTTTGTCATTTACTTTCTACTATATCTAAGATGTAATTTTCTTAGGAGTTGGACCGGTGATTACATAGATTTAGTAAGTTCGACTATGAACCTTATCTTTATCACTGGATGGCTATTAGAATTTAGGGAATTGGGCATGGTCGACTAGTTTTTTATCAGTTACTATTTACTAAAACCACTATATTCTCAAAAAATGAGATAAAAATTTCCAATCTAAATTCAAAAAGGGCTCCCTGAGTATAAGTATCGTTAACTTTTTTATTATTTTTATATAAACAAGTGAATAAAGAATCTTTGTCATAGAATGAAAATACAAAGCTAATTATAAATGTTCTATGTGGGTTATGCGTGTAGTATTTATATTCATCATATGAGGGAAAGGATTCATAAGTTGAGTTTTGGAAAAAACTGTTCAAATCAAAAAAATTATGTGCATTCATACTAATTGTCATCGAATGTGTATCCGAAATTTTTAAATGAATATAGCATGGGATATACTATGCATTTTTATTAGTTTTTTTATTATGTGCATGGTATTATGACTTTCTCTCTATGTGATCAGAATAAGTAACCAACAATAGTTATGTTGTCACTCATAGACTCTATGCCTGCAATTCCTTAGCATATCTCATGTTTCGGTTCGTGGAAAATAAAAAGTAGACTAGTGCAAGGAAGCAATTTATTTCCTTGTTTTCAAGTTTCTTGTAGTAGCATGATTTAATAAAATTTTGCTTGAGTACATGCAAACCCTCAGGTGTGGGGGTGGATTTTAGATCCTTCTTCTTAGCTTCTTCAAATTCCCTTTAGTTCAGTTCAACCTCTTTCAACAAATCAACATTCACCATTTTCATCTCTCAGCCTTGCTCAACTTCATCTTTAGTTTCAACCAGTATGTACCATCTTACACATAGTTTCCACTTTAGTCTGCAGCACATATCAAAGTCAAAGTAAAATTGAGATAAAATAAGGTTAAGACTCTTCAAATCATTAAAAATTTAAGGAAACTTGATTATTAACCACTACACATTTCATACACTTTATCTTTCATGAGCGGTTATCATTACCAACCATAAAAAATTCAATTTGCAATCCATCATTCATAATAAAATGAATGCTTTGGTAAGACCATAAGGATGGAAAGTAAGGTATTGTGGTTCATAAATACAATAGAACATCTATAGTCTCTTCTCCTTGTATATCATAAGGAATTCACAATAAGGATGAAGTATCCTCCTTCTAGTTGCTACTGGAGAACACAGGGAGTTAGTGCTTCCTTCAGGTCAGTACCTGTAAAACCAGGGGGTCGGTGTCTCCTTCCAGTTGGTCCTAGTAAGCACAGGAATTCAGTGCTTCCTTGAATGTATTCTTTTCATTACAAAAGAGAATTCTGTGGTTTTCTCTCATTTGGATTTCCACGTCAAAATCCTGTGTGTTATGTGTTCTTTGTATTGGTGCATATATGGATGAATGATTTTATTTACATTGGATTCATAACTAAATATCAATATTAAGTTAATACTAATCTATTAAAGAAGATAAAAATTGTTGATAATTGCACTAATATTGATTCACTCCCCTTCTCAGTATTAAATCAATTCCAACAATTGGTATCAGAACAAGTGTCTTCGGTAATAGCTTAACATCTGGAAGACAGATCTGTGCACATATATGGACAAGCAGGAAGGTATTTCCACCAACAGAGCACCACGTTTTGATGGCACCAACTATACCTTATGGAAGGTAAGGATGGAAGTATATCTACAATTACTGGGAGCAGATATCTAGCAGTCCATTGTTGATGGTTACAATGTCCCAGCAGTCATGCCGGTTAATCTATATGAAATGAGAATATATTAATGCAATGCAAGAGCCAGAAACACATTGTTGTGTGGCTTAACATATAATGAATTCATCAAGGTTATGCATTGCACCTCAGCCAAGGAATTTTGAGAGAAACTCAGAGGTGTCTATGAAGGTGATGAAAAGATAAAGAAATGAAAGTTGCAGAACTACTCTAGTTTATTTGAATCCTTGAGAATGAAAGATGAATAAAACATTACCTCTCACTTCTTAAGAGTTTATGAGATAGTTAATACGATTAAGAGTCTTGGGGTCACTCTGGAAGAATAATATGTGGTACATAATATACTGAGAACTCCTCCCTCAAGATTCGATGCGAAGGTGTCTATATTGGAAGATAGAGAAAATCGTGAATATTTGAAGAAGAATGAGCTTCAGGGGATCCTAATAGCATATGGGATGAGAACTAAGAAGTAGATTCCCACCATAAAGGAATATGCTTTTAAAGCCACTAAAAAGGATAAGCATGGTCATGACAAAGACTCTTGTAATGAATCAAATGATGAAGAGTCAAAATTTGTAAGGAAGCTGACAAGAGAATGAGGTAAGTACAAAAACAAATTTCCTTTCAAATGTGGAGGAATAGGACATTTTTATTCTAAGTGTCCCTACAGAGAACATGGAGATAGAGAAAACGACAAAGAATCTAGTTCTCATGATCGAATAAATACACACACTCAACACAAACCTGAAAATAAAAGGAGGGTTCCAAAACAAAAGAAAATTATGTACACTTAGGAAGATGGCAATGTATCTGAAGGAAGTGACTGGGACGAATAACCAAAAGAAGTACTTTTCATGGCCTTTGTGGAATAAAGTAGTGATGAAAAGAAGAAGAAAAGTTAAAAGAATACTCCAGTTGCGCAAAGCAAACCAAGATCATTAGAAAAATACTTCTTCAGTGGATTGTTCAAAACACCTCCAAAACCAGTTGCAGAAGTTTAGACAGATAATCAATATGAAGAAGAAGAATATGTTGCAAATGTTGACTAGGCAGTTGAATTGATTAGTTCCTTGGATGAATTGAGGAATTCAAGAAAGAAGAGTAAATTCTTACAGGAGTAGCTGTCAAAGTATGAAGAACATGAAAAGTTATTTCAAGACTCTCTTGATGCAAATGTTTGTGAAAAAGTCATCAACTATGAGAAACACCTGATTTGCGCAAAAGACAAGGTCAAAGTGCTTGAAGAAGAGAAACTTGCATTAAAGGATTCTTTGGAAGAAGTAGTCTAGATAAATAGGATGATGACAAGTCAGCTTGAGGAGAACAACAAAGAGATATCTTGTCTAGACGACAATCTAGTTGAAATGAAGGGAAAGAAACAAGTCCAAGTTCCTATATTAAACTGCACACATCAAGAAAGCAATAAGGCTACTGTTGAAGATGAAATGAAGAACAAGTTCAAAGACAAAACATCAATTCTTAAAAAGATCCTAAATGATCAAATATCACGTGAAGAAAATCAGGTATCGGTTATCAAAGGGCATCAAATAAGGTCTGCGACAAAGAACGTTGCTCAAATCATGTTAAGTCTTTTAGGTATGACAGTTCCTTCAACAAATACAACTCTTTTCAATATACTAACCAAATAAGGATCAATAGGATGAAGTGCGCAAGATGAAATCGCTTTGGTCATGTTGCAAAATATTGTCAAACTATGAGATGCTATGCATTTGATGGTTTTGGACATAAGGCTTTGTACCGTCGAAGAGTAGTAAACTATTCAGATGAAGAATTATTGCACAAAGGAAATCACATTCCAAGGAATCATAGTGAAAATTTTCAAGTAGAAAATCAAGATGGAAGTGCGCACAAGAAAAATGGGTAAGGAAATCTCCTCAAAAGTGCGCAGAAGAAGCAAACAATCCAAGTACATCCAAAGTAGCAAGCAATTGTTGCTCCTCCTGCTAATTTTAAGAAGATCAAGTGAGACCCTTGAATTCAAACACAATGCATCTTAGAATTCAAGGAGTATGTTATTGAAGGTAGGGTTTGAAGATGTTTGTTTCTGCATTAATTATCAAGAGTGCAGAAAGTTGTTTGTTGAGTAAAATTGTCGCAGAAAATAACTCAACATTTCAGTCAAAGTAAAAATTATGTGCATATATTCAGTTTGTTACCAAGCTATACATAAAAAGCGCTTGCAAGTGATAAAATGAAGAACAGATTAATTGTTGAGTGTTATGACACAAAAGAAAATTCCTTGCATGAAGAAAATGTACAAAAGTTGTTGAAAGATAGACATGAGTCTGCTTAAAAGGTATGATTTGTATTACATTCAAAATCAATGTTTTTACAAAATTGCATGAGCCTTCTACAATGAAAATGTTAGAAGGAACTCCATGCTGAGGCCCAAAAGGAGTATACAAGAAAACGAGTGAAGACGAAAAAAATGATAATTGCACAAGTTATCTACGGCCGCAATTCAAGGTCAAATTCTGAGTCCGACTGGTGTGCAAGACGAAGCTCCAAGTCTATCGGTACCAGCATAGTACATTCAGAGGAAGATTGCACATGAAGAAGCTGTAATGATGCCGACAATGGTGATTCAGAATATTGAGACCAAAGTGTGGACAGTTCGTCCATAATCTGTTGTTGCTGACGCTCCAGAAAATCAACCTGACGAGTCAGTTGAGTCAGTTGTTCAGCATGCCCGTATTTCACCTGCAATTGAGCATATTGATGTTGGAACTATGTTTCCTCCATCCAGTTTTTCTAGACTCCCACATCAACTCTCAGGCATGCAAATTCAGACTATTGTTATTGAACAACTAGTCCCACACTCTCAAGAGAATGGCTCATTCTCTGGTAAAAGGAAGCCATTGGAAAGAAAGGAAAATGAGAAATCAGGGAGCAATGTGACACAAAAGGGCAAGAGTGAAAAAGGTGATGAACCAAGCATTTTTTTGTTGAGCTCTTAAATAATTGAGTTGATGATTTTCGCGCACGTGGAGTTATGTCGAAGAGATATGCATTCAATATCGCGCAATTCGAAGGAGGTGGTGGAGTTGCCAAAAATAAATGCTAGAATTACTGAATTTTTGGATACAGTACAAAAGGCAGAAATCCAATTCATTGCACCATACGATGAATGGCATTGCCCCAAAAAGTTTGAGTACGGTTGCGACACGTCATTGTTTCCACACAAACTGAGTGTCATATTTGCTTTTATGTCAATTTGGCTAATAGATGAAAAAAGTGCCAAATATTTGGTTGTCAGGGAAAGGGATGCGACAACATTAAATGCGACAAGGCCCGGTGACAACCCAATAAATGTGACAAATGAAATAGTCAAGCGTAGAAAGGAAGTCAGCAGAAAAATAGTGCAAAACCAGTAAAGGATTGATTTTGGCACTGTGCGGATGGGACAAAAAGATGATTGCATGGGTTGGGACAAAATGATTATTGCATGAGTCACTACGCAAAGAATGATGAAGTGTTGTGACAAGAACAGGAGATCAAGATACATACAGACAAAGCAATCAAAGATAATTATGAAAGCAATATGCAGATTGAAGGATATAGTGTAGAAGAAATAAAGCATGAAGACAATGGGAGTTATCCCTGTGAGCAAATAGGTAAAGGCTAGCTTAAAACAAAAGAAAGAAGAACCAGTAATTGCGCAAGTAATGTCACCTCTTTGCCATTGATGTCAAACGGAGAGAAAAGTATGAAGCTTATAGTGCACATGACATGAAGCTGAGAAGTAATACAACTATGGAGAAAAATAATGAAGCCAAGATGCAATGCAACTGAAGCAAGACATACGAGATAGATTATGAAGAAGATGTGAAAGAGTGTGAAGCGGATTTTTGAAGTAATGGCATGAAGAAGATACAGAGAAGAAGCATGAAGCTGAAGCATGTGAAGCTAACCATGAAGCATGCAGCAGTACCGTGCAAATAATCATAAAGCATGTGATTTATGCAGAGATAAAAGAAAATAGAAGAAGCACTAGCAGTTTTATGCCCATATGTCAGAGGTTCAAACTAGCAAAGAACTTAGGGGGGGCATGCACACAAGGGGAGTACTGCGACAAGTACAAATGAAGCATATAAGTCCATGAAGAGGATTATGCACATCTTCATAAGGTATTGACATCAATACCAAAGGGGGATATTGTTGAACTTTTTTTGTCATTGATGTCAACTAATATCAAAGAGGATGTCAATTGATTCATTTTGAGTCATTGATGTCAACTAAAGTCAAGTGGATTCAATATTCACATACCATCCTGAAGAAGTATAGTAAAGAAACATTGAAAAAGTATATGTGCAAGCAAGATGGTGAAGCATATGGATGCTAGTGTGAAGAATTATATCTAGAAGTTGCATCCAATATGAAGAATTGTGTCCAGGAGTACATCATGCATATCCAAAAGTACATAAGGCACATGTACTTGAGTAGGTCACAAGTCCATCCAATCATAGTCCTTGAAGATGCAAGCTAAAGGTTTGCTTGGAAAAAATTTTGAAGTATGCGCAAGCAAGCTAAAGAATACATGGGACAAAGTTCAGTGTGCGCAATTAAGTTAAGAGAAGATTCTAGAGTGCACAAGCAAGTCGAGTGGAGTGCGCAAGCAACATGGTACAAGAGATGGTTGAACAACTATACAAGTCTGGAAAGCATGCAAGTCATCTCCAATTAGAAGAAGCTTTCAGTTGTTGAAGCGTGCACAAGTTTCAAGAATGGTGTAGCGATTGAAGTTAGCATATGTGCAAATTACATAGCCTTGACACAACAAGTGCGCAAGACCCACATGTGATGACACCGCAAGGGTCAAAGTCCAACCAAGTCGAAGATCACGTATGCGCAATCTTCGCACAAGTATTGATACTTCAAGTGTGCAAGATCAAGAAGTGATGGTACATCAAGGGTAAAAGTCCCACCAAGTCAAGGACCATGTATGCGCGGAACCCATAAAGAAAGGACACATCAGTAGCGCAAAACATGACATGTGGCAAAAGAACAATCCATGAAGCAAGGAAGAAGGAATGCCACAACCAAGTTGTGGACATACAATCCATGCAAGACATGTATAAAAAGGGAAACAAGTTGGAGATTTGAAGTAAGATTGATGGCGAGGTCGAAGAGATTCTAAGTGGAAGATACATATTTATATTCGTGGAAGCATAGGGTTGAGGTACATAATAGTAGGATCTAGTGAGGATCTGAGTGTGCACAAGCAGAGGAATGATTGAACTGATGGTGCACATAATGATGATGTAGATCTGTGACGATTGCGCAAAGACAGAAAGGAAGAATGCAGAAGATGCACTAGTTCGTGAGGAATGAATGATAGTTGCACAAGCAACACGCAGATAGTCACAGATATTTTAAAGGAAGAAGTGCAAAGATAGAACTAAGGTATATCAGAAGATGCATAGAAGTTCAGTTGATGCATGAAGGTTGAATTGAAGTGTGCGAAGTAGAGAAGTTCATCAGATGCACGATGACAGAACATTGAAATAATATAGTATGTGTGTCATGATGAGGATAATCTGAGGCAAATACATTAAAACGAAAGGACGAATCATAAGGCGCATAGTATGTCACATATTTTCTGAAATACTATGGCACTTAAACTAAACAGACACATCTATGTAAGTGTGCAGTTCCATCTGATACTAGTGTGTAATCTCATAACAACAAGCTATCAATTGAAGCACAGTATCATTTGGTTAGTGCAGTTGCATAGTAGTAGAATGACACAACAAATCAATGGCGCAGACTACAACAAGTGAAGTAGCACACGATATATGAAGTGAGTCATCAGCAAAAGTGAATAATTGAGTGGAATGAGAAGTCAAGTGATGTATGTAGAGAAGTGATAGCTATACTACTACATACAAAAGGTGTGCACAACAGAACGAACAACAGAAGATCATGAGTGTGTGCAAGTTGGAAATTTAGTAACGCGGAATATTATTTTTTATATCTGGGCGGTAGGACGATAGGACGGGGCAAGGAACAGGGGATCATAGCCTCCTACTAGTTGGTGTTGGAGAACACAAGAGTTGGTGCTTCCTTTAGGTCAGTGCCTATAAAACCAGGGGATCGGTTCCTCCTTCAAGTTGGTGTTGGTAAACATAGGAAGTCAGTGCTTCCTTGAATGTATTCTTTTCATTACAAAAGAGCATTTTATGGTTTTCACCCATTTGGGTTTCCACCTCAAAATCTTGTGTGTTATGTGTTCTTTGTCTTGTTACATATATGGATGAATGATTTTATTTACGTTGTATGCATAACTAAATATCAAGATTAAGTTAAGACTAATATGCTAAAGAAGGTAAAAAACGCTGATAACTGCACTAATACTAATTCAGCCCCCCCTCTTAGTATTAAATCAATTCCAACAAACACAACATTATTCATCTTTAGGATACCCTCATGCACCCTGAAATGTCAATAGGTGCTTGGCCATGTGCCTTGGATACTAAATAGGTCCATATTTCCTTGCCCACACACCCCTTGAGCTAGAAAAGCACATGGGCACGATTTCAAGCTTGTAGGGGTCCCCAAAGCCCAAAATTTGATGAAAATGGAAAACTAAACCATGCATATGAAAAGGGAGAGACAAGAACGAACCTAGTCATGATGGTTTTTCGAATGGTTTCCTAAGCGGTCTACATTCTCCACTTGAAAATATAAGGAAAACTTGAGCTCCAAGAGGTAAATGAGGTAAATGGTAAATAAGTTACTAGTTTCATTTGATAAAAGTAATTTAAGTTTATCTTTACCCACTCTTTAATAGTTTGGATTATTTTTCAAGTGGTATATACTATTACTAATTATCTCTACAAGTTTGTTTCATACTCATGGCAGGTTTCTCATGACTTACATAACATTTTAATGATCCAACAATGGTTTTCTTAATAGGTATATGTTTTGAGACTGACATATAGGATAGGATTCCCTCCATCATGCATTTGTGCATTATCCTTACCAATTTCCTCACTCCTTAGAATCCTCCCTACGAAATTGCAACATTAGCCCTTCTCTACTAAAAAAGCGTAATTTGTGTGGTATAGCCTACCAAGCATGGGTGCCCTAGCTTAGAAACTCTATTGTCATTCAATGCCCTTGAAGAAGTTTTTCATAGGCTTGAGAGACCCATGTTAGTCCCACCATGTCTTCATGTTGAAGTCACATGACTTCTCCTTCCCTAATCTTATAATGGCCATTACCTATGGGGGACTCTCAATTTTGTTTTAATTTTTGTTGCTACATTGCATATTGTTGCTTGTGATTTTGAGTTAAATGCTCCTTCTAGTTTTCCATCGGCCAATTATTGTTTATGCATTCTCATACCCATTCGTCTTTGATTCTATTGCAGTCATACATTGAAACCCTTACCGGGGAAGGCATGCTTAATTATGAGTGTCCACATCCTGCACATCCCTTTTTGCATTTTTTGCATAGGTATTTTCCATGCTCTTGGAACTTAGTTCCACACCATGCAACACTCATCTTCTCGATTGCATCAAAGAATTTGTTTATTCTTTTTCCAATATTTATAATATAAAAAAAATCAAGATAAAAAAAATCAAATCAAATATTTAAAAAAAGAGAGGGGAGGGCAGGTTTTAAATATTTGTTATATATTGGAAACAAGTCATGTCACCCTTGAACCAATCTATAGTCTTGAATCTACCAAACAAAATGAATTCTGGTATTGCCTTAGGATTTGAACCATGATCCCAAAGTTTATATTCCTCTGGTTGGTTACTCTTCTAATCATATGGAGAATTTGTTGATGTCTCTTGCGTAACATATTTATATCGTTGTTCCTTTTTTTTGTCAAGTGTTTCCCAAGTCACTAGTGTGTCGTGCTCAATGTTCAAGGGTTGTCCTGGCCTATGTTATCCATTCTTGAGCTTCCTTGACTTCACATGTCAGCCTTCCTTGTTGTCAAGTTGTTCTTAGTATGTATCATCATAACCAATGTTCACACTCGTGCTAGTGTGGAACATCCCCATCGACTTCTCATTGGAGGGTCATGTCTCATCAATGATGACTCGTTGCTCTAATATTTTGAACTAAAGTAGTAGTACCCATGGACTATTTACATCATTGATAGGTTATCTTGTGCTCAATAGATGACATATCATTATTAGTCACTAACTGAATGGTATCCCAAATGTTTGATGTCAAGACCTTTATTCATATTTTGGGATTCCTGTTGTACCATGGATTCCATTTTCCTTATTGGTGGAAGTTCTTGCCTCTTTCAATAGCTTCCATTATTGATTATTGATGGAATACCTTGGGCCAACAATAGCACTTCCTCATTTTGTTATTGCTTGAGTTTTGCAAGATTGTACCACTCACTATCGCACATTGGCACTATCTAGAGATCGAGTTTGTACTTACTTCAATTAAAATTGTTCTCTCGATATATATTGAGACATATATCCATTGTGTTTTTTTTCCTAGCTATGATCTATATGACATGGATCCACTATGTATCATTATCATGGCCATGGTCTAGCATTTTATAAATACCTCATGGACCCACTGTGTACTTTTTTTTGTGTCCATGATTCTACATCTCATATGCTTCGTGGATCCGTAGTGTACTTGATTTAGCAGCCATGTTTCATTACATTTGAGCATGGATGTTCTTGCCTTAGGGAAAAGAAATTTCCGACACCTTCATCTTAGTTGCAGGTACCTTTTTGAGCCACTATCCAAGAACCTCTTCCTTGATACCACTTGGCATCACTTCCTTAGAATTATAATGTATTTTGGCCATCGTCTCCCCTTCTGAACACACATAGTAGGGGGCATCTGTTATAGCGCAAATTGGCACGTATGCGTTTGTGATGATGATCTCCCAAGATGACACATAAGTGTTCAAGAATGATCATGAACATGATCCTATCATCATGTAAGTAGCCCTAAATTGATCATATATCGTGCTCTGAACCCTCAGAAGACAATCTCATTCTTTCCTAACTGAAATTACTAATTTAAAAGCAAAATTGAATCTTCGCACACATTTCCCTTTTGCAGGGTGAGTGGCCATGCTCCTTTCTATTCACCTGGGTGCATGGGCCAAGAAAAGTGCACAAAAAATAAAAATAAAAATCACGAAATAAAGCAGTTTCAAGGTGGTTGGTCGTGGATACAACTACTATAACTACTTGGTAACCATTCTAACTATCACAAACACTCGTGAAAAGAGGATATGGTGCCAACCAAGAGAAAAGAACACACCTAGTAAAATTTATGCTAGAGGAATTTCTCTACTCTTCTGAGCATATTTGCCCCATTTCCCCTTAGTGACCCCTGTCCTTGACCAGTCTTTCATTTGTTGTTGAATTCATCTCCCTTGTGTGACTTCTACCTTATACACTATTGGAAGATAAATCATTTGGGAGTTGGAGTACAAGTGGTTTGAGTGCATAGGAACCCAGTCAAGGTTTCGAAAGGTGTCGAGATGGTGGATAGGTAATATGTATATCATTCTTATTGCCTATTAATGGATATTTATGATATTTCCTTCCCCCAAATTCATGTCTAAATATTGAGTTGCTCAATCTTCGTTGGTGAAATAATACTAGAATCTTCCATAACTTAATCAAAATTAGTTATGCTTGTATCAATGCATTTGATTTGATTTGTATTTGTATTGAAGCCATAAAGCTTGTGAGGAAGGTTGTTTTTCTATTTTGTAGGTCTCAAACTATGGGAATGGAACATATCAAATCTGAAGGGTGGGAGCAACAAAAATTCAAGTTCGGAAACATGTTCCCCTTCTCCTCTTATATCTCTCCAATGTTTGCCTGCTTGAAGTAATATCTCAATTGTATTTAGACTATCAATTTAGAGAGCATTAAGTCATATTTCCCCCTTTCAGTTTGTTGGTGGTCAACTCTAACCATTAGAAAACTTTTCTTCAGAACACCTCCAAATATTGAATTTTGAGAACATCTTGCAAAAGTTAAAAATTAGATTTATAGTCCATGTTGAAAATTCCCACCCACTTTTTTTCAAAATCATTGTTTATTTGTTACAATATTTTTTATACACCATATGTGGAATAGAAAAGCAACGAATGTGATTCCAAAGCAATGGAATAAGGCTTTTGATATGTTGGAAAACTACCAACGATTTGCATGCATAGAATTGTGTAAAAGAGGGGAGTAGGGAGAAAAGTATAATCTTTTAAAGTGTATAAAAGGGATTCATCATTATCCTATTAATAGTTTCATGAACATTAGAGGGATCTGTCACTCTATGAAATTACTTGATACGCGATGTAAAAATTCAAAAAAATCGTCATCTCTAAATTATTAGATTAATAGATTATGGATGTTGAAAATCTGGAATGGATTAGTTTATGTTGAATTTTTTAAATCTTAAAATAAGTAAAATGTAGAAATTTGAATATTATAAAATTTTCAAATATCATTTTGTTTTTTCATCCATATGTTTAATAATTACAAAATTATTATTCAACACTCCAGTATTTTATATAAAACTTAATACTTAAGTTAATTAATATTAATTTAAAAAATATTGATATAAAATTTTAAATGATTACAAAATTATTATTCAACACTCTATCATTATTTTATATAAAACTTAATATTTAAATTAATTAATATTAATTTCAAAAATATTGATATAAATTTTTAAATGGTATAGTATTTCATTTATTTAGAGAGAAATCAAAATCTTTATAGCTCTATAAGCAAAGAAGGATAAAGTCATGAAAATATAAATGACGAAATAGAACTAGTTAAATTTAAGCAACTTCAGTCCAATAATAATAATAATCTATTTTTAAGGTCATAGCCAAGTTAGGCACCAATTTGGTGTATGAGACCCCCTTGTTTGTGGAACAAGGAACCCCCTATGTGCAAATATTTAACTGCTAAAGTCTACATAAATGTACATACTTTACTCCCCTTTGGATTTGAACCTATGACCTCCTAAGAGGAAACACATGCTCTTAATTGTTAGGTCCATTAAGAATTTGAACCTATGACCTCCTAAGAGGTAACACATACTCTTAATTGTTAGGCCCAATCAGGATTTGAGCCTATAACCCAAATATAAAGCCTTCTAATACAAAGTAAAAATACCAATCATGGAAGAGGCCAAAACCCTATGATCTATATACTTGTAGAATATAAAAAAATGAAATGAAAATCTATTAATGCCCATTAATGACCAATATAGGCCACTAAGACTAGAGAGTACAACTTGTAAAAATGGGCAATAGTTGAAGTGCAAAAGCCATATCCCAAGAGTACAAAAGAAAATATAGAAATAAAAAACCGGAATAAAATCCCACTTCTTTTAGAGGGGCAACTATAAAGAAAATATCAAGTAATATAGGAATAAGTTGCAAGTAAGAAGAAGAGTCAATCATTATCTTTGTCCTAGCAAGGAATGACAATAACCACCTTAATAACTTGTTTGATAATGGCCTGGATTGATGGGCACCATGGGGAGTTATTTGCAGTGTCCTTTGGATGTTCCCACTAGGGACTAGGGTTGAGGTGGAAATAGGGGCGAACGCTCTCTTAGCATCCAATATAAGAGAAGATAATTTTATTAATATCCAACTAATTATCACAAAGTAGGTCTATGGAACTCAAAAGGTACAACTAGTGCAATTACATAGTAAGAGTGCAAAAACAACTCCTAACCATAAACTACGAAAGCAAAAGAAACCGGAAGTTAGACATTTTTTGTTACATCAACACTCCTTATTTTTTGGTCGGAGTTGGGGATTTATATTTTATCACTCCTAGGACATGTCACTCTAAGGGTGCCTAGTTTTAGATGCTAACACCCTAACTCTGATAATCGAACAATTACATAGGAAGAGTGCAAGAACAACTCCTAACCATAAACTACGAAAGCAAAAGAAACCGGAAGTTAGACATTTTTTTTTACATCAACACTCCTTAGTTTTTGGTCGGAGTTTAGGATTTATATTTGATCACTCCTCAGACATGTCACTCTAAGGATGCCTAGTTTTACATGCTAACACCCTAACTCTAATAATCAAACTTGAGCCAATGATGAAAAACTCTCATTAATTTACTGAATAAGACAAATAAAAAAAAAACTAACCTTGAACGGAAAACGGAAAATGTAGACAATATGTAGGCCTTTAATATATCTATAATTACCGTATTTAGATACTTCTCTAACATGAGTGACTCGGGATGGGTGGGGCCGTCTTCTTTCTGGCTGGTAAAGTGGATATCAACTATCTTTAGTATGACATAACTCACGGGCTCTCTTTACACCACTCTTCCATAGTTATGGGTCATCGTAAACCCAAGGTTTTGAATTCATATTCGAAATTTGGTTTTTTAGGAGCTCAATATGATTTCCTCTATTTATGCCCATGGAACAGCGCTAGAGGACCTTCCAAATGATTAGTTCCCCAATTATAAGTTGTCTCGAATCTATATTGTGAGCGATAAGATAACAGAGCTAGCACGAAAGTATGAAATCAATTGAGATAAGGTTCACACATTGTGGGTACATCCTATTGTGGGGCTTTGGTGGCTTAATCATAAAAAAAATACTCAATTTTCACCATCCCTCCTCCCTCCTCACTCACCGTTCTCCCGCCTTTGAAAATCATAAAAGATTTGTTCTTATTATATACCCCTAATATTAACCTAATGCAACAATTTAATATATATTGTTAAGCATATATAATTATAATTATGATTTAACCAAACCAAAATTTAGTTTATGTAAGAATTATCATTAAATTAATCAATATTAATTAAAAAAATATTTTTATAAAGTTTATTATTTCTTCTCATACTATACCCTATTAAATATTGTTAATAAAATCCAAGAAAAGAGTCTCCATGCAATATCCTTGTCCATGCTACTTGTACTATTATTATATGCATAGATCATACAAGTTCAATTTGTCAAGTTTTATTAAGTCAATGAAGAAGAATTAGTTATTATTTTTCATATCCAGGGATCTTATAAGATTCTATGAAAATAACCCATATATAGAGAAGGATCACATAACCCTTCTCTTATCTCTTTTCTATCACATTAAATGATGAAATCTATTAAGTGATTAATATGTCGATATGAATGTAAATGTTGAAGAAGCAATCAACCCTTCTACATTCAACTCCTAAAACATTATGTTGATGATCAACATTGACATGATTTCGAAGTGTTGGAACGTGACACTAGAGGCGAACCTCTTGAACTTCATCATCTTATCCATGTTATCTAGAGCTATGTCATCATCCTATCCATGCTCACTTTAGTTATTTGTGTCACTATTTGACCCCTTCGGTAGACTTGCTAAGTTGCCTCATGTGCGTTTTTATAGTCCGGTCGGTGTCGTACCTTGGATTTTTTGTCATTTATCGCCATGGATGTCATCATGTCAGGCCTTTTATAATTTTCCATTCATCTAGTCATGTTGGTCATGTTCATATTTTGTTTAACAAAATCCATCATCATTTGAACTTTTTGGCAGTCTATCGAAGATTCGACAAGTTGGAGTAAATTGTGTTATGCCAACTAAAATCCGCCAATTTAGCTTCTATTGATAAAAATGCCAATTCAGTCTGTCATTCGTTTCTAGCTTCATCTATGTCTAGAAAGATTGAAAATATTACCATGGGCCCTCCTAGTCCAAAAATTGCCAATATCCCCTATTTTATTACAAAAAACTCTCCCTTCCTTTTAAGGATCTCGCACCAGAGGTAAGAGGCAGATACTACTAGGTTCCATTTCTGCATTTTTTCATTTCCATACTTAGTTGTCCATGACCCTAACAGGTAGTGATTGCAAGTAAGACTACATTTTAGATCCATCCATTAGGGTGAACGTAGAGTGTCCTATGCTGTAGGTATGTTTTGTTTTCCTTCACACATTGTACTTCCCTATCTATTTTTTTACAACTAACGTCTTCATGTGAGCAAGTTACTATCAGCGCAATCTAAGTAGGGAGTACTCCTGTTGTCTCAGTTTCACCAGGGTGAACCTGGAATGTTGAGAGATGCGTAGGGTCATGTAAACCTCTTATTATCAAGGTTGAACCTGTCACATACCCCAATTTTATTAAAATAATGTAATTATTTTTAATATTCCTGAGAACATTATGTTAAATTTAATGCTAAGTAGGAAGGGATGACTCAGCAGAGTCTCCAGAAATGGAATGTAAAATCTGAATAATTATTATTAATAAATAAATTATGGAGACAACAGCATGGGAGAGCTGTTAAAAGAGGTTACTGGTCTAACTGGTGGATGGAATTAGGTGGAAGGACAAAAGACAAGTGGCAGCATCCTCAAACACTTCCTGAGTTGCAGGTGGCAACTTCCCTATATTTTGGGGTCATGATTCCCCAAGAAAGTGGAATCTGAGCAGGTGGCTCATTAATGACAGTTAGCCCAACTAAGACCTAGGCAATCTTTTAAATACTACTCAATGAACTGAGCTGGGGGTTCAGCAATTGTTCTAGAGGGAGAATACATTCAGATGAATGCTATTCAGGAGTCCCATTGAGGAAGTGGGAAACAGTAAGGAAGTGTTTTGAGCAGGAAGTTGCAGTAACTTGGTTCCAGTATAGCTGTTTTGGCTGAGGGAATTATTGGCCGTACTTGGATTCCAGCCGGTTAGACCAGAGCAAGCTCGGGGGTCCTGAGAAGTGCTGTCTGGGCACTCTCCAGGAATTGGTAGGGAGGAACAGCCTCCCATTGCTGTTATTGTCTACCATCTACAGGTTCTGTCACTCTCCCTGTTGATTGGTTTAAATTATTTTTCTATGAGATAAACTAGTACAACTATGTATTGATTGGGTTCAACTTCAGGAAATCATTATCTGTACTTTCCTTTGGTATAAATTTCAGAATGCAGATGTTTTAGAAGTTTTCCTGTTTTATTTAAATAGAGTATATTATTTTATACAGAACCTAGTTTTCACTGTTACAGTTAATAAACACTGTGTTTATGCATATGCTAGAATTCCTGTTATTAGTTTAATAATAGACAGAAATATTGATAATAGATAATCCAGATTTATAACTATTAAACAATCATAAGAACAAATCTAGACAAATCTTAGTGTTTATTTTGAGATAATTCCTATCAGAATAACCTATCTGTATATATATATGTATTGTATATTTTAGTAAACTTTAAGTTACAAGTCTTTCCTATATCAAGTTAATAGATAAACAAAACTCATTTAATATATTATTTATACTCAGAACATGTCTGACAGTTATCGATTAATAAAAAGGTGACTGTAACAATATTTCATTGTTACAAGTTTTCACAAAATCTTAAACATTTACACAGTAGTCAAACACAGACACTAGTAACTGTAGATTTTTATTTGCTTGCTATCTAGTTTTAGAACACAGTAGCCATGTCAATATAATAGAAATAACAGAGTGGTTTTTAAACAATACAAACATATTAATACAACAGAAAAACTGTCGACTAACACAGTCATCATTGGCTGATTACAAACCATCTTAAATTATACACAGTATTAATATTATTCAGTACAAACATCTCCCTTGGAGTAGTTCCCAAACCCTACACGGCCGTAGCCATACAATATCTCTACAACAGACTGAAAAACAAATGAAAGAATGCCTTATATGGCAGACAGACTTACAGTATCTTATTACATAGTTCTATGTTTATATTATTTCATCCACAGTGGCGTTTAATAACAATACAAGAATCAAAATAAACTTTGTTATAATTCTTTTCCAGTCGCTATCAAGTTAACAAATTCCATATATATTTATGGAACACAAAATAGAACCTCAACTCGCATGATTAAACCCTATACTATTCAACTATTACAGACACAGTCGAGAAACATCCACTATCGTCATTTAATACTACAAATCGAAGAAAAACGCAGAGAGATAATTATAGGGTACATCATAACAGAGTTATCATCCATTGCAGGTATCGCAGAACCCAGTTATCTTTACATTCAAACACATTCTAAATATTTTAAACAAAACACGAAAATGAAACACGGCCGTATCAGGCCAGTAATATATTAAATATAAATCTTATACAGCGAGAATTGAACCCTATGCTTAGCCATTATCGGAACCATAACCAAAAACCCTGGCCTCATACAGTTGGCCGGGAATGGCTCTCCATAAATTTAACAGGGTTTTAAAACCCCATTTCATTTCAAACAAAACAATTTCATACATATGACTGCACCTACGAACATCAGGTCGATAATGACCTCAACACACAGGAGTTTCCCTCCAAGACTCAACCCTAACCACAAAACCAGCAAAGGAAGAGACAGCCGTGGATAACCAGGCTTACCGGAGAAGCCTGCGCGGGTGACAAAGCCCTGTACACCTTCAAGAGCCGCGTGACCTGCATTTAACGAATGCCGAGAGATATTAATACCCTGTCTATGCCGAGAGTTTGATTAAATATAAAAACAACACTTGCTTAAAACAGAAATTGCTTACCTGAGTATTGTAACTGTGGAAAATCTGAAAGCCACCGGTGGAAGCAGGCACTGAAACCCCAACCCTCGTCGGGTGAAGGAGCAAAGCACACCCTCGTAACCTTTCAATGACAGCCGTGACAAAAAAATCCTTGCAGTCGAAACCCTTACACTGGATTTGAAACCGTCAATAAGCACACCCAAAACCCAATGCTTGAACCCTCTCACAACATTAAGGACGATAGAGAAACTCTATCTCATATCCGCACCAGTACAGTAAAGTTTTGTAAACAGCAGAGACTTAAACAAATAAGGAACAACAAGACCACGATACAATGAAAACCATAGCAAACGCCATGACCAGAGCCGAAGACTCATCTTGCTAAAGAATGGAACCCCGAGGCCATAACCATCACACTCTGCATATTATTACAGGGCTTCAATACGAAACTCATACAGGGAGGGTTTCATCCTTAGGACCCGAGCCCGAAGGCGACTACAATAATCTGTAGGGTTTACAAAATCCGCTTATATATCACAAATTGCATGGAGGAGAGTGAACCACGTAGCATCCAAATAAATCAACGTAGCATGGGTCGAGACCCTATAGTTCCATTGCCAACCAAATCATTATACACCGATTTTCCCAAATCATTACATATGTAAGTCAACATACAAGATGACAATGATATATATAATCATTTGGCACAAAGTGCATGCCTTGCAAATGAATCATCGAGATTTCCAAGCATTTGGAATGCATAATCACTACAACGATATAAAAGAGATATAGTCAATTTAAACCATAAGTTTATGATCAATACAATCTAAATACTATATAGAATACAAAGCTTGCCAACGTATGGAAATATCAAGATTTTTGCACAATCAATTTATGTTATATATATATTAAACCAAATCATAGACTAATGCTATGAGCATGCTACATTCTCATGACCATTTAAGTAATAAGGTAGTTAACCTTAAATAAAATACCTTGATATTTAACCCTGGAAATGTTACCAAGTCTATCCGACATTTTACATAATCGCTATCATATACACTCGTCGGAATTGCTACCAATACTATTGTAACAGTAAACAATATTTGAATAATAAATCTCTATTAATAAGATGATTGAAATAGAGCTTCATCTACAGGTTCCCATCATGAAAGTAGTTAAAATCCATGCACAGTCATGTGACAGAAATAAACTTTAAAGTTGACATTTAACATTGCAGTATAGTCGAATATAATGGAATAATGCTAGAGGCGTCACTCTTGCACTTACGATTATTATTACAGGGACAAACAGTAAATCATAGGTATTTAAACGACAATAAGTCACTTGGTGCTATGTCACCTTACGTAGATGATAATTTATGATACAAACAATTGTTCCATCGCTAGTTACAGCAGTAACATAACATAATATTTATAAAAACAATAATTATAACTGAATAGTGTAATCTATCGCAGAACATGTGGATACTATCTGCATAAGAAATATCTTGACGATCTTTTAAGTTGTAAGTACAGGGAATATTGATGCTCACCAAGTTCAACCAACGGTGATCCTTACTTCGCTGGCACACCTGAGAAATAAAAGACGACATATGCATTAGCTCGTAAGCTAAGTAAGCCAGTCAACTACGACTAGCTCTTCCCTTGCGGTTCAAAACAAAACAGTCATTAATTACAATCACCAAAATCAAAGTTTTTAATAAGACAGAGTCTTCAACAGATTATTTTAGTTAGTTAATTTAAAAACAAATCAGAAATACTATCTAGTTAACATTTATTGTTGTAAATAAAATTTTTTAAATTTTTCGGAAATTTCGGGTTTTGACATGTGGTATCAGAGCTCAGTTTCAGACACTAGGCCTGTATGTGACTCCACTAAACTTCCGCAAACAATGATCATAAAAAGAAGATTTTGTTTTATTTATAAAATACTAATATATATTTCGGTTTCATCTACAGAACAGAAATTTTTCTTTTCTGAATTTTACAGACAGGTATGGAAAAACTGGGAGAATATGCTGAGGAGGAATCTCCCAATGTTGAGACAAGACAGATGTCAAAAGAACTTGAGACGGGAGAAGAAGCTGCTCACACTACTGAGCTGATGCAGACCATAAGAGGATTAAAGACAGAAATGGAAACAGTTAAGAGGGATAATGAAAGAATTCTAAAGACTCAGGAACAGCTAAATCAGTTATTGATAGAAAAATTTCAGACTGAAGTAAGGAGCAAACCAGCTGACTCAGAAGAAGTTAGTCATCCAAGAGGGTCAAAAAGGACAAAACCAACTAAATCTGACAGCAGTTCCTCATCTGAAGAAAGAAAGGGACAACCCAGTTATCACACTAGCAGTGACAGCAGCGAAGCTGAGCTGCACAACCAAAGGAAAAAGTACCGGCCCTATGAGGAGATTTTCGGGGAGTTTAAGAAGATAAAACCCCCAACTTTCAATGGAGAAGCTGAAACTGGAGAAGAGGCCGAATCCTGGTTATCCGGGATGAGAAAGTATTTTCAGATCTATAACTACTCAAATCAGCTAAAGGCAAGAATGGCCATCTACAACCTCTCGGGAAAGGCGGATATATGGTGGCAAGACCTGAAAAGGGTCAAAGGGATCAAAGAAAGAGAAGTTAATTGGAGTACCTTTAAAAGGTATTTCAAGAAGAAATTCCTGTCCGAGCAATATTATGAAGAAAGGGCTAAAGAATTTTATGAACTAAAACTCGGATCTATGACGATGAAGGACTTAAACAGTAAATTTTTAAGTCTGTTGCGTTATGTACCGTATTTTGTCGAAGAGAAACCAAAAATACAGCGGTTTCTTAGTTGCCTGCCCTATCATATCAAGGACAGAATTGAATATGACAACCCCAAAACACTGGAAGAAGCTATGCGCAAGGCAAATTTCTGTTACGAACAGAATAAAAAGAAAGAGGGAATAGCCAGCTGGAAAGCCAAAAAGAACAGCAATCTGATCGAGTACAAGAAAAAGGAATTTGTTCCCCATAAAAGTTTCAAGAATGGCAAAAACGGGAACCACTTTAACAGTAAAAGTTTCCAAGGAAACAAAAATGGAGCTGTCAGCCATTCAAACAATTACAAAAACAGCAAAGAGATTCCTAATAACCATGGAAACTACACCAAAAATTTTGAGCGAAAAGAACCTGTCAAGTGCTGGGAGTGTAATGGGCCACATTATGCTTCAGTCTGCCCAAACAGAAAGAAACAAGTCAACAATATTCATACTGTTCAAGACGAAATGACGGTTGGAGATTTTGCAGGAACTATGCCATTAATAAATGCAGCGTTGGAAAATCGTCAGGCTGACTATCAAACTTCCATGGTGGAAGTAGGAGGTATGATTAACAAAACCCCAGTTACTATATTAATAGATCCAGGTGCTAGTCTTAGTTATATTTCACCTCAACTGGTAGAAAAATGTAATTTGACTGTTGAAAGGTTTGATAATTCTTGGTCTGTACAATTAGCTACTGGGGCTAAGAAGAAAGTAAACTGCTATGTAAAAGAATGCATCTTAAACATGACTGATTTTAGAACTACAATTAAACTGAACATTTTACCACTTGGCTCTTATGACATACTTATCGGAATGGACTGGTTGGAACAACATAGGGTCGTTTTAAACTGTTTTGACAAAACTTTTAGATGTATAAACAGTAGTGGACAGCCAGTAACTGTTAGAGGTATCCCTAGGAAAACAGTAGTTAGGCAGATTTCTGCGTTACAACTTAAAAGAGCCGTCAGGAAAGGGTGCAAGACCTATGCTGTAACTATTACAGACGAGACCGATAAATCTGAGAACAACCAGAAAACAGTAGAGAACATTCCTGTCGTCAATGAATTTATTGACGTTTTTCCTGAGGAAATCCCAGAATTGCCTCCCAAGAGAGAGCTTGACTTTACCATTGAGCTGGTACCAGGTGCTGTTCCCAGTTCAAAAGCCCCATACCGTATGAATATTTTGGAGCTTAACGAGTTAAAAACTCAGTTGAAGGAGTTAATAGATAAGAACTATATCCGACCCAGCGTATCCCCTTGGGGAGCACCAGTAATTTTCGTTAAAAAGAAGGACGGAACTATGCGACTTTGCATAGATTATCGTCAACTAAACAAGATGACGATCAAAAACAGGTATCCGTTACCTCGTATTGATGATCTGTTTGATCAACTACGTGGCGCTACGGTATTCTCTAAGATCGATCTAAGATCGGGTTATCATCAGGTAAGAATTAAAGAAGAAGACATTTTCAAAACAGCTTTTAGAACCAGGTACGGACATTACGAATTTGTCGTAATGCCATTTGGACTTACTAATGCCCCAGCTGTTTTCATGTGCTTAATGAACAACATAATGCACAAGTACTTAGATAAATTTGTTGTTGTATTTATCGACGACATTTTAGTCTATTCTAAGAGCGAGGAGGAGCATAAGGAACACTTACGTATCGTTTTACAAGAACTAAGAGAACAACAACTTTTTGCGAAATTTAGTAAATGTGACTTCTTCAAAGATGAAATCCAGTACTTAGGACATGTAGTCACTAAGGAAGGGATTTCAGTGGATCCCGAAAAGATTCGGGCGATTGAAGAATGGCCAGTACCTAAAGATGTGACGGACGTTAGATCTTTCATGGGAATTACCGGTTACTACCGGAGGTTTATTGAAGGCTTTTCAAAAATAGCCAATCCAATCACTTCTTTGCAGAAGAAAGGAAAGAAGTTTGATTGGAATGCGAAATGTGAAGAAAGTTTCAAGAAACTTAAGACCTTATTGACAACTGCACCTATTCTTAGAATAGCGGACCCAAATAAAGACTTCATAGTTTGCACCGACGCTTGTAATGATGGTTTAGGCGGAGTGCTGACTCAAGAAGGACATGTCATTGCTTACGAATCTAGGAAGCTGAAAATCCATGAAAAGAATTATGCCACTTATGACCTAGAATTAGCTGCTGTAATTCATGCTTTAAAGATGTGGCGACACCACCTAATAGGCAGAAAATTTACCTTACTAACAGATAATAAAGGTCTGAAATACCTTTTAGACCAGCCAAATCTAAATGCAAGACAAGCCAGATGGCTGGCATTCCTAAGTGAGTACGATTTTGAAATCCAACACATAAAAGGGAAGGAAAATAAGGTGGCTGATGCCTTGAGCAGGAATGCAAAACTGAATTTTATATCAGCTAGCAGCACTTATACCTCTTATTTAAATAAACAGCTGGCTGAAGGGATAAAATTAGATGAAAATTATCAACACTTACAAATTACAGCCAAGGAACAGCCCACAGAAAGTTTGATAAAAGGGTATAGTATAAACGAAAACGGATTTTTGCTGTTTAAGGACAGGCTGTATATCCCTAATGCACCTACAGTTAAGCTGTTAATTTTAGACGAAATACATAAAACCCCTTATTCCGGGCATCCTGGCTATCAAAAGACTATCACTATGCTGAGAAAAGAATATTTTTGGCCTAGCATGAAATCTGAAACTGCTGAATATTTAGCGAAGTGTTTGGACTGCCAACAAGTAAAAACAGAACATCAACATCCAGCTGGATTGCTGCAACCTTTACCTATTCCTAGCTGGAAATGGGAAATAATCAGCCTGGATTTCATTACGGGTTTACCCAAAAACCAACATCAGAATGATTCAATTATGGTAGTGGTAGACAAATTAAGTAAATCAGCACATTTTATTCCTGTTAAAACCACATACAAGGCTGCAAACATAGCAGATATCTTTCTAAAACAGATTTTTCGGTTACACGGTATTCCAAAAGTCATTATATCAGACAGGGATCCTAAATTCACAGGAAATTTTTGGAGATCCTTGTTCAAAGGATTAAACACCACTTTGAATTTCAGCACCTCTTTCCATCCTCAGACGGACGGACAAACAGAACGAGTTAATCAAATATTAGAAGATCTGTTAAGGATGTATGTTAAAGATCAACCAGGTAAGTGGGAGGATTATTTACACTTAGCTGAATTTGCATACAATAACAGCTATCAATCATCAGCTAAGTTTAGTCCTTTTGAGGTTTTGTATGGACGAAAATGCAACACTCCTATCTCCTGGAGTAATCCAGTAGATAGATTAGTGTTAGGACCTGATTTATTGAAAGAAATGGAACAGATTGTGAAACAAGTGCAGGGCAACTTGAAGATTGCCCAGGATCGGCAAAAGAGTCAAGCAGACTTGAAAAGAACTCCTAAAGAGTTCCAGGTAGGTGAACATGTGTTCATCAAGGTAAGACCAAAGAAAAGCTCCCTAAGATTAGGAAGTTGTGCAAAATTAGCACCACGTTACTGTGGTCCATTTGAAATTTTAGCTAGAATTGGTCAAGTTGCTTATCAGTTAGCATTACCGCCAAATTTAAAAGTACATAATGTTTTTCATATCTCTGTTTTGAAAAAGTATGTTCATGATGCTACTCATGTTATTGATTGGAACATTGTACAGGTAGAACCAGAAGGGGAAGTTCTGGTAGAACCGGATTGTATCCTCGGGAGGAGGGAAATTACTCTACGGAACCGGATAATTGGACAAGTGAAGGTGCAATGGAAGCACCTTAGTCCTGAAGAATCTACCTGGGAGCCGGAAAGTAAGATGCGGGAAGCATATCCCCATCTATTCCAGCAGGTAGCTGAAGAAGAAGAATAAAGTAACATCGAGGACGATGTTACATTTTAAGGGGGTGTGTATGTCACATACCCCAATTTTATTAAAATAATGTAATTATTTTTAATATTCCTGAGAACATTATGTTAAATTTAATGCTAAGTAGGAAGGGATGACTCAGCAGAGTCTCCAGAAATGGAATGTAAAATCTGAATAATTATTATTAATAAATAAATTATGGAGACAACAGCATGGGAGAGCTGTTAAAAGAGGTTACTGGTCTAACTGGTGGATGGAATTAGGTGGAAGGACAAAAGACAAGTGGCAGCATCCTCAAACACTTCCTGAGTTGCAGGTGGCAACTTCCCTATATTTTGGGGTCATGATTCCCCAAGAAAGTGGAATCTGAGCAGGTGGCTCATTAATGACAGTTAGCCCAACTAAGACCTAGGCAATCTTTTAAATACTACTCAATGAACTGAGCTGGGGGTTCAGCAATTGTTCTAGAGGGAGAATACATTCAGATGAATGCTATTCAGGAGTCCCATTGAGGAAGTGGGAAACAGTAAGGAAGTGTTTTGAGCAGGAAGTTGCAGTAACTTGGTTCCAGTATAGCTGTTTTGGCTGAGGGAATTATTGGCCGTACTTGGATTCCAGCCGGTTAGACCAGAGCAAGCTC
This sequence comes from Larix kaempferi, assembly GCA_027924585.1. Classification (NCBI taxonomy): domain Eukaryota; kingdom Viridiplantae; phylum Streptophyta; class Pinopsida; order Pinales; family Pinaceae; genus Larix; species Larix kaempferi. The sequence goes on along the minus strand of BSBM01000500.1, from coordinate 6,445,406 downwards.
GGGGGTCCTGAGAAGTGCTGTCTGGGCACTCTCCAGGAATTGGTAGGGAGGAACAGCCTCCCATTGCTGTTATTGTCTACCATCTACAGGTTCTGTCACTCTCCCTGTTGATTGGTTTAAATTATTTTTCTATGAGATAAACTAGTACAACTATGTATTGATTGGGTTCAACTTCAGGAAATCATTATCTGTACTTTCCTTTGGTATAAATTTCAGAATGCAGATGTTTTAGAAGTTTTCCTGTTTTATTTAAATAGAGTATATTATTTTATACAGAACCTAGTTTTCACTGTTACAGTTAATAAACACTGTGTTTATGCATATGCTAGAATTCCTGTTATTAGTTTAATAATAGACAGAAATATTGATAATAGATAATCCAGATTTATAACTATTAAACAATCATAAGAACAAATCTAGACAAATCTTAGTGTTTATTTTGAGATAATTCCTATCAGAATAACCTATCTGTATATATATATGTATTGTATATTTTAGTAAACTTTAAGTTACAAGTCTTTCCTATATCAAGTTAATAGATAAACAAAACTCATTTAATATATTATTTATACTCAGAACATGTCTGACAGTTATCGATTAATAAAAAGGTGACTGTAACAATATTTCATTGTTACAAGTTTTCACAAAATCTTAAACATTTACACAGTAGTCAAACACAGACACTAGTAACTGTAGATTTTTATTTGCTTGCTATCTAGTTTTAGAACACAGTAGCCATGTCAATATAATAGAAATAACAGAGTGGTTTTTAAACAATACAAACATATTAATACAACAGAAAAACTGTCGACTAACACAGTCATCATTGGCTGATTACAAACCATCTTAAATTATACACAGTATTAATATTATTCAGTACAAACATCTCCCTTGGAGTAGTTCCCAAACCCTACACGGCCGTAGCCATACAATATCTCTACAACAGACTGAAAAACAAATGAAAGAATGCCTTATATGGCAGACAGACTTACAGTATCTTATTACATAGTTCTATGTTTATATTATTTCATCCACAGTGGCGTTTAATAACAATACAAGAATCAAAATAAACTTTGTTATAATTCTTTTCCAGTCGCTATCAAGTTAACAAATTCCATATATATTTATGGAACACAAAATAGAACCTCAACTCGCATGATTAAACCCTATACTATTCAACTATTACAGACACAGTCGAGAAACATCCACTATCGTCATTTAATACTACAAATCGAAGAAAAACGCAGAGAGATAATTATAGGGTACATCATAACAGAGTTATCATCCATTGCAGGTATCGCAGAACCCAGTTATCTTTACATTCAAACACATTCTAAATATTTTAAACAAAACACGAAAATGAAACACGGCCGTATCAGGCCAGTAATATATTAAATATAAATCTTATACAGCGAGAATTGAACCCTATGCTTAGCCATTATCGGAACCATAACCAAAAACCCTGGCCTCATACAGTTGGCCGGGAATGGCTCTCCATAAATTTAACAGGGTTTTAAAACCCCATTTCATTTCAAACAAAACAATTTCATACATATGACTGCACCTACGAACATCAGGTCGATAATGACCTCAACACACAGGAGTTTCCCTCCAAGACTCAACCCTAACCACAAAACCAGCAAAGGAAGAGACAGCCGTGGATAACCAGGCTTACCGGAGAAGCCTGCGCGGGTGACAAAGCCCTGTACACCTTCAAGAGCCGCGTGACCTGCATTTAACGAATGCCGAGAGATATTAATACCCTGTCTATGCCGAGAGTTTGATTAAATATAAAAACAACACTTGCTTAAAACAGAAATTGCTTACCTGAGTATTGTAACTGTGGAAAATCTGAAAGCCACCGGTGGAAGCAGGCACTGAAACCCCAACCCTCGTCGGGTGAAGGAGCAAAGCACACCCTCGTAACCTTTCAATGACAGCCGTGACAAAAAAATCCTTGCAGTCGAAACCCTTACACTGGATTTGAAACCGTCAATAAGCACACCCAAAACCCAATGCTTGAACCCTCTCACAACATTAAGGACGATAGAGAAACTCTATCTCATATCCGCACCAGTACAGTAAAGTTTTGTAAACAGCAGAGACTTAAACAAATAAGGAACAACAAGACCACGATACAATGAAAACCATAGCAAACGCCATGACCAGAGCCGAAGACTCATCTTGCTAAAGAATGGAACCCCGAGGCCATAACCATCACACTCTGCATATTATTACAGGGCTTCAATACGAAACTCATACAGGGAGGGTTTCATCCTTAGGACCCGAGCCCGAAGGCGACTACAATAATCTGTAGGGTTTACAAAATCCGCTTATATATCACAAATTGCATGGAGGAGAGTGAACCACGTAGCATCCAAATAAATCAACGTAGCATGGGTCGAGACCCTATAGTTCCATTGCCAACCAAATCATTATACACCGATTTTCCCAAATCATTACATATGTAAGTCAACATACAAGATGACAATGATATATATAATCATTTGGCACAAAGTGCATGCCTTGCAAATGAATCATCGAGATTTCCAAGCATTTGGAATGCATAATCACTACAACGATATAAAAGAGATATAGTCAATTTAAACCATAAGTTTATGATCAATACAATCTAAATACTATATAGAATACAAAGCTTGCCAACGTATGGAAATATCAAGATTTTTGCACAATCAATTTATGTTATATATATATTAAACCAAATCATAGACTAATGCTATGAGCATGCTACATTCTCATGACCATTTAAGTAATAAGGTAGTTAACCTTAAATAAAATACCTTGATATTTAACCCTGGAAATGTTACCAAGTCTATCCGACATTTTACATAATCGCTATCATATACACTCGTCGGAATTGCTACCAATACTATTGTAACAGTAAACAATATTTGAATAATAAATCTCTATTAATAAGATGATTGAAATAGAGCTTCATCTACAGGTTCCCATCATGAAAGTAGTTAAAATCCATGCACAGTCATGTGACAGAAATAAACTTTAAAGTTGACATTTAACATTGCAGTATAGTCGAATATAATGGAATAATGCTAGAGGCGTCACTCTTGCACTTACGATTATTATTACAGGGACAAACAGTAAATCATAGGTATTTAAACGACAATAAGTCACTTGGTGCTATGTCACCTTACGTAGATGATAATTTATGATACAAACAATTGTTCCATCGCTAGTTACAGCAGTAACATAACATAATATTTATAAAAACAATAATTATAACTGAATAGTGTAATCTATCGCAGAACATGTGGATACTATCTGCATAAGAAATATCTTGACGATCTTTTAAGTTGTAAGTACAGGGAATATTGATGCTCACCAAGTTCAACCAACGGTGATCCTTACTTCGCTGGCACACCTGAGAAATAAAAGACGACATATGCATTAGCTCGTAAGCTAAGTAAGCCAGTCAACTACGACTAGCTCTTCCCTTGCGGTTCAAAACAAAACAGTCATTAATTACAATCACCAAAATCAAAGTTTTTAATAAGACAGAGTCTTCAACAGATTATTTTAGTTAGTTAATTTAAAAACAAATCAGAAATACTATCTAGTTAACATTTATTGTTGTAAATAAAAATTTTTAAATTTTTCGGAAATTTCGGGTTTTGACAGAACCAGCCACGGCCTATTGTACTCGATGACTGTTAAAATTCCATTTTTAATAAATAAATATGATTTTGGGCATATTTGCATCTTCCTTAATTCAGTTATCATTCAAGTTCGCTAGTTTTTTTTTACATTTTTACTCTTCATGGAGTGTACATATATATATTTTGGACTATAAATATTATTTTTTATGTTTCTGATTACTAACTTGTACATAAATTTTCTAATTTTGTGCCTTTAGTTGTTAAGCGTTCTCATGCTTTATTTTTCAATCTAAAGTAGCTGCTATGCACAATTTTTAATAATATTTTATTTAATACAAACAATTCAAATTATTAAATGTATTTTCAGTGAAATTTCAATATTCAAATTTCACACTTTATCAAACTTATATCATTGCATTAACGAACTCTGAATTTTAATTGCATTAAAATATTGTAGAACTAAAATACTAGAAGCTTCTTTTTGCACACTAGAAGCTTCTTTTCAAATCTACTTGGGCATAAAAGAAATACAAATTATTGCTGCAATTTTATACTAACGACCGAAATGCATAGTTCCTGTTTTACTTGGAAAAAATATTTCATTAATGGACCTTAGACTTTAAATGCATTTAAAAATTCAAAATTAAATGAAATTGTAGAATTCATATTATGCATTGGAAGCAGTTATTTTAATTTACTTGTGCATCATAATAGATTAAATTATTTTTAGTTTTTTACACTAGCGAATAAAGCTTTATTATTTAGAAAATTAATTTCATAAAGTATATTTTTGTTTGTAAATATTTTTCTTTTATTTCTTTTCGTTAATTAATTAGCTAATTACTTTTGTTTTCTAAATTCACACAAGCATGATTGGATAGGTGTCATGTCCCCAATTTTGGTTCATCCAGTACCATGGGTGAAAGGGGACAAAATCAACCCCTAAGGGAATTAAATGGTATTAGTTCTATTTGCTTAGAATTAATTTTGGCCTAAGTCTCCCAAGTTGGCAAATTTATTTATTAAAGGTAATTTTGATAAATAAAATTAATGGATAATGAGCAAGTGGGCCAAGAGGGCACCCATGTGGAAGATGTTGCCAAATTGGAGTAGGGGTTAATTTTGAGGCAATTATACCACATGAATTAATTAATTATTAATTAATTGCTTAAATGTTGAATTTGGAATTAATTCTGAGTTGGAATATTTTTATTAATAAATATTGGCAAGTGGTCATAATATGGCTAGGAGGTCGAATTTGGTCATGTGGACCACTCTTGCCTTAGTGGAAAATCTCAGGAAAAGCAAGGAGTCCAAAGGACGAAAGAAGACAAGGCAAACAAATTAGAAACTGGCAAAAGCGAACAGAAAAGCTGGCAAAAGTAGGCAAAAGCAGAAAAGTGGAAAGTAAATAAAGTGGAAAGAACAAGAAAAGTTGTAAGTAAAGATTTAACAACATCCAGAAATCTAACTAAGGCGCAGTTGCTAATCTGGGTGAAGAGAGACAAAAGTTGGCAAGTTTTTCTAAGACAAAACTTGCTAATTATTCCAAGAAGGCGCCTACATGACTTGGAGTAGGATGGGCAAGTGGTAACCTACTCTCACAAGTCACCAAAGCTAAGTAACTTACTCAGCAGGTCATCATAAAGTTTATAAAAGAAGCCAACCAACTCCAATGAAGAACTTTTGATCATTTATGTTTTCTCATGAGAGCTTTGATGCTTCTCTAGTTGAGTGATGTGCCTCAGCTGTGCTTCTTGGGTGATGTGCCCCAAGGCCCATAGTTTCCAGTGAGTGTTGTGCAGGTTCATAACAAGATATTGCAGCCATTAACATATGCTACCATCCTCCATTGAAGATCCTCAGTTATTTGGAGAATAGGATTCCTCTAGCAATGATTTTACAGCTAGTTTTGGTGAAGATTCATCCGTGGAAGAAGATAGATCTTGGGAGTGCACCCAAGTGCTGAATGAGAGTTGATACAGCCATTTTTGCATACATCATAGGTTTTGAATATCAGTAACCAGCTTCATATCAGATCCATACTTCTCTTCTCACTCAATCTTACATTCACAGCTAAATCTAGAGGAGTTTTCCCTGAAGGAGAGGGATGACTTAGTGAATGCGCCCCAGTCAAGTTCAGAAGATCAGTAAGCAGAAAATTACAGTCATATGACTTGTATATGACCTGATCCTAACTCCATAGCAGATCCACAGTAATCTTCTAATTCTTCTCTTCATTCTCCATCAAATGTAATGAATATTTAGCCTGTGAGGCACTGTTGTTTTGGAAGGCAGTTAAATCAATAGAAGGAAAGTTCTGACATATTATTTTCAACCTGTATCTCTTCATTATGTTATATCAGAGCCTTATTTAATATCATATCAGATTTTATCATGTATTGGAGCAGTTTGATGGATTAAAATGCAAGACTAGCTAGTTGGGTGCTTATTCTAGACTAGTTTCACCATATTTACTGCTAAATATTTTTTGAGAGTCCATTTTGCATTCTGTCAGTTGGAGGAGGTTGATAACTCAGTATAATACCTATATCAGTCCCTGTAATAAGAATTTGGATGCTTTTACCCTCGTTTTGGGAAGCTTGTAATTTGACTAGCTCGGCAGTCCACCATGTGCAATTAATCCCAAATTCCTCCAAACTCTTCCAAGTTCATCCAGTATCTATTCCAGCATATTTTATGAGTTACATGACTGATATATCTCTGTCATAAACAGTATTAATTCTCACCCAGTCTTGTTGGCATATGCTAGAAGCCCAGGAAGCCTCGAAGTAGGCAATAGATTTGTTCTATTGCTGAAAAGTGAATGGATCTAGTACTTTGTGCCAAGGACTTCTGCTGAAACCATATTTTGCTTCTGCTGCACACTCTCACCTATAAATTCCAAAACCTAATCTCTCTCCTATCATCCCCATTCAGAGTTTCCATCCCCGTCACTTACATCCTACATAGTTTGAGAGTTTGCCTTAAAAATTGTTAGAAAATTTCCATTAAAAATCTGAAGTGGAAGTTAATATTTTGTTCAGATCTTGACTAGGATACTACAATAGGTTGCACATAGTTTTTGCAATGGACTACACCTTTTGTTTTGTGATTATTTGTGCATTTAATAACATCATATCATTGCACTTTGCTTCATTAATGCTCAAGGATACATCCATCAACCTTATGAATCCTACCTATCCAAGGGATCTAAACACAAACTGGGCTTCCATCCCCTTTTCTTCCCCTTGACCAACCCTCCAAGGGTACTTCCAATGTTGTTTCTCAAAGCGTGTTGTTTTGAGCATCAACATAAATGGAGACCATAGTGGGGAAAATATTCATGCCAATATTTTAATCCAATCCCTTTAATATTTCTAAATCTTTTTCTCATTATTATCCAATCGTGATCGAGTTGTGGAGCTTGGTTAGTCATAAATCTGCTATCCAATTTTTTGATTTTGTTTATCTCCTCCTTTCTTCATGGATTTTTTTGGTTCCTCGATATTAGGGGGTACATATAGTTAGTATAATACTATCATTAACCCCATTAATCCTCAAAATTTCATGAAGAAAGTGAACACTTTTCAAAATGAATTCAATGCCAATTCTGCACCTTGGTGCATACCTTCATCTTTGAATTTATCCACAACCAACTTTACGAACTTCAAAAACTCCACTAAGTATCTGAGGAATTTTAACTGTATATCCTTTGAATAGAACGAATATATCATATCATTTAACCTCAAGTTTACGAAGTTGTACGACCATATTCCCAAATCTATCCAACCTTCCCAACAATATTCCCTTGTCTAGTATTGTCATTGTAATATTCATCCTCCTTACCGACATCGATTAGAAGGGAGGAATATAAATTTCCTTGATTTCTCTTTATAGGCATGCCTCGAAATTGAAGATAGAAAAATGACAGGGTTGTCAGTGGACCGACCTCTAACACCAATATGTCCATGCTCCAAATGATGCGAGAAATGAAAAATCAAATGACTTCATTAGAGAATAGGCTAATGAAGAAGTCTCAGCCACCTCTTTCTCATCCTCCCCACCTTCTAAACCCACTTGAGATGATGCAATATTTCTAGCCTTCTCATCATCATTGGCACATTTTTTGTGACAAGGGCCATAACCCTTCTACTTGTGAATGTTACTTGGCATACCAAGAATGACTAAAGAGGGTTAAGCCTTCTATAGTTGGGGGACTTACCGATGAATTCTATGCCATCGTAACTAGGATTTGTTCTCAATTCAGACCCAATGCTTTATATGATCCTAATGTTTCAACCAATATGGAAAATTCAATGATCAAATCATTCCTCCTTCTATCCATGTGTCAAGACCTCTTTCGCAAACCAATCAGGCCAATAATTCTAGCATTACATCCCAATTCGCACCTATATTTCCCGGCAGTCATGTATCTTATGATATGGCGAGTCATTTAGTGAATTTGAAGGATAACATCTATTCTTTTGATGATCTTAGAGAGTTTGAGAAATATCAAAGCATGAATAACGCTTTCCCTTTCCCTTTCCCACCCATAACTTGTTATGAGACAATCATGCAAGACTTTCATGAGGTTTTCTCTTTCGACAATGACATCTCTCCCTCTAATCCCAAGTTTCATCCTCATATTTCTATTCATCAAGAGGATCTCATCCCACCTCATCTTAATGGTCCATGTTTTTCTAATATGTGAAATAATTTCCTAATTAAAGACGAGGTCTATAATTTGCAATGTGATGTCTCATAAAATCATAATCATTCGAAAGGGGAAATCAATTATTGTAAGGAGGTGAGTCATAATCTTGAATTTTTAAAATCAGATCTTGTTTTTCCACCCGTTCACAAAAAATATGCTTTATCCTTTCTGGTTTTTTTCAATGGAACACATCATGGGAAACACTCAGGTACTTCCCCTCATTTTGAGGATGGTACCCAAGGTAAACCATCGGTCCTGATTACGGGACCTAACCTGGTGGGGAAATCAAGTGAGGCCCTGTATAGCCACCTGGGTATTTGACCCCGAGACCTTCTGCTTACGATTACAACACTCAACCGCTTGAGCTAACCCACCGAGCTTCAATCCTTTCGGGTTATGGGTGAGAACTTTTATTTTCATGAGCCTATCTTTGAGTCCAAAACTTATGTTTTTAGGGAAGGCCCTCCATCAATCCATGACAATTTCCTTAATGAATTTGTTGATAATAATAATGAGAATACAATTCACGAAATCTATGTTGCATCTCAGGATATTTTGCAATCTATTTATGATGATTGTACTAAACTTATCCTTAATTGATATAATCATGAAGGAAGTGATCCATCTCTTTTAGGTACTAATACTAAAGATGAAATGAAATCCATTTGTCCAGAATCAATCAATGATGAGCAATTTGTCATTAAGGAAGATAATAATGATTAAATGATCTGTGTGGTGCCCGGACCCGAAACCAAGGCCAAAGGCACCACGTAACCCAGGGGGAAAGGATAAGTCAAGGTAATGCACATCGGATTAATGGTATCTAAGGCTAGGCCAACATGGAAAAATCCAACAGATTAAAACATTCATCCTTTCAAAACGTAATACAAACATATCCTTTCCTAAAGCACATGCTATGTAAGATAAATATGTTGTACTTGTAAATAATGAATGTTTATGAATAAAAGTACAATAAATTGATCCTTCCCAGTATTCTTGTAATGGTTAAGTATAAATGCTTGGTGTATGTGCTTGAGAGCAGTTTTTGGATGCAATGCTATTGAAAACATGAAAGTAAGTATTCAATTGTAGATGTTTCTGAGTGCTCAATTATTATTGTTATCATCCCATGTTCCTTTCACTTATCTTTCATATGAGGATTTCTTACTAATTCGATTATGTGTGTGCTGATTTGTGTGTTTAGATAGTGAGTATTAACAACATTAACCACATAAACCATAAGAGACACGGAGACATAGGCTTCCATTTGCAGCCATCAAAATAAATCCCGTGGATGTCCCCTACAACCATCACTCACTAGTAAAAATTAGATTCATGGTTTCCCCCCCTTCATCCATCAATCACTAATACAAATCAGATTTTATTATTGTCATTTACATTTATTTAAACACATTACAAATTATATCTTATTGCTTCCATTTACAACCATCTAAACACATTACAAATCAGATCTTGTGGCTGCCATTTACAGTCATCTAACACATTACAAATAAAAAATGATGGTTTCCCTCTACAAGCATCTAACCATGAGAGAAATAAAAAAATGATGGCTTCCATCTACAACCATCTAGCCATGAGAGATATCAGAAATGATGGCTTCCATCTACAACCATCTAGCCATGAGGGAATAGAGAAGATAGAGAAGGTTCATCACAAGTCAGGATTTACAACGCACAAAGCCCACCCATCCTACATTCAACTATTAACATAATAATCCATATAACATAGATAAGGATGAGGAGTGACCATCCTACATTCAAATTCTAACATAACGTCCATAAACATAAACATAGATCAAGTTATCCTCCACAACACATATGCATAATAAAATATAATTATTAATCATATAACCAAATACTTATATCAATATGTGCAACTGGATTCAACAAGACCATGTTCCTCCCAACCATAGACATTCCATGCTCATGCATCTCTCATCATGAAAATCACCCTCGAGCTGAGGACATGGTTCCATAAGTAGAGGTACTCTCAACCAGAGTAGCCATAACTCATTCCCTCACTATCTACTTTCCTTCGGTCTACACTGCCTGGAGAGTTGTGACTACCCGCGCTCAACACAGCCTTTCAGATATCACCACCCTCACCCAATGGATTTACGTGCTAGACTAGGGACAAGTAATCGCTCACGTGGAAACTAAGGTAAACAACCAGAATCTCTCTAGTAACATCTCTCTCCAACACATAACACAAGAGTCACAATGAGCTCAACCCAACCAACTAGCTAACTAACTAGCACAACAAGCAAACAAAACATATATATAAATCTCAAGGAGGGCAATTCGAACCCAAGGAGACCAACTCGAATTAGTTTGAGGTGTGGTTAGGCTTCATCATGGAGACTTAACTCGAATTGGTGTAGTGGTGGCTTAGTTTAGGATATTCCCTTTCTCGGATTAGCACCATGAGAAGGAGTTACCTAAAACCAAGGAGTGGAGGCAAAATAGAACAAGGAGAGAAAATGAGATGAAAGAATGGATCCAATAGGGTCATAAGTATCATGGAAGCACAAAAATAGGGGTGAATAAATGAGTGGGACACACGTGTGGAGGTGGAGGAAAGAATCAAGGAGGTGGAAGCTAAAAACTAGCTTACAACCCCTAGAAAGTAGGAAGAGGGAACTCCAGTGCAAGTGGGGCCTACAAAAGGGAATCTTTCAATCAAGGAGGGTGCATTGACCAAGAGGAACTCACCAAATCTCCAAGAGGGGTGCATTTCTCAAGTGGGGTTCATCTAACCATGAATAAGGTGCAATAGTAACTCCAAGGTCCAAAATAATCAAGAATAGGATCCAAATTACAAAGCTTGGGTGACCAACAACTCCTAGTCGCCATTCCCCCTCACATGTGGAAACCATGCCCCCCAGTCTCATTTGGTGTCCATGTTGAGCCAGTTAATTTTTAAATAATAATAATTTCTCAAGTCATTTTCCTGGCACCCTTTGCCAAAATAACAAAACAAAATAATAATTACATATGTTTGGGGATACAAAACATTGGGGTGTTACATGATCGGTGGGGCCTTAATTGATGTCAATTCAATCAATGATCTGTAGTGCCTTATTCCAAATCAATCTGACATGGTTGATGAAGTGGACAAGGGGATTCCTGGATTGATTTTCACGGATTATATTTGGGATTCATGATTTGATAAATTTTATAATCATGTTAGTGCCAACACATTTTATTTACATATCTTTTTATTTGATTTGACAAGAACTAACTTTTCTTCTTTGAGATTCATGATCAAATCAATATTTGTACTGGGTGCTAATGATGAATTGTTTTGTAAGGATTATGCAAAATAATAATTGTCGTAGTATTCATGATGTATTCTTATATAAAAAATTTCATCCAACATGATTTTTTTTTCTCTTCTTGTAGGAGTAGGATTGCATTTAGTCATAGACAATTTTATTTTTCTTCTATGCACTTGTTTCCATTTCGTCATATAGTTTAGGAGTTTTACCTTTTGCTAGCTTAGTAGTTTCTTTTGCTTAGTTAGTTTCTTTTCCTTTAATTTCTTTTCAGAGTTTCCCAAATAAGTTCTCATGGAATTTGACATCTTTAAGTAAAATGTGGCACTATGCTCTATCACCAGATTGTTTGGATGATAAAATCTAACATGATGAAGATCAGTCTTGCTATACAGGAAAGGACATGACGTGGAGAGGGAGGACCTATCGGGTGGTTCATAGTTATCATCCTAGGGGTATGTCGAACTGTTATTAGCTTTATGTTTTGGTTTCTCAACACTTCTTTTTTCACTTTGCTTCACTGATTGTGGAATGCTAGCCTCACTCTTTTCACTCCCTGCCCTTTTTCAGGGATGAAAATGAGTACATGTACCTGCTTAATGGATACATCCTTGTATGTTGATCAGTCATTATTGATTCATCCTATTTCATTGTGTTTCATTTGCTTTTAGTTTTGTTAAATGTTGATGCTCAACATTGACACGATTCTAAAGTGTCGGGACATGATGCCAAAGGAAAACCTACTGAACTTCATTGCATTGTGACTTCATCTTCTCCATTATGGTTAAAGCTATGTGATCATACTTCCATGCACACATTAGTTATTTACGTCACTATTTGACCCCTTCGACAGACTTTCCAAGTTGCATCATGTGCATCGTTATAGTCTGGTTGGTGTCATACCTTGGATTTTTGTCGTTTCTCGCCACACATTTCATCATGTCATGCCTTTTATACTTTTGCTTTCAACTCGTCATGTTGGTCATGTCCATATTGTTGAAGAATGTAAATTCAGAAGATATTCTTATTTGTATTATTTGGGTCATTTGTAATATTTGTATTGTACACCCTACGTGGATTATTATTGATGTAATTGATTATGTAAAATTCATTGAAAGAGTCAATGTAAACCCTAATTGTTAGGTCGGCCTGGAAAAATATAGAAAATAATATTTTATTGTAAAGTGTACAGGTCGTCCCAGTTAGGTGAGTCAAGCTGACCCTGTAAGTAAAAGGGTCAAGTCATTTTATTAGTATAAATGAGGAGTTCGACATCCTCATTTGGTCGCCTCACTCACTCATTTGAATTCGCATGAGTAGAGAGATAGATTCATAAAGAGTAGCTACTTTTGGAGTCTTCTTTTTTCTGGGTATTTGCAAGAGGGGTACTATTATACATTCTAACGAATCTATATAGAAGAATTTTGCTGGGTTTTTCTTCCCCGAGAGGGTTTTACTAGGATAAAATTGATGTGTATTATTATTCATGTTGTGCTTTTTTATCTTTCATTGATCCATATTGTTATTGCACTTAAAATTTAACATGGTATCAGAGCAGGCCTGAAATAAAACATTGTGCAGCTGCTACAACTACAGAAACTAGGGTTTCTTATTCATGGAAGAAGTCTCTACAAATTAGCTGAAAAAGAGGGTGGATTCAACTCGCCTCGCTAGGGTGCATCTTTCTACAAAGCATAATCTCATTCTGAGAATTTTCATTTTTGGGTCCACCACTTCATCTCAAAGAACTAGAGCATTAGGTTTTTGGAGGACATGTCCACAGAATCAGGAAAAGAAGTACATTGCTCAACTCGCCTTGGGGAGGCACACATTTTCCTCCAATCAGTTTTTCAAGATCCTGAAGTTGAAAAATTAAGGTTTCCCTAACAAACCCTAGGCCACCTTGCAGCCATATCTCAGAAGTCAGCCTTGGTTGGAGCATCTTATTTGGTAATTTATACTCTATCTATTTCCATTTGAAGTTCTCATTTATCAAATTAATCAAGATGAAAAACAATACCAAGCTTGAGGATAAGCTTGAAGGGGTAGAGAACTTTTGAGCATGGAAGTATAGGGTGATGCTCATCCTAGAAGAGCATGATTTGGACAAGTATGTTACAGAGGTAGTTTGATGCATTGAATGGACTATTTGAAGGTACCAACATCAATAGGAATATGACCTTGAGGACTCAACTCAAGGTTGTGAAGATGCAAAACAATGAAAGTATACAATCCTACTTCACAAGGGTTTCTGGCATCAGAGATCAATTAAGTGCCATTGGAGATGAAGTAGAAAATGCAGAACTAGTGATGACTACCCTAAATGGTCTTCCAAGATCATGAGAGTCATATATTTAAGGAATATGCTCAAGGAAGAAACTTATCTTGTTCAGTGCATTGTTGGAATCTTGCACTCAAGAAGAAGCTAGGATTGGTACTAGAGAAGAAAAACTAGGAGATGAGGATAATCAAGCCCTACAAAATCATACCAAGAGAGGGAAGAAAAAATATCATCATCACAAGAAATCACACAAGGGTAAGAGATCCACTAAAGACTGCTCAAATATCAGATGCTTTAATTGTGATGAGTTGGGGCATGTCTATAAGAATTGTCCCAAGAAGAAAGGATTCAAAAAGAGGAACAAGAAGATACATCATGCTCATGCTGCAGAGGATTATGAGAAAGCAAGAAAGGATTCTTCAAGTGACGAAGAATATGTTTTGATATCAACACTCACAGGTATGGTTTCACTTGATGATAATGATTGTCTTGTTGATAGTGGTGCCTCTAAGCACGTGACAGGTTTCAAGGATTCTCTCAACAACCTCACAGAGAAGGACTCACCTCACAAGGTGAAGCTAGGAGATGACTATAAATATCCCATCAAAGGGGTAGGAGAAGATTCCTACAATATTGAATCTAGGAAGCCTATCAAAATGAAGGATGTTCTATATGTACCTAGTTTGAAGAAGAACTTCCTTTCCATCTCAACACTAGATGAGAAAGGATTCAGAGTAGCATTTGTGGATGGCCAAGTACTTATGTGGCCCAAAGGTAATGCATTTGATGATGCAGTAGTAATTGGAGTGCAAGAGGGAGGACTATACAAGCTCAAGGGACACCCAGAACAAGCCTTGGTTCATGAAACTATGGAACCAAGTGAATTGTGGCATAGAAGATTTTCTCACATCAACTACAAAGCCTTACCAATTATGAGCAAGATAGTAAATGGGCTACCTGATATCTAGAACAAGCATGAAGGCATATGCAAAGGATGTGCAAAAAGAAAGAATGTGAAGAATCCATTTCCAAGTAGCGACAACAAATCAAAGGAGATTTTGGAACTCATACATTCAAATGTTTGCGGGACTATGTCCTTCAACTCATTAAGTGGGTATGCCTACTATGTTTCTTTTATTGATGATTATTCAAGAAAAACATGGATCTATTTCTTAATATCCAAAGATGAAGTATTTAGCAAATTCAGGGAGTTTAAATCCCTTGTTGAAAATCAAACTGGAAAGAAAATAAAAATATTAAGATCAAATAATGGAGGAGAATTTACCTCGGAATATTTCAAATAATTATGTAAGGATTCATGGATCAAGAGGGAGATGAGCACTCCCTATAATCCACAACAAAATGGGACTACATAGAGAAAGAATAGAACAATTATGGAAGCAGTGAAGGCCATGATCCATGATCAAGACCTTCCTATCCACTTATGGGAGGAAGCTGCAAGGACAACATTATATGTTCAAAATAGGACTCCCCACAAATTTCTTGAGAATAAGACACCAGAAGAAATGCTTATAGGAGAAAAGCCAGAGGTCAACCATTTCAGAATATTTGGTTTCCCAGTATACATACATATTCCGAAAGAGAAGAGAACCAAGTTGGAGCCTTCAGGAAAGAAGGGAATCTTTGTTGGTTATAGTCATTCATCAAAGGCTTACAGGATATACATACCAGGATTCAAGAAGATCGAGACTAGAAGAGATGTAACCTTTGATGAAGACACTGCCTTCAGCAGGTCAAGGAAGATTCACTCCGATGAAGAACATGATGATGAACCTGAAAAACCCAGAGTTCGAGATACAGTAATGGAAGAGCAGGTTCAAAAATAACCTAAGGATCATGATATGACTGAGCCACAGAGAACAGTAGATCCACCAAAAGAAGTGAACTCACACAAAAGAAAACCAGATTGGGCACGAGAACTTATTTAGGATGCAGATAAGCATGGTGCCCTAGAAAGAATCAAGAGACCTCAAACTTACTCCAACTATGTGGCATTGTTAAGTGACATCAATGATGTCGAACCTTCCAGTTATGAAGAGGTTGCTGAAAAGAAAGTCTAGAAGGATGCTATGATCGAGGAGTGTCAAAGGAGTATCAATCGACCATGAAGAATGACGTCTGGGAGGTGGTTTCGAGACTAGAAGGGAAGTAAGTAGTGTCTTCCAAATAGATATACAAGATTGTAATAATATGCAATGATCTGACAGCTGTAGAAACTCACAATCAAACTCACAAATATGTTGCAAAGAAGAAGAGAAGGAGACACTCAATGATCACTCATAAACATAGTAGAATAGAACATAATTTCAGTATTATACAATGAATATGAATGTAAGTGAATGAGTACAATAGAACAATAAGGTGCATAATATAGGATTCGAATAGGCCAAGTAGGGCATTCGAATTCCTAACTCAGAGTGTGGCTTGAATGATAGTGGAGTCATCATCCAGTCAATGTATCAGTCATCAAAGGTAACAATCAGTCAACTGAGTCTAACTGAGTGAAGTAGGCACTAATTGAATGAAGGAGGCTCAGTGGAGGGCGCATGACGAGTCTAACTGAGTGAGGTATTCATGAACTGAATGAAGGAGGCTTAGTGGAGGGCACATGAGGAGCTAATTGGAGTCAGAATGGGAAGACTAGTCTCACTGGAGGTCTATCAGAGTGAAACAGTCAGTGGGGGAGTCAATCTAGCCTCAAATCAAGGAAGAACTGAGAGATAACTGACTAGTAGGTGAGAAAGGTGCCTAACTAGTTGTGGTAGATGAGAAAGGCGCACTAGCCATGCAAAAGACTAGAGAAGGGCGCCGTTGGTAGCTGGGAGGATCCTTGGGGGCTGTAGACAGGCTGTGGAGAGCTAGAACCAAGCTCAAGGAGCTGGGAGGTCCACCATGATGATGACTGGATGCATGCAGTGGCATGCAAATGCATGCAACATGCAGTTTTGCATGGAGGTAAAGAAGAGCTAGAAGCAAGCTCTAGGTGCTAGGGAGACCACCATGATGATGAATGGATGCATGCAAGTGCATGCAATATGCAGATTTGCATGCAAGCATGTCCAACACCCCCCCACAAGCTATACTATGAGGAAATAAATGAAGAATAGGGCCCTAGTAACTAAGACCAAAGGTCACCTTGTAAAACAACAAGATAGGGCCCTGGTTACTAAGACCAAAGGTCACCCCATACAATCAATCTAACATAAACTAAGTGAGGAAAGAGAGAAAACCCAGTGGGAAGAAATCCCTCCCTCAAAAATAGACTGAAAGTGCTAAACTAGCATATCATGACATACCCCTGAAGGAGGCAAGTGCCCTTCTTTTCCGAAGAAGGATCGATTGATCTACAATGGGTGAGTAATGTGAGAAGGATGAAACCTTCCATGCTGAAAATATGATCTAGTTCTTCTATGATCATTTAGATGACCAACCAAATCACCATCAAATCGGAGTGTAGTGGATGCCCATCAAGGAAGAGGAGGAATATCAGGTGAGAGATCTTCAGGTTCTTGTGGATCTGGATCTCCCATTTGCTCATCTTAATCATCAGTTGCTAGACCTTCAGGTTCTTGTGGATCTGGATCTAGCATTCTATCATCATCATCCTTAGTTGTTAGACCTCCAGGTTCTTGTGGATCTGGGTCTAGCATTCCCTTTGGATATGGAACAAGTGAAACTGACTCATGCTCACCATGTGCAAAATCTGAAACTGAATACTCATGAGCAAGTAAAACTGACTCATGCTCATCATCTCTTGAATAAGGAGTATAATCAAGACTGTTGATGTCATGAAACTATTCTAGAATATGCGAGTAGTCCTCCTTGGAACCATCATAGCTGTAATCAATAGAAGAACAAGAACTAGATGATGATGGATTTTCATTTAGATCAAAGGAGGAGGTCCATTCTGTAACAGGATTTGTTTCATACATTTGTACTTCTTCAAGATTCCTCTTTTTCTCAATCTCTGTTGGTGTATCAATACCTTTTGAGAGAGGAATGAAGTGAGAAAACTCATAGAGTTTGGACTTATGATTTGAGACTCCTTTGGCAATAATTTCCCCTGAAACCATGCTTTCTACCTCGACTTCATGTGGAGTAAAGATCATCCTTTTGGCTCTCCAGTATGAGTCATCTGGTATACTAAGAGGATATTGAGTGCAAGAGAAGGAACATAAAGCACATGAGAAAAAGATCTAGAGTCAAGATCAATTCTTTCAATACCTTGAGAAGGGATTTATGAATCATTACTCATTTTGATGGAAGGACCACTAAAGATTTCGAGACTAGAGAAAAGTTCCTTGGAGGAAACCATTTGACAAGATTCTTCTAAATCTATGATAAGAGAAGGACTAGTTGATGCAGATGCTATGAGAGCATTACACCTTTCCTTTCCTTTGGATCTGGGAGATTCAGAATCTTTCTTCCTTGCACATGCTGGTACAGGAAGGCTGTTCTCTTCAAGTAAATTTGCCATCAAATCTATAGTCTTCCGCATGCAAGCACTCTCGGGATGAGGCCCTCTATGACAGTATGTGCACTCTCTATTTACCTTTTGAGAATGTTTGGCCTTCTTAGAGTACGAAACTCTAGCTAAATGGTGTGTAGGCATTGTATCACCAAGAATCTCTAGCTTTCCTATATCATTCGCTCTCTCTACAACTGTAAGGGCTGAATCCAATTTGGGTATGATCATTCCCATTGAAATCAACTTCTCTTCCTCTTGGGTAAGAGATTGTGTGAAATCATCAAATGAGGGAAACTTCCATCTTAGAATGGACAACCTAGCTGACTGGAAAGTAGAGACAAAAACTGAGAAATTTGCCCCAAAATTTGAGAGAATTCTAAGTATAAGCTGCTTATCTTCCTTCACTATCTCATACCTTTTCAGCTGTGATATCAAGCTTTTGAACTTGGTGAGAAAGGAATTGATAGAATCGAAGCTGCTAGGACTCAAACATATGAGCTCATTTTGCAATTTGTGTGCTACCATATCATCTTTTGGCCCAAAGAGAGATTCGAGCTTGTCCCACACCTCTTTTGGAGATGCAAGATCGATAACATGAAAGAGAAGTTCATCAGAAATTGAGAGAAAGAGGAGACCAATTGCTTCTTCAAGCCGATCCCAGTACTTGGAATTTTCAACTGCACTGAGAGGTTCTACCATCGTTCCATTGAGTATTTGGGTGAAGCTCTTGGATCTCATGAAGAGAGCCATCTTGGATTTCCACTCAACATAGTTGGAAGATATAAGCTTTAGATCCATTGGAACAAAGAAATTCAATAGTTGAAGAAGATTCCAAATGGGTGAATAAACCTGCAAAACAATAAAAGATGTGCTGATGGAGAATGCTACACTTCAACTGAACACTACCTTAAGGACACTTGGCACATGGACTAAGTCCTTCACAACTGGCTAGACCTTATTGGATTTCTCCAATGAAATCAAGTAATAGCACCAAGATTTACTATGGAAACTCAGAGGCATCTGGTGCACAAGTGAAAGATAGTTGCACAAAGAAATGATGCAACTGCTACAATTCGAATAGCTGCTTCCTGCTCTGATACCATGTAATAATATGCAATGATCTGACAGCTGTAGAAACTCACAATCAATTATCACTCATAAACACAGTAGAATAGAACATAATCTCAGTATTATACAATGAATAAGAATGTAAGTGAATGAGTACAATAGAATAATAAGGTGCATAATATAGGATTCGAATAGGCCAAGTAGGGAATTCAAATTCCTAACTAAGAGTGTGGCTTGAATGATAGTGGAGTCATCATCCAGTCAATGTATCAGTCATCAGAGGTAACAGTCAGTCAACTGAATCTAATTGAGTGAAGTAGGCACTAATTGAATGAAGGAGGCTCAGTGGAGGGCGCATGAGGAGTCTAACTGAGTGACGTAGGCATGAACTAAATGAAGGAGTCTCAATGGAGGGCGCATGAGGAGCTAACTGGAGTCAGAATGGGCATACTAGTCTCACTGGAGGTCTATCAGAGTGAAACAGTTAGTGGGGGAGTCAATCTAGCCTCAAATCAAGGAAGAACTAAGAGATAACTGACTGGTAGGTGAGAAAGGCACCTAATTGGCTATGGTAGGTGAGAAAGGCGCACTAGCCATGCAAAAGACTGGAGAAGGGTTCCTTTGGTAGCTGGGAGGCTCCCTGGGGGCTGTAGACAGGCTGTGGAGAGCTAGAACCAAGCTTTAGGAGATGGGAGGTCCACCATGATGATGACTGGATGCATGCAGTGGCATGCAAATGCATGCAGCATGCAATTTTGGATGTAGGTAAAGAAGAGATAGAAGCAAGCTCTAGGTGCTGGGTAGACCACCATGATGATGACTAGATGCATGCAATTGCATGCAAGTGCATGCAGCATGCAGATCTTCATGCAAGCATGCAAAATAAAAAAATGATGGGGAGAATATTCCAACAAAGATCAAGTACGCAGCATACGGAAGTGTCAAGAAATACAAGGCAAGGTTTGTGGTTCGAGGTTTCTCCCAAAAAGAAGGTATTTATTATGAGGAGACATTTTATCCAGTAGAGAGATACACTTCGATCAGGTCTGTACTTGCTATTTCCAAAGTGATGAATTGGAAGGTGCATCAGATGGATGTGAAGACTTCCTTTCTGAATGGTGTAGTGGAAGAGGAACTGAATGTGTAGCAACCACTATGATTCGATACACATGATAGGAAGACTCATGTGTGCAAGTTAAAGAAGGCCTTGTACGGATTGAAACAGGCACCCAGGACATGGTATGGTAGGATAGATGGGTTTCTGATGAGCTTGGGATTTACCAAGAGTAAATCAGACTCCAACCTTTACTACAAGGTTGAGGAAAGAAATCCTATGATTCTACTATTGTATGAAGATGACTTGTTTTTTACAAGTGAAGAGAAGGTCATAGCATAAACGAAGAGAAAGCTTGTCGTAGAATTTGAGATGAAAGACCTGGGTATGATGCATTACTTCTTAGGTCTTGAGGTGTGGTAGAATCTAGAGAAAATTTTCTTAGGCCAAGGAAAGTATGCGGTAGAGATCCTGAAGAGATTTGGAATGATGGATTGTAAGCCCATGGCCACACCTATGGCATCGAATCTGAATTTCTTGAGTGATACTTCTTCGAAACTAGTGGATGCCACAGTGTATCGGCAGATAATTGGTTTGCGAATGTACTTAACGGACACGAGGCCAGACTTATGCTTTGTGGAGAACACTCAGAGTCAGTATATGGTAGAGCCGAGATATGTTCACCTAGCTATGGCAAAGCATGTGCTGAGGTACCTGAAGGGTATGGTTGATTATGGCCTCAGGTATGCATCGAATCAAGATATTAACCTACAAGGTTATGTGGATGCGAATTGGACCAGGAGTGTCACTTATAGAAAGAGCACATTAGGGTGTTTCTTCAATTTGGTATCGGGTATGATCTCATGGTTCAGTAGGAAGTAGACGAGTGTGGCACTCAGTACATCCTAGGCCAAGTATATGGAAGCTTGTTCGGTAAGTTGCGAATCAGTGTCGCTTCGTAAGTTGCTATCAAGATTGTTTGATCTTGGGTTAGAGGTGACTTGAATATTATGTGACAACTAAAGTTGTGTGAAGTTTTCGAATAACCATGTGTTCCATGACAATTCGAAGCACATCGAGATCAGGTATCACTATATCTTGGATATGGTGTAGAAGGGAGCAGTGAGGCTCCCGTATATAACAACAGAGGAGAAGATATTCGATGTGTTGACCAAGCCTCTGCCAAGAGGGAAGTTTGAATACTTCAGGGACAAGCTTGGAGTGGTCTAGATCGAGAGGGAGTGATGAGATAGAATGAGGTAGCAGGTAGTCATGGGTCATGTGACGTAATTAAGTCTCCTAGGCTACAAGAGGATCTAGATGAGTAGAGAGGTAACGCAGGTAGTTGTGGTATGCAATGTAATGGATGCTCCTGGGCTAGACCCCCGAATGGCTTGCTCGGTTCGTGGATGAGAAAAATTGCATTTGGTATGAAAAAGGACCAGCTTTGCTGAAAATCCTAGGTTTTATCTAGGTCACATCTAGTATGAAAGAGGACTGGCACTGTGGTGGAAAATCCTAGATTTGATCTAGGTCACATCTAGTATGAAAGAGGACTGGCACTGTGGTGGAAAATCCCAAACTTGGTCTAGGTCACATCCAATATGAAAGAGGATTAGCATTGTGGTGGAAAATCCTAGATTTGATCTAGGTCACATCCAATATGAAAGAGGACTGGCATTGTGGTGAAAAAACTATAATGATGTAATGTGTTCTCCTGGTCTACTCAGTGTAGCTGCGGGTGATCACTCACAGGTGGAAAGTCCTAGACTCCATCTAGATCACATCTAGCATGAAAGAGGGATGGATCTTTGTGTGAAAGTCCTAGACTCCGTCTAGGTCACCTCCATCATGGAAGAGGGCTAGTTTTGTGCGTAAAAGTCCTAGACATGGTCTAGGTCACATCCAACATGAAAAAGGGATGGCTCCGTGAAATTTCTTACGATATATAGATTCTGGAGATGTCAGATGTTAATAGTCCGTGTACAAGAAGTGTAGCAACTGGAAGATGATGGTGACGATGACTGAAGAATACCTTCCTTGTTAAGAGGGAGTTTTTAAGAATGTAACTTCGGAAGATATTCTTATTTGTATTATTTGGGTCATTTGTAATATTTGTATTATACACCCTACGGGGATTATTATTTATGTAATTGATTATGTAAAAGTCATTGAAAGAGTCAATGTAAACCCTAACCGTTAGGTCGTCCTTTAAAAATATAGAAAATAATATTTTATTGTAAAGTGTACAGGTCGACACGGTTAGGTGAGTCAAGCCGACCCTGCTAGTAAAAAGGTCAAGTCATTTGATTAGTATAAATAAGGAGTTCAACCTCCTCATTTGGTCACCTCACTCACTCATTTGAAATCGCATGAGTAGAGAGATAGAGTCATAAAGAGTAGCTTCTTTTGGAGTCTTCTTGTTTTTGGGTCTTTGCACGAGGGATACTATTGTACATTCTGACGAATCTATATATAAGAAGTTTGTTGGGTTTTTCTGCCATGAGAGTGTTTTCTCGGGATAAAATTGTTGTGTACTGTTGTTCATGCTATGTTTGTTTATCTTTCAGTGATTCATATTGTTAGTGCACTTAAAATTTAACACATATTTCATTTAAGAAAATATGTCGTCATTTGACACTTTTGGTAGTTTGTCAAAGTTTCGGCAAGATGGAGTAAATTGTGTCATGATAGCTAAAATCCACTAGTTTAGCGTCCAAAGATCAAATTTCCAATTTGTTCTATCGTCATTTTTATCACTTCGTATATGTCTATAAATATTGAAAATATTACCGTGGTCCCTTTCAGTCCAAAAATCGCCAATATCCTCTATTTTATTACAAAAAACTCCCCCTCCCTTTTAAGGATCTCGCACTGGAGGTAAGAGGCGAGTACTGCTAGGTTCCATTTCTGCATTTTTTCCTTTCCATACTCAGTTGTCAATGAGCCTAATAGGAGTTGATTGTAGGTAAGACTACATTTCAGGTCCATCCATTAGGGTGAAGGTAGAGTGTCATTCCGGAGAAGGTACTATCTATTTTCATGCACTCATTGTACTCTCATGTCTATTTTTTACAATTAACGTCTTCATGTGTGTAGGTTACTATTAGCACAATATGAGAGGGGAGTACTCCCACTGTCTCAGTTTCACCGAGGTGAACCTAGAATGTTGAGAGATGCATAGGATAATGTAAACCTCCCGTTCTCAAGGGTTGAATTGGTCATGGTCTATTGTACTCGATGACTATCAAAATTCCATTTTTAATAAATAAATTTGATTTTGGGCATATCTGCATCTTCTTCCATTCTTTTATCATTCAAATACACTACTTTTTTTTTTACCTTTTTACACTTCACAGATTGTACATATGTATATTTTTTAATGTAAATATTATTTTTTATGTTTCTGATTACTAACTTGTACATAATTTTTTTGATTTTGTGTCTTTAGTCGTTAGGCATTCCAACGCTTTATTTTTCAATCTAAAGTAGTTGCCATGCACAACTTTTTAATAATCTTTTATTTCATACAAACATCTCAAATTATTAAATGTATTTTTAGTAATAGTCCAAGATGCAAAGTTCACACTTTATCAAACTGATATTATTGCATTAATGAACTCTGAATTTTAATTGCATTAAAAAATTGCAGATCTGAATACAGATTATGTTTTGCACACTAGAAGCTTCTTTTCGAATCTACTTAGGCATAAAAGACACATAAATTATTGTTGCAATTTTATACTAATGACCAAAATGCATAGTTCTTGTTTTACTTTGAAAAATTATTTCATTAATGGACCTCAGACTTTGAACAGATTTTAAAATTCAAAATTAAATGAAATTGCATATTTCCTATTACGCATTGGAAGAAGCTAATTTAATTTACTTATGCGTTAAAATAGATTAAATTATTTTTAGATTTTTATACTAACGATTTAAAAAGCTTTCTTATTTAGGAAATTAATTGCATAAGTATATATTCGTGTCTGTAATATTTTACATTCATTTCTTTTTGTTAATAATTAGTTAATTAATTTTGTTTTCTGAATTAACACATACATGGTCAAATAGGCTGCACATAGTTTTTTGTAATGGACTACACCTTTTGTTTTATGCCTTATTTGTGCATTTAATAACATCATATCATTGTGTTTTGCTTCATTAATTCTCAATGAATCCATCCATCAATCTTATGAATCCTACTTATCTGAGGGCTTTAAACGTTACCTAGACTTCCATCCCCTTTTCTTGCCCTTCACCAGCCCTCCAATGGTGCTTCCAGTGTTGTTTCCTGAATGGTGTTATTTTGAGCATCAACACATTATATCTAAAAACCATCGGATCCCATTAAAGGAAAATATAAATCGAAAAGGGTTGGCTAACCCTTCTGAATGTTACTTGCAGGATTAGGTGATCTTTTTATAGTTCCAATGCCACTTATTCACCTAGATGAAGGAATCCCTAGTTACGAGGTGTAAATCCCAAAGATGACAATTCACACTATGCAATTGATTTCACTAGTTTCGATCATAAGACTTGGTTATTAAGTGTGAGTCCCAAAGGAAGTGATTCATGTTATCCATTTCATTTCACTAGTTTCAAGCTCAAGTCTTGGTTAGTACCAGGCGTCAATCCCAAGAGCGATGGTTCACATTATGCAATTCATTTCACCTATGTGAGCACCACATAATGCAATGAGTTCCAATAGGAAATCTCAGTTACTAGGTATAGGTCCAATAGATAACGTTCATGCTATACAATTCATTTTACTAATTTTGATTCCACCTCTTCACCTATACATGAGAAGAATTGATTACCAAATGCAAGTCTCATAGATGAGAATTTGTAAGTTATGTGATTTGTGTAGCTAATTTCAATTCCATATCTTCACCCATGTAAACATCCCACAATTCACCTCATTTAATGCAATATGCAATGCGTACTAATAGGAAATATCCATTATCAAATGTAAGTCCTCATCATGTTATACGTAATGAATGAATATTAAACATCATGTACAAGCTTAAGAATTTATACTTTGTGATTCATATTATTAATTTTTATTTTACCATAGGGAGTATCCATTATCAAATATAAGTCCTCGTGGATGAATACTAAACATTAATTATCATGTAGAAAAGAATTTATACTTTGTGATTCATATTATTAATTTTTATTTTACGAGTTTATCCTCCTCATTGTTCATGAATAACACAAATGTTAAACACCTTAGCTATAAAAATTACTTTCATTCATTCTCTTGAGAAGTGAATGGATAGTATTTTTTTGTCCATTCAAAACTGTCCAAATATATGGTGCAAATATCCACAATGAAAAGAACTTGGATTGGAGGGGATGAAATTTTTAACAACGAAACTTAAAAAAGAAATATAATGCATCGTATTTACGTTATAAAGAGAACTCCTTGGGAAAGAAATTAAGCAAAAGGAAAAATAGATTCCTTGTTCTCCCTCAGTTTTATATATACCTATATATCTCAGGCAAGATTGCTTTTAGCTTTTACTTTACCGTCCAACGCCCAACAACTGTAACAAAGGGGACAGAGGTTGAGCCCTGATTGCTCCCGAGTTTCGCCATCTCTGGATCAAAACCATGAATATATTTTAAGGTCGAAGCAAGATTTATCCATTAAATTTCTTTATAAAGAAGGTTCGAGTTGCCGTTTCATGTTTCCAATCCAATGCAATTTATGCAATTCAATTCAATGGATCCTTCCATCTCCACCAGGGAGAAGCCGAAGCGACTGCAACTCAAGAAACATCAAACATGCGGATGCGGTTCAGCGTGCGGTCACATTGAGATGGCCAAAACCAGCAGCAGCAGCAGCCTGCAGATTGCAAATTTAGGAAGCTTCTCCTTGAAGCCCTTAGTCATCATTGGCACAGTCGCCTTCGCCTTCCTCCGACTGAAACAATGTTGGAAATCTCTGAGAATACGAAGAGAGATCGCGGATGTCAAGAGAAAGGCGCAGGAGGTCGGCGGATCGAGTCCTGCGAAGGTAATGGTGGTAGGACTGCAGCATCATGGTAAGAGCAGTTTAATTAATTCCGTATTCCGTGTAATGTACAGAGAAACAGGACAAGAGCTCCTTCTCAGAAGTGAAACCGGCCCTCTCCTCGCAAGGCAAACGACTGTGAAATACAAAGCTTATGATGTGCTCGAATCCCCCGAGGGTTCCCGCGTGCTTTTCACTTTGATAGATTCGCCCCCCTTCTCGACATTGCCCCTGCACGGGGACATGTTAAGACGGAGAAAGCTCAGAGTCCCCGCTGTGCGAGAGCAGGTTGCGGGTTCGATTTTGATGGACCATCGCCTTCTGGAAGAGCAGGAGGTAAGGAAGGCGGACTGTGTTATTTTATGTGTGAACAGCGCCGAGGCTGCGACAGAGCAGCATGTGGGTTTGATGGCAGAGAAAATGGCCGACTTTCTTCGGGCGGCAGGCGTTCCCTTTGTGGTGGCGATGACAAACAGAGACGAGGCGCTCTCCCGTCGCCTTCCGCTCGGTTCTCTCATGGAATGCGTGTCCACGAAAACCAGCACCAACGCCGTTTTCTGTCTCTCCAATTACTGTTCTATTAAAGTACAGGAGGACTGCCATGATCATGCCAGGAATATGAATATGAATGCCATGGAGTTTAATCTCACTGTAACTCAATTGCTCAAGCAAGCTCTTGAGTTTAGCAAGCAACGCCGCCGGCAGCAGCAGGAGGAGGAATCCATCACCACCACCACCACCACCACCACCACCAGCTGCTGCTCCTCCTCCTCCTCCTCAGAGTGTTGTGGCGCCATCTCTCAGTCTGTTCAGCTGTGTACATGAATTTGCCAAAGATCATCGAAGACTAAACTCAGGCAATTCACAAGTGCTTTAAAGCAGATAAGGACCGGAGTAGGGTCAGTGTCTACTTGGGTCGAACTGGTCTCTCATATAATTGTTGAGTTGTGTATATACAACAAAGGCTGTGATTACATTCTCTTGGTGGAATAAAATATGCTTTTATCTTACTTGAAGAAATGAATGGAATTAGAAACTGCATTTATTGTGTTGATAGCAGACATCCCTTTTAGATGACAATATATTGAATATAATAGTACTATTAAAAATTTAGACAATACTATTGGATAAGGAAAGTATGTTCTATCGAAAGGATTAGATGGAATAGTAAGTGATAAATATGGAATAAATTTAAGTAAAAGGAATTGCTATGGATTTTTTTTTAAAATCAGTTAAGGTAAGTATCAAACTATATATATAATTATGTCGAAGGCATTTCACTAATGAAAAGCATGACCATCCATGTCTACTAGATTCCTTGCTTATAGAGCGAATGGAATCCTGCCACGTGTTTTCCGCTTTGGTTTCAGATATTTCTGACTATTACGGCTTTCTCTGTAGGAGAACTCATATTTTATCTTCAGTTGTCTTTGTTGACCGTGTCGTCGAAATTATTTGAATTACTTTGCCCCTTTCACGCAGTCCCTCGACCATGTGGCAGCAATTTTGGAGACTTCACTCTTACGGGGCCGATTCACACTAACCGTCGCACCGTTTCGCAATTTTTTTTGTTTATTTGAGTTTCTTTGGCTGTTTCACGTCGGCTGTGGACCGTCAACCATGTCGCAGGTTTTGGTGAGTTCACGCCGACCGCTTTGGCTGGTAAATTAGTACAGATAGTCGAGTAATTATTTTTTTGTTTATTTGAGTTTCTTTGGTCGTTTCACGTCGACAGTGTCGTAGGTTTTGGTGAGTTTACGTCGACCGCTTTGGCTGGTAAATTAACACATATAGTCGGGTAATTATTTTTTTGTTTATTTGAGTTTCTTTGGTCGTTTCACGTTGAACGTGTCGCAGGTTTTGGTGAGTTCACGCCAACTGTGTCACAGGTTTTGGTGAGTTCATGCCGACCACTTTGGCTGGTAAATTAGCACAGATAGTTGGGTAATTCTTTAAAAATATGGTCGATGTTTGTTAGAATAAGTCGTGTTTGTTGGTGAAGAGTGGTCAATTGCTTTGGCATACCCGACAGGCGATTGCACAAGTTGGTGAAGAGTGGTCGATAGACTCTTGTCGAATATCGAGTGATTATGCTGATGAAAGATGTTATGGCTGACAAAACATATTCTTTAGACGGTCAATTTGTCTCATTAGTTCCCAGGTCGGCTTCACATTCAGGTCAACAAAAGCATGCATAAGTTTATCAACGCTTTTCATTCAAGAAAACCCAATGTCGGCTAGATTCCTCGCTCATAGAGAGAATGGAAACTGCCACGTGTTTTGCGATGGTTCGCCAATTTAAGTTTCTCTTCGTCGAGGTTTCCTGTCACTTCGTCGCAAAGTATATGTTAAAGTTGAGTCTGGTCGACTTTTAAAAATGGTCGGTAGAGTGTTTTCATAGTCGTCTCGATAATATATGGTTGATGAGAATTGTCAAATTTGGTCAAGTATAAGTGATGTATGTGGTCGATCCTCAAGTTTGGTCGAGTCCACTACAAAGTGACTTTATCTATATTGTATCTAGTCGACCACTCTCTCTCAATACTTATTTTTGGTCGAATTGTAAAATATGATCAATGGCTATGAAGGGCATGTAATCAAGATGACTAATTCAGTTGCATCTGATGTGCATCTTACGCATTAATTGGTCGAGTGCACTACAAAGTGACTTTATCTATATTGGCTTTATCTAGCGACCATTTTTCAAATTCAACCAGACTCAACTTTAACATATACTATGCCACATGTATTGACGAAAAATCTCTTTTTGTCGCATATTCTAAAAAAAAATAACTTATCACTTGACCAAATAGCATATAATTATTTTTATCGACCATATGATGTATAGATTCAAACTATATGTCGCGACAATGTTATATCGGCCATATTTTTAAATAATTACCCGACTATTTTTACAGACTCGACCAATTAATGCGTAAGATGCACATCAGATGCGACTGAATTAGTCATCTTGATTACATGCCCTTCATAGCCATTGATCATATTTTACAATTCGACCAAAAATAAGTATTGACCCAGAGTGGTCGACCAAATACAATATAGATAAAGTCACTTTGTAGTGGACTCAACCAAACTTAAGGATCGACCAAAGTGGTCGACCACATACATCACTTATACTTGACCAAATTTGACAATTCTCATGAACCATATATTATCGAGACGACCATGAAAACACTCTACCGACCATTTTTAAAAGTCGACCAGACTCAACTTTAACATATACTTTGCGAGGAAGTGACAGGAAACCTCGATGAAGAGAAACTTAAATTGACGAACCATCGCAAAACATGTGGCAGTTTCCATTCGCTCTATGAGCGAGGAATCTAGCCGACATTTATTTTTCTCGAATGAAAAGCGTTGATAAACTTATGCATGCTTTTGTTGACCTGAACGTGAAGCCGACCTGGGCACTAACAAGACAAATTGATCGTCTAAAGAATATGTTCTGTCGGCCATAACATCTTTCATCAACACAATCACTCGATATTCGACAAGAGCCTGCCAACCACTCTTCACCAACTTGTGCAATCGCTTGTCGGGTATGCCAAAGCAGTCGACCACTCTTCACCGACAAACAAAACTTATTCTAACAAACATCGACCATATTTTTAAATAATTACCTGACTATCTGCCGACAACTTCAGTCGAATTAAATCAGCCCATAATAGATGCAGGATTAAAATGTTACTATGCTAATTTATTATTAGTTTTTCAATTTGGACATATTGTTTCTTTTATAGTCTGTCTGAAACATTTCAATCTGGACCCTAACTTTATAAGGATTTGAAATGCTAATAAATTTATTTCCTAAAGAGATTCTGCCATTTTCTGTCTAATACCATTTGCAAAATGTTTTTGGGCCTCGTTATGGCCTTCCGAGCTCGCGCAGTTCTCAGAAGGATATGAACATAGTGACTTTGGTCGATGCTCAAGTTTGGTCAAAGCAAGTTTGGTCGACTCCACTACAAAGTGACTTTATCTGTATTAACTTTATCTGGCGACCATTTTTCAAATTCGACCAACCTCAACTTTAACATATACTATGCCACATGTATCGACGAAAACTTTCTTTTGGTCGCATATTCTCAAATACAATGACCAAATAGCATATAATTTTTTGTATCAACCATATGATGTATAGACTCAAACTACATGTCCCGACAATGTTACATCGACCATATTTTTAAATAATTATCCGAATATTTTTACATACTCGACCATGAAAACACTATATTATATACTATCGAGACGACCATTAAAACACTCTACCGACGATTTTTAAAACTCGACGAGACACAACGACTTTATCTATATTGACTTTATCTGCAACCATTTTTCAAATTCGACCAGAGTCAACTTTAACATATACTACGCCAAATGTATCGACGAAAACTCTCTTTTGGTCGCATATTCTCAAATAAAATGACTTATCACTTGACAAAATAGCATATAATTTTTTTTATCGACCATATGTTGTATAGACTCAAACTATATGTCCCGACAATATTACATCAACCATATTTTTAAATAATTATCCGACTATTTTTGCAGACTCGACCAATTAATGCGTAAGATGCACATCAGATGCGACTAAATTAGTCATCTTGATTACATTCCCTTCATAGCCATTGATCATATTTTACAATTCGACCATAAATAAGTATTGAGCCGGAGTGGTCGACAAAATACAATATAGATAAAGTCACTTTGTAGTGGACTCGACCAAACTTGCTTCAACCAAACTTGATGATCGACCAAAGTGGTCGACCACATACATCACTTATACTTGACCAAATTTGACAATTCTCATCAACCATATATTATTGAGACGCCCATGAAAACACTCTACCGACCATTTTGTAAAGTCGACCAGACTCGACTTTAACATATACTATGCAACGAAGTGACAAGAAACCTTGATGAAGAGAAACTTAAATTGACGAACCATCGCAAAACACATGGCAGTTTTCCATTCACTCTATGAGCGAGGAATCTAGCCGACATTTGTTTTTGTCGAATGAAAAGCGTTGATAAACGTATGCATGCTTTTGTTGACCTGAACGTAAATCCGACCTGGGCACTAACGAGACAAATTGACCATCTAAAGAATATGTTTGGTTGGCCATAACATCTTTCATTAGCATAATCACTCGATAATCGACAAGAGTCTCCCGACCACTCTTCACCAACTTGTGCAATCACCTGTCGGGTATGCCAAAGCAATTGACCACTCTTCACCGACTTGTGCAGTCGCTTATCGAAAATGCCAAAGCAGTCTTCCGACCACCTCAGTCGAATTAAATCAGCCCATAACAGATGCAGGATTAAAATGTTACTATGCTAATTTATTATTAGTTTTTCAATTTGCACATATTGTTTCTTTTATAGTCTGTCTGAAACGTTTCAATATGCTGATAAATTTATTTCCTAAAGAGATTCTGCCATTTTTTGTCTAATACCATCTGCAAAATGTTTATGGGCCTCGTTATGGCCTTCTGAGATCGTGCAGTTATTAGAAGGATATTGACAGAGCGACTTTGGTCGAATCAAGTTTGGTTGAGTCCACTAGAAAGTGACTTTATCTGTATTAACTTTATCTGGCGACCATTTTTCAAATTCGACCAGACTTAACTTTAACATATACTATGCCACATGTATCGACAAAAACTTTCTTTTGGTCGAATATTCTCAAATAAAATGACTTATCACTTGACCAAATAGCATATAATTTTTTGTATCGACCATGCGATGTATAGACTCAAACTACATGTCCCGACAATGTTACATCGACCATATTTTTAAATAATTACCCGACTATTTTTACAGACTCGACTAATTAATGCGTAAGATAAAAATCAGATGCGATTGAATTAGTCATCTTGATTACATGCCCTTCATAGTCATTGATCATATTTTACAATTCGACCAAAAATAAGTATTGACCCGGAGTGGTCAACCAAATACAATATAGATAAAGTCACTTTCTAGTGGACTCAATCGAGGAATCTAGCCGACATTTGTTTTTCTCAAATATGGCAAATCAACCATAGTGTGAGAGTTCGACCAACAGATCTTGACCATACTTTAACAGGCGAGCGAATTTTTATAGAAGTTATTGGTTACCTCGGCCATAACATCTTTCATTAGCATAATCAGTCGATCTTCAACAAGAGTCTGCTGACCACTCTTTGCCAACTTGTGCAATTGCCTGTCAGCTATGCCAAAGCAGTCGAGCACTCTTCACCGACTTGTGGAATCGTCTGTTGACTACGCCAAAACAGTCTAAAAGTCGACTAGACTCAACTTTAACATATACTATGCCAAATGTATTAATCAAAACTCTCTTTTGGTCGCATATTGTTTCAACCTGTTTCTAGATTTGACGGATTTCACCTCCTGGATGTCAGCACCCAAAATGTAACTTAAAGTTGCAGAGAGGCCAAATTGGGGTAACCACAAAACCACTTTACATTGTATTCTAACCTATACAACCAGAAATGGAAAATATATATATATATATATATAATTATTTGTCACCATCCACTTTGTAGAGAGCTTCAAACTTCATGATCGCAGTATATATGGTAAAAAATTAGGTAAAATCTGGTCGACCAAATCTGTAACTCATCGAAGGTCGACCACATGTGTAACTCATTGGAGATCGACCAAATTTTATATCAACCATATGCGTCGACAATACCAAGGCTTTCAAGATGGAAGTTTCCAAGTCGCAACGCGTACAAGTCGGAATCACCATATTCATCACAATCAACAGCTTAGCCATACCCGATAAGATTAGACAAAAGATAGTAGGCGACAACTTTCCAACATAAATGCAAAGCATCCACTTAATGAGGCACGGATAGCCTGCCAATCAAAATTAACTTCGTTGTTAAATCACTCTTTATTACACCCATCTACTTTACAGTCAAACGTGCTGAGCTGGTCTTCTTGCAATCGCCTGTCATCTATGCCAAAGCAGCCGATCACTCTTCACCAACTTGGATTGCCCTTGACTTTACCGACATATACACTTCGTGTTCAAATAAAGAAACTCTTTGCCCATATCATGAAAGAGTACTTTAAAATTTTTTATATCAGTAAATTGACAGAGTAGTTCGAAGTTGTTGTTGACATTTCATATTCTGAGTTGTTGATATTACACAATTTGAAATCTGAGTGTAACAGGGATAGTTGAATACATTGAATCTACTATCTACTTATACAATAAAAAATTTGAATAATGAAAATTTAAAATTTTACCAAAAATTAAATTACTAGAATTATGGCTTAAACCTTCCAACATAAATGCAAAGCATCCACTTAATGAGGCACGGATAGCCTGTCAATCAAAATTAACTCCATCGTTAAATCAGTCTTTATTACACCCATCTACTTTATAGTCACACGTGCCAAGCTCATCTTCTTTAAATCTCAAAGTCGAGGATTCCTGGATACTCTTCTACAAGAACTGGAAAACTACACTTAAGAAATACCAGAAAACCTCTACGATCTTTATAATTGCATAGAAACCATGGTGCCCAAGAGGGTTCAGACAACCACTCGTTCATTCGCAACTAAAGTCCATGAGTTAGATACAACCCAATCACCATTGCAAACCCACTTGCAGCAGGTTTGAAATGTTAAGGTACAGGAGTCACATTGGCGAAGAACATGGAAATACATTCTAATTTGGGTAAAAGATTCAAAAGGCCATTGGAGAGAAGAAGCTGCAAAATTGTGGGCTGCTACAATTCTAAATTACATGCAAGCACCTCTGCTTGAATCATTTGGCGTACTCAAGGATATTATTGCTCAATTCATAGTTAGCAGATATCATAATGGGAAATTTTATTTTGATACCCCGGTTGAGATAAATGGTGCACTTATTTACAAGATTACAGGATTGTCAAATAAAGGCGAAGACGTACCCGTTCGACATAGGCCAGAGTTGATTGAAGAATTTACAGAGCATCCAAATGAAAAAAATTCTCTAGGGTTAGTGATAAGTCACATGAAATATGAAAATTATAAGATAGTTGCTTGAATCGTTTCGACCACTTTATCAACTTCGGGTTGCGGTTCAGATCTAAAAATTGAAATGTTAGAGGCAGTACTGAACATGGAAGTAAGTGGCAAACAATACAACTGGGAAAACTACTTAGCCGACATTATCCAGATGATATGCTCAAAATGTCAAAATGATAAAGCGGCCATTCAGTACCCATCTCTAATTATCTGGATTTCCATGACGCATCTAAGACCATCAGGAAATAAAGACTTTGCTCTAGAAAGACCCATGTTAATGCAAAACTTCAAGTCTTTTACATTTGGGGGAAATCGTCTAGGCCCCTTAACAGTAAAAATTTGGCTCAAAGTCTGGTTTCAAAACCTAAAAATTGTATCCACCAGATGGAGCGTACCTCAAAATGTTTGATGAAGTTTGCCTCCGTCGGCACACATCCAACTTGAGCTGGATCACACCAAGGTATGGCACCTACAAGGCATAGGTGGTGCCACAAGAGCTCTCAACTTTTACCCTTCCGTGGACGAAATATTCAATCAGCTCAGCAGACAAAGCAATACAATACTGACAATTCCTGCTAAGTCCTGAGAGGTCAGCGTCCCCGTAGTTGAACCTCTAACATATCAAAAAAAAAAGAAAGAGTATGAAAGTCGCCTATATATGCATACCTTTGTATATGAAGTTGAACCTACAGTGGCACAGCAACCTCTAGCACTTACTCTTACACCACATGAAGACCCTCTGGATACAGCCAAACATTCAGATGAACAAAGTCACTCCGACAACCCAGAATATGCTTTGACGAGTGACAACATTCAATAGCTAGTCGACGAGTTAGCAGAAGCTCGACAAGCACAAAATGTACAATTGCATGGCAAGGGAAAAAGAAAAATGATGATATAGGAGCCGACTGAGGAAGACGAGGTAGAACTGTTCGACAGTGCAACACAAATTCTCGAGGATGTAGCTAAAAATAAAGTACCAGTCGACAAGGACTTTAAGATATTTTTGGAAGCCGAGGAAGCTCGTAGCCGACCACAACCAAAAAATAAATTTCAGCTTATGATCAAGGATTCTATCGACTTCACTGTAAGTTCACCCACAATGTCTCCGACTATTGTGACGAAAAACACTGTTTTCGCTACACTTGTAAGTACTCCACTTACACCTTTAGCATTAACTCAGTTTTCAAATGTTGTACAATCTCTTCCTCTCCCTCTTTGTCAAACATTTCAAACTGAACAAGATCTAACACATTTCATAACCAATATTCCCAATATGTTCCCACATTGGAAAGATTTAGTGACCAAGAAACCTATCTTCATCAACAATAACCCATCGACTAATTCCGCCCCTCTTGTTGTTGACCCAACTAAACTATTGAACCCTCCGAATACTTCAGGACCAGAAGCAATTGGTATGCATCATAGACATCTTCAGCGTAATCTAGACCCCACTAGTCCCATTTCTTGCGAGGAAACTTCACAGTTTATCCCTTTTCCGGTGAACCCATCAGTGCAAGCCCATTCACCTCCATGACCTATAGTCAATCCACCAGAACAACCCCCAGACCTTGAAGTTTTGAATTCAATGGAACCATTGATACCAGAAGTGTTGTCTCCTGTCGCCAGTCCAGAACCGTCTGGCAGCTCCCTTTCCAACCCTGTTCCCTGAGTCAAAGACACACCAGATATTAATGTGTTGTTCCCCTGCTAACGGAACCACTACTCCATCTGAAGTAATTCAAGAACAAGAAGCACCAACTCAAGAAATCTTCGAAGCAGCAGTCAAACCAACAGAAGAAATCACTGAAGCATCCATGGAACTAGCAGCAGAACCAGCAGCACAAATCATTGAAGCAGCCACGGAACGAGGACAAGAAGACAATCAACCAATGGCCATAGAAGCACTCCCGAAAAATACAACAACCGCACCAAGTAGCTCAATATAAGCAGAACAAAACATTGACGAAGTACAAGTGGAAACACAAGTCTCACGCGAAGCAGACGAGACACACAAAGACTCAGAACAACAACTAGAGCCTCCAAAATCTCAACGGAAGTCCAAGAAAAAGCAGCTTCAAAACAAACGACACCAAAATAGAGAGCTGCAACAGCAACAACAACATCTGGATCATATCTCTCAGCTGGGTCGATTATCTGTACATATCGACCAATTCGGGCCCATCTTGACATACAAGCCACAAGAAGCAACACAAGTAGAGCTCGACTTACTGGTTGATGCAATTAGTCGAGAGCAACGACATCGACGACTAGAAACCGAAGACCGCATACACTGATTACAAGAGGACCAAAATGTATTTTTGGCTAAGTGTCAGGACTTAGCGCAAGAAGTCATTTCTCTTCCAGCCATCTCCGACACGACTAGCACACTTGATAAATCTCTTCAGTTATTCCAAACAGTTGTGTCGAGATTGTGAGAAGAACTCATCAAGGACCGATAGGAACATGCCACAATAACAGCGTCCCCGATGTCGGCACATAATGAAGCATTTAATTCAACATATGATCAACTCAACAAGTATAATGACCAAGCATCTACTGTCATTGATGTTCTCCGAAATTGGTACAAACACTATGGCAATGTATTCACAGAAATGCGGAACACAAGTGACTTAATTGATAAACTTCATCAGCAACGCTGAGTAGCTGACGACGCCATGAGTAGAACCATCGAAGATCAAATTCTGATAGAAAATAGAAAATTGGAGAAATTAGAAAAAAGTGAAGAGCAATGGTTGAGCCAAGCCCGAAACAACCTCTTTAAAGTGGAACAACTTCAACCACATCTCCAAACACTGCTTACAGCTACCAAACAAAAAATTGAGCTATTTGGTCCAGACTTAATTCATCTGCAGAGCAAGACAACAGAGGAAAAGATGAATGAGTTATCAAGCCTAACAACACTTACGATTGACATCCAAAACTCACTATGCCATTGGGAAAACTTCCACCATCGTCTATCTGTCTTGGCTGAAACAATTGTTCAGGTCTGTGCACAACAAGAAGCAATGGCCAGTTCCAGTCATAAATAAAGCCAGTTCCAGTCATAAATAAACAGTACCAGCTACATCTATCAATTTTGCACAGTCATCCATCTTTTGTTCATTTGTTTCACACCTCCTTCTTTCTTCGGCAAAAAGAAAGATTTTGAAGTAGGAGAGGTCGACCTATCGACTAGGCCCTCCAGCCGAAAATTTGCAATGTAAGTCGACAAGCTCTGTGGACCAGTCGAGATATGTCGGTCGGTTCTGACGACCAATAAACAAAAACTCTGTGGACCAGTAAAGATATGTTGTATGCACTATTAGTGCATTATTGTGGTAGTTGGCAACATAGACTCAACCCAGAAATATCTATGTAGTACTAGTTACATTTGCAAGATCCTAAGTTATTTCTCTTTGGTTTTAAAGCTTCCTTTTTCAAGATTTTATGCCAAATCAAATTGATGGTTTCCAGTATTTACTTCAGCTACTTGAACTGGTTATCGTAGTTTTTGCTCGCTCTCTACTTTTGCTATAAAATCAATCAACTCGGATTGCATATATATCTGAAAGTTATATGTTGATGTTGATAAAATATTGAATAGGGCTACTATTATTTGATGAATGATATTTGCATATCTACTTGCTATATCTATTTGCAATTTGGTGCTACACTTAGTTGATACTTTATTGGTCAATGAATTATTTGTGCTTGGATTATGTCGTGCATTTTCATTAATCAAATAATTGAATGATAGTGACATTTATTCCTTAATGTATATTTGCATTCAATTAGTTAATTCACCTAAGTACTGTCTTTGCTTATGTTTTTCTTCCTTCTAACTTTCCTCTTCTCATAACGGCGTTTATTTTTGTCCCTAAAGGGGCGAATGCTAGTAATAATTAATTGTACATTATTTATGAAGAAAATAAATTTAAATTTAAATGGTGGATATTTATGAAGAAAATAAATTTAAATTTAAATGGTGGAATTTAGTAGATGTATATTTTTTAGTTTTAATAATAAAAATAATTGTTTATGAGTGTATATAAAGATATTTAGTAATTTAAGAGGTTAGCTTAATGGGTGAAGCATTTAACTTTTTCCATCTCAACATGTTGGGATAGGTTCAATAATTCTTGCCAATGAGCTTACTAGGGATGCCATCCACAAATTTGGTTAAGCATTTAGTTGCTTTTTTACATAAAGAAGTGTTTGTGTGTG
The DNA here is from genome assembly GCA_027924585.1 of Larix kaempferi. Taxonomy (NCBI): domain Eukaryota; kingdom Viridiplantae; phylum Streptophyta; class Pinopsida; order Pinales; family Pinaceae; genus Larix; species Larix kaempferi. Next base: position 6,406,572 of record BSBM01000500.1, on the reverse strand, counting down.
TATGTTTTGTTGTTGGGAATCTATATGGCCAAGAGTATAGAGAGTTCAAAATTTATACAAAAATGTCATGTAGAGGCAAAGCAAAACACTACAGTCCTTTTCAAGATTATACCTTTTGTAGGGTCTAATTCGGTATGATTAAACCTATAACTATATTGCAAGTAACATATAGACTCGAAATAAAAATACATGTAAACACCAACATAAAAGTTATCCATGACCAAAGATGTTCCCACTGTGGGTTTCCTCCATCAAAACATCATCCTTTCCATCACCATAATCGCTAAGTGTTTCTTGTTTTCCTAGCCGGGATACTTATAACTATTGCACTTTGTCATCATCAATGTCATGATCAGGTTCACTAAGGAAATAGAGGCCAATGGAATTCCTTCCAAGAATTGGGAGCTCCGAGCAAAACCCAAGATCATATTATACTGTAAATATGGTCTAAGAAATGTTAGATGCAAATATCATTCCACCTGGCCAAAGTGCCTTCTCTACACTAGTGGTGATGGTTTTCAAAAAGGAAGGTTCATGGTATATGTTTCCTAATTATAGAGAGCTTAAAAAGATGACCATTAAAGATTTAAGCTTCATATTCTTGTCATTAATGAATTATTAGATGAATTACAAATAGCATTTTTGTTTACCAAGTTGTATCTTCATTCTTGATATCATCAAATCATAATGAGGCAAGAAGACGTTCCAAAAACAATCCTTCGAACACATGAAGGTCATTATGGAATTTTGTTGATGTTATATGGCCTTATTAATGCATCTTCCACATTTCAAAGCTTGATGAATTCTATTTTTAAACCCTTTCTTAGACAATTTGTGTTAGTATTTTTTGATGATATACTAGTCTATAGCAAATCTTGGGAGGAGCATGTACAACATCTTGGCATGGTATTAAAACCATTGGACGACCACCAACTATATGACAAGCCTTCTAAGAGTGTTTTTGGGGTTTAGGGAGTGGAATATTTGGGTCATATTGTATCTCACAAAGGCATCAAAGTGGATGCTAACAAAATTAAAGCTATGATGGAATGGAAAAATCCCAAAACCTTGGCGAATCTTAGAGGATTCTTAAGATAGATAGGCTATTACTGCGAGTTTGTCAAGAATTATAGTCAAGTAATAGACCTCTAACAAGGTTATTGAAAAATGAGACATTGTATTGGACTCAAGAAGGAACCAAAGCTTTTGAAAACGTTAAAGATGTTAAAATTCAATATGCTAAGACATAAAATAGCAGCATTACATTCCATTTCACAATAATAGCATATACAGGATCACTGAAGAAACAACAAGCACAGCATAAACACAAGAGACAGAGATTTATCCTGGGAAACCCTCATGGGGTAGAAAACCCAGCAAAGCTTCCTCAATATAGATGACCAGCAATATACAAAGATGAAACCCTGAGACATGATCTCCTCCTCCACAATAGCAGACCTCTCCTCCACAAGTGTGCTATCCTCAAGTGTGTGAGTGTATCAAATGAGGAACACACCTCCTCTATTTATACACTACTCTGATATGTATTTTATACAAGTACATGTAGGCTCGTATTTAACCATTAGGTTAAATACCCCATTATAACTGACTGGGCCGACCCCCACATGGTGGGTCTAATAACCCTAGTTACCACACCCAACTCGGAGGAATAACCATCTCCGTATTTATAGTATAATCACATCGGAGGTATGGAACATCTCCGGAATAAATAATATACAAATATAATATTCTTTGAAGTTACAATATTTCAACACTCCCCCTTAACGAGAAGGATATTATAACAGTATCTGCACAAGCAAGGAGTCATCAACATCATACATGATACATCTATAAATCATTGGAAGCTTTCTCAACATCATCAGTAACTCAAGCAGTTACTGGAACATCAACATCTTCAGTACTGAGTCTTTATCTTCTGCAGCACTCGAACAGCTACAACAACATCAACATCTGGATCCTCACGATCATCAGTATCGTCATCTCACGATCATTAGCATCGTCATCACACGATCATCAGCATCATCATCACACGATCATCAGCATCGTCATCACACGATCATCAGCATCGTCATCGCACGATCATCAGCATCGTCATCGCACGATCATCATCATCGTCATCGCACGATCATCAGCATCGTCATCTCACGATCATCAGCATCATCATCACATGATCATCAGCATCGTCATCTCACGATCATCAGCATCATCATCAATACAGGTATCCATAACAATACAAGTATCCACATCATTAGTACACGTATTCATGCCAATACAAGTGTACATATCATCAATACAAGTATCCACACCGATACAAGTAACCACATCATCAATACAAGTATCCTACCGATACAAGTAACCACATCATCAATACAAGTATCCTACCGATACAAGTAACCACATCATCAATACAAGTATCCTACCGATACAAGTAACCACATCATCAATACAAGTATCCTACCGATACAAGTAACCACATCAAAAAAAAAATCACTTTCTCGGAGACCATACGTCTACGGATCAATTCAGGGACCGAAGTCCAGGGATGATACAATCCCCACTTCTCGGAGACCATACGTCTACGGATCAATTCAGGAACCGCAGTCCAGGGATGATACAATCCCCACTTCTCGGAGACCTCACGTCTACGGATCAATTCAGGGACCTAAGTCCGGGGATGATACAATCCCCACTTCTCGGAGACCTCACGTCTACGGATCAATTCAGGGACTGCAGTCCGGGGATGATACAATCCCCACTTCTCGGAGACCTCACGTCTACGGATCAATTCAGGGACCTAAGTCCGGGGATGATACAATCCCCACTTCTCGGAGACCTCACGTCTACGGATCAATTCAGGGACCGAAGTCCGGGGATGATACAATCCCCACTTCTCGGAGACCACACGTCTACGGATCAATTCAGGGACCGAAGTCCGGGGATGATACAATCCCCTGCCTGTTCATTCAGGACTTCATTATCGGAGACCCAGTCTACGGCTCTATTCTGGGACCTCAGTCCGGGGACGATACAATCCCCTGCCTGTTCATTCAGGACTTCATTATCGGAGACCTCACGTCTACGGCTCTCTTTAGGACTGAAAGTCCAGGGATGATCCAATCCCCTCAACTATCCACTAAGGACTTCATTCTCGGAGACCTCACGTCTACGGCTCTCTTTAGGACTGAAAGTCCAGGGATGATCCAATCCCCTCAACTGTCCACTAAGGACTTCATTCTCGGAGACCTCACGTCTACGGCTCTCTTTAGGACTGAAAGTCCAGGGATGATCCAATCCCCTCAACTGTCCACTAAGGACTTCATTCTCGGAGACCTCACGTCTACGGCTCTCTTTAGGACTGAAAGTCTAGGGATGATCCAATCCCCTCAACTGTCCACTAAGGACTTCATTCTCAGAGACCTCACGTCTACGGCTCTCTTTAGGACTGAAAGTCCAGGGATGATCCAATCCCCTCAACTGTCCACTAAGGACTTCATTCTCGGAGACCTCACGTCTACGGCTCTCTTTAGGACTGAAAGTCCAGGGATGATCCAATCCCCTCAACTGTCCACTAAGGACTTCATTCTCGGAGACCTCACGTCTACGGCTCTCTTTAGGACTGAAAGTCCAGGGATGATCCAATCCCCTCAACTGTCCACTAAGGACTTCATTCTCGGAGACCTCACGTCTACGGCTCTCTTTAGGACTGAAAGTCCAGGGATGTTCCAATCCCCTCAACTGTCCACTAAGGATTTCATTCTCAGAGACCTCACGTCTACGGCTCTCTTTAGGACTGAAAGTCCAGGGATGATCCAATCCCCTACCTGTCCACTAAGGACTTCATTTTCGGAGACCATACGTCTACGACTCACTTTAGAACATGTGTTCAAGGATGATACAATCCCCACATGTATTCTCATCAATACATCTATCATCAAAAGCATGTATTCTTACTAATACATATAACATCAAAAGCATGTATAAGTAAAACTAAGTATTCTAAGTATACGAGTCCTAAATCTAAATATTTCTAAGTATCTAGGTGTAGAGAACAGGTTACCTCATCATCGACCTTGTTGTTCGATGAGACAATCTCATCATCAGTGACCATACTACTCCCCCTTTCGAGGAGGGTCCTTTTGAGCTATACCAAGCTTGTCTCGGAAGTATTCAAATTTCACTCGAGACAGAGTTTTGGTTAGTATGTTGGTAACTTCTTCACTTGAGGTAGAGATTTGGTTAGTACATCGGTAACCTGTTACAAATTCAAACTTTAGTTCCTTCTGCATCATATCTTATTAGATCCCTATGTTCTTTGACTTATCATGGAACACTAGATTCTTTGTCATCTTGATACAACTCTATTTGTCACATAGGATCACAGTTGGTTCTATCTCTAAGTCAAGCAATCCTGAAGCCAAACTTCTTCACAACTAGCAGAGCAAGCAGCCATATATTCTGCTTGTGCTGAGAGCCACACTAGACTGCTTCCAGCTAAACCACGAGATCATGGCTAATCCCAGACAATAACATCCTCTCGATGTGTTCTTCCTGTCTGATACACTTCCTGCCCAATCAGAATCTGAATAACCATCTGAAGTCATGATCTTCAAGATAACATAGATCAAATTCTATCGTGTCCTTTATGTGCCTCATCACATGCTTTGCAACTATAAGGTGAACACATCTAGTTTCCACTAGATACTGACTCAAGGTGTTCACAACAAAGCATATATCTAATCTAGTATATGTTAGGTACATCAATGACCCAATAATTTGACTGTACAGAGTTATATCCACTAACTCTGATGAGTTATCCCCAACAGCTTCAAGTTGGAATCCATAAGAGTGGCCATTCCAACACCTCAAGTCATATTTCTCATCATACTTTCCCTAGTTGAGAAATATTCCTTCTGAGCCTTGCCATACTTCTAGACCTAGGAAGTAAAGCATCAATTTGAGATCTTTCATTTTCATTTCTGCATTGAATGATCTTCTGCATATCTATCTGTGCCATCTCTCATTAGATGGGTCTACTGATATGAACCTCAATATCATTCGAACTCTGTGGTGAGTTCCTTCTTGCATCCATGTCATATGTGTATAGAAATCATATTCAACCTTGTAGCAAAGGTTGAGATCCACATCACCCATGGTGATCATTAAGCTTATCAATTTATTATCGATCCTAGGTACCTATACAGAACCTGATTCACACTTCTTCTTTAATTACACCATACTTGGAGCAAACATCTTGTCATGATTCTCTTCCCCTTTCTAAGAGAATCTTCTAGTCATGAGCCTTCTATATTTTGTTTGATTTGTAAATCTTCTTGTTTGAACATCCACCACTTGTACGATGTCCATCATTCTTCATGACCTTTCCTACAAATCAAAATTAAGTACATGATTAGTAATACTTCATAATCATCAAATCATATTGACATGATAACCTATTATGCATACAGATATCATTTACATAGTGATGCAACTATTTTGACCAATACTTTGGCACAACACTTTCCCATATCCTGTATGCATACAGTGGCTATCTAGATGCCTTCCATCTCTACCAGAACATACTATCGAGAGTGTGCACAACTCTCAGCATGTCAGCAAAGAGGTTTCATTCTAGACAAGCAACAATGGAATGTTTGTCCAACTTACCAATCATATGCATATTAGTAGTATACTGTTCAATGTTCTATGAATATTTACACTCAGCATGATATATTATAGGAATACAAATATGCATACAATCTATTACAGGCAATATCATTTACTATTTCAAATAACAACTCAAATACTTATCTTTTATGTTTGTGTGGTTTCCTCCCGCTTGATCTTCTGTATGTCTTTTGAACTTCTATTCATTCTGTACCACTGTGCATGTTCAAGTGTCATCCTCATGATCTCATACACAAACATACACCCATTAGTATGTTCTAAATATTATCAAAACATTATAGTTCTAAATTCTTGAAAATGTATAGTCATGATTAATTAGTATTCAAGATTTCAGGGAAGTATTCTTTTACTCATGCATATCATCAATCAAGATAAAAGACATAATATGCATAATCCCTTGATTACTAATTTTATGAATAAGCATAGCCAATCATACCAAGTATACTTATATAAGGGATCCTAACACAAGGTAAGATTCATGGGAAACATACCTGAATTAGTATACCTATTTAGTTATGTACAACATACCTAAACAATCTCTTCAATGATTTAGAGATCCTAAGCTAGAACCTGCATGTCTCATAGGTTAAGCATAATATAACAAAGTCATACATACCTCGTAAGTAGAACAAAGATTATGGATGAGTCTTTGTCTTCATGTTTTCATGGTCTGTCTTTCGTGATGTACCTGAATCTTGTTAGCAGACAACATCAACCTTACACAACATCATAATGCATTAGTACAATCATAAGTGTCAACACCCTAACCAATGAATATCTTCTATCATGCATTCATAATTTTGTTAAGGTGATACAACAAATCTAAAATAAAGATTGTACTAACCGTAATAACATGAAGACAAACATACCATAAACTTAATCATGAACAAATCTCAAAACATACCTCGATGAGTCATACCTGTCGAGATCGCTTGTAATCTCCTTATGTAAAGCCTTAGCCTCATCTCCCTCTGAAACAGGAACTCCTTCACTTATGCAGGTGACCAATCCATCTTCTTCTAGGATTAACCCTATCCACTTGATTTGCAAGAACTGGACCTGGAGCTGGATATGGGTTTGTCAGAGAAACCCCAAAAATTCAAACTTTGAATTTCAAACTTCCGAAAGGATAGAAATATGCGCCTTGATGAGCTGATCAAACTGATATATTTAGAATTTGAAAACTGCAAAGTTTTACTCAATTTTGCCTTTGAAACTTTTGGATTCACTGGACGTGACCCTGAACTGGGGTTTGATGAATCCCACTCTTTTGCCCCATCAAAAAGTTTGATCCAAAGCTCTAAGCTTCTATTTTTCTGAGGAGCTTCCAGCCGTGGTCACAGATTTCAAAAAATCCCATTTTTACAGAAGCCCTAATTTTCCGCTTTTCTGATCAAAGTCCCGAACTAGGGTCTAATCAAGCCCGGCCTTCTGCCCAACCAAAAATTCTGATCTTGGTCTCTAAATTTCTATTTTGATGAGTAGCATCCAGCCGTGGTCTCCGATTACAAAAATTCCAACTTTCTTCAAAGCCCTAAATTCTGGAAGCCATGAATGAAGGTACCAAAAAATAATTCTGTTTTGACAGAAATATGTACCTGATTGTTTCTGGTGTAACTCCAAAATTTTTGATCCACAGGGTCTGAAAACGTTTTCTGAGATAGCCTGACCTGTTAGCTTTCCATCCTGACAGGTTTGACCTCAATTGGATGTTCTGAGAGAGAGTTATGCCAAATGTCGCAACGTGACCTGTTTTGGGAAAATACAGGAGAGCGAACTTGTACGGCGTGCCACGTGTCACTGTTTGACCTTCGGCCTCTGAAAAAGTTTTCTGAGATAGCTCGGCCTGTTATCTTTCCATCCTGACAGGTATGACCTCAATTGTATTCTCTGAGAGAGAGTTATGCCAAATGTCGCAACGTGACCTGTTTGTGGGATAATACAGGAGAACGAACTTGTACGGCGTGCCACGTGTCACTGGTTCAACTTCGGCCTCTGAAAAAGTGTTCTGAGATAGTACAGTCTGTGTACTACCTTTCACTTTTCACGAAATTTCATTTGGAGCTTCCTAGCCCAAGTTATGACCTTTTTCCCAAGGTCACCTGATTTTGACTCAGATCTGGAAGAGGCAGAAACCCTATATTGTACAGATCATAAATCACAAAGTACAACGAATTAGAGGTTGTCCTTTGGACACAAGGTACCTGGAGATTTGAACTTCGTCCTGTAACAATTTCAGATCCGAAAACTTTTCCAAAACGGATTTATAGCGAAAGTGCTACGATGACTGGTTTTTGCTATGTAAAACCCTAACCTTCAAATTGTCGTAAGTAAAGCAAGTGTCTTTAGTGCCATACCTTGTCTTCCTTCAGGTTAGCTCTGATACCATGTTAAAATTCAATATGCTAAGACATAAAATAGCAGCATTACATTCCATTTCACAATAATATCATATACAGGATCACTGAAGAAACAACAAGCACAGCATAAACACAAGAGATAGAGATTTATCCTGGGAAACCCTCATGGGGTAGAAAACCCAGCAAAGCTTCCTCAATATAGATGACCAGCAATATACAAAGATGAAACCCTGAGACATGATCTCCTCCTCCACAATAGCAGACCTCTCCTCCACAAGTGTGTTATCCTCAAGTGTGTGAGTGTATCAAATGAGGAACACACCTCCTCTATTTATACACTACTCTGATATGTATTTTATACAAGTACATGTAGGCTCGTATTTAACCATTAGGTTAAATACCCCATTATAACTGACTGGGCCGACCCCCACATGGTGGGTCTAATAACCCTAGTTACCACACCCAACTCGGAGGAAAACCATCTCCGTATTTATAGTATAATCACATCGGAGGTATGGAACATCTCCGGAATAAATAATATACAAATATAATATTCTTTGAAGTTACAATATTTCAACAAAAGAGGCTATGCATACAACTCTTGTATTAGCCACGCTTGATTTCAAAAAAATGTTTACTATGGAATGTGATGACTTAGGGCATGGCATTCATACAGTCTTAATGCAAGAAGGAAGGTCCCTTTTCTTCAAAAGTTGCACAACTTAAAGGAAAAGACTTACCCAAACCAATTCATGAAAATAAAATTTTGGCAATACTGCATGCCATTAAGAAATGGTGGCCTTACATAAGAGGAAGACACTTCAAGATAAAAATGGATCAATATAGTCTTAAATACTTCTTGGAATAGAGATTACCTTCAAAAGAGTAACAAAAATAGGTTATAAAGATGATAGGTTATGCATTTGAAATTATATACAAAAAAATGAAAACAAAATGTGGTCGAAGATGCACTTTCAAAGAAAAAAGAAAACACGGAGGCTTTACTTTGTGCTATTCCCATTCCACAATATGATTGGGCAGAAGAAGTATGGATGGAACGGAAGCAGGATCAGAAGGCGTGCAAGATAATTCAACAACTACAAGTGGACCCTAGTGCATTAGATAAATTTGTGTGAAAGAATGATTCATTATGGTTCTAGGATCACCTATATCTATGTAAGAATTCCCAACTCAAACAAAAGGTCCTTTTGGAAATGCACACTTCTCCTATAGGAGGACATTCAAGGTTCTTGAAAAATTACCTCAAGATCAAGAAGGATGTTTTCTGGTAAGGTATTAAAACTAATGTTCAAAAGTTTGTGGCAAAATGTTTCGTTTTCCAACAGAATAAGGGAGAGACACTAGGTCTTCTACAGCCATTGCTATATCGAGTTAGCATTGAGAAAAAGTCACAATGGAATTTATCACAGGTCTACAAAGTTAGAAGGAAATAATGTCACGTGGTAGTGGTGGATTGACTCACAAAGTATGCTCATTTTTTCTGTCGTTCTCATCTTTCTAAAGCAAGTATAATAGCTACAACATTCTTGGAAACAATTTAGAAGCTACATGGAATCCCCAATATGATTGTAAGTGATAGAGATCCGATTTTCACAAGTAATTTTTAGAAGGAAATAATTTCTTGTTTGGGTACTCAATTCCCCCACAACTCCTCTTATCATCCTCAATCCAATGGGAAAACAAATATATTCAAGGATAAATGCCTAGAAGGGTATCTTCTTTACTTTGCATCTGATAAAAAAACACAATGGATTAAGTGGTTTCCATTGGAAGAGTGGTGTAACAATGCATCTTTCCATACTTCATAAAAAACGTCACCATTTATGGCACTTTATGTCTATCATCTTCCATCCATCACATCATCCTTGAAGGAGATATTTAAGGTTCAAGTAATGGAGGATCACATAGAGCACCAAAAAGAGGCTCTCCAACTATTAAAAGACAACTTGGATATAGTACAAAATACGATAAAACATCAAGTAGATCAACATCGTAGTAAAAGTAAATTTGAAGTAGAGGATTGGGTACTTTTGGGGCTACAACTAGACAAACAATTGTCCCTTAAAAAAAGAATAATTGTCAATAAATTAGCACCAAATTACTATGTTTCCTATAAGGTACTATAGAGGATTTGAACTATGGCTTGAAAATTGGAGTTTCCTCCATATTCATGTGCACATCCAATCTTTCATACTTCGCATAAAAAAAGGTAATTAGGGATAAGATCCAAGTCTAGACTATTTTACTAAAAATTGATGAAAAAGGGAAGAAGATAGTAGAACATGAAAAATCATTGACACATGGATCAATTAACTATGAATTCGAGCAATTACTGAGTACCTCATTAAGTGGAAGAACTTTCCAATAGAAGAGGTGGCATGGGAAGATGTGTTCTTCATGTAGAAACATCTAGAATTAATCAAGTGTTGATGACTACACTTGTTTGACGGGGAGGGTAATGTTAAACCTTAGATATTGTGACATTAAATTTCTATTATTATATTAGTATTTCTTGTATTGGTCAACTAGGACCTTAATTTTAATTGCAACCTTTGTCTCCTATATATACTAAGGATAACTAGTTTTAGTGATCATCTCATCTTGTATTGTGCATTTGATACATTGTAAAATGAGTTTTCCCTTCTGAAGGGGCTTCTTATTCAACTATTTATTTCATTCTCAAGGTGTTGGGTTACTATTTATTTCCATTTTCATGTTATTTGGGGAATTTGGTGCATAATAGCTGCCATATGTACCATTTGCATAATTTTGCTGGGTGCATAGGCTACTTTATTTTCTTTGAATTTTATTTTCATATCTCAAAGCCATATTCACTAAGAAAATATATCCACATAGCATATCTACAATTCAAGTGTGGTTGATCAAATAGGTACTTCCTTCCCATTAAGTAATGGTTTCACATCTTCAGTGCGTGTATGGATTATAGCTACAAGTTCTAGGTCACTAATGGCATATTTATTTTCATGTTCTTTTAGTTTCTTTCCTAGAGTCACAACTCACCACATGCTTATCCTACATAAAATATTCACCAAGTATTTCTTTACATGCATCTCTACATACACAAAAATCTCTATTTGGGTTTGCTATTTTTAAAATGGTGCACTGGTAAAAAGATATTTCAACTGTGAGAAATTTATCCACATTTTCTAGGACACACAAAATGTGTTCATTACTTATACAATGAGGTTATTGGATAACCAAGCTATGAGAATCCCTTAATGAATATTTAATAGAAACTTGTGCTTCCCATAAATGACCTCACATCTATCACATTTTTTGGAGTGGGCCAATTCATGATAGCCTTAATCTTTTCTAGATCAACTACAATTCCTTCTTCTGAGATAAAGTGTCCCAAGTAATGGATCTATTTTTGATAAAATCCACACTTTATGAACTTTGCATACAATTGATGTTTTCTTAATATTTGAAAAACCCTTCTGAGATGGTCCTCATGTTATTCTTATAAATTTGAATAAATAAGGATGTCATCAATAAAATCTAGTACAAACTTATCTAAATAGTTACTAAATACAATGTTCATAAGGCATGTGGATGTACCTATTGCATTGGTAAATCCAAATAGAACTAAAACAAAATTATAATTACCATACCTCATCTTGAATGTTGTCTAAGAATATCTTCATTCTTGATGGTACTTGATGACATCTTGATCTCAAGTCATTATTTGAGAACACTTTCACCCTTCTTACTTGATTAAATAATTCATCAATCTAAGGAAATAGGTGATTGTTTTTCATTGTGAATTTGTACAACTACTTATAGTATATGCACAATTTGAGGGCCCCTTCTTTACAAACAAAATCGGTGCTACCAGAGGAGACACACTTGATATGATGTATTATTTCTCTAGTAACTCTTGTATTTGCATTTTCAATTGAATTAGCTAAGGAGTACTCATTCTATAAGGAGATTCATATATAGGTGCAAATCCGGGAATAAGATCAAGTGAAAAGTCGGTGTCTCTCTTGGGAGGTAAACTAGGTATCTCATCTAGAAATACATCTCTGAATTCTTGAAGTATTGGATAATCTTCAGGCTTTAGTGATCATTCACTTAATTTGTTGATTTTAACACATGAACTACATACAATTGGCATTGCTTTTTAAAACTCTTCTCCAATTGTAAGGCTGAAATATTTATTAGAAATAGATTTTGGAGTCCATTTCATTGTTCTTGGATTTCCATCCTCATCTTGAGTCAAAAGGTTTTGTTGTAACAATCAAGTCTTACCTTATGTTACTATTGCTACTGGCTAATCTATGCAAATCAAGAAATTATATGAATTAAGTGGAAATATATTCAAATTTTCCCATGTGGAAAGTCCATCCATATCCAGTGGACATGATTCCACCAATTCACTTACTTTTCTCTTAATTCCAGTGGCCAACTTCACTAACCATGATTTCTTATACTTGCATTTTTTAAGAACACATAAGTCGACAATTTTAGGTGCAATATAGTTATGACTAGATCCTGGATCAATCAAAATATAAATAGATTTAGTAGCAATATTACACTCCACTTCCACCATAAATTATTAGTGGTGTGCTTATAGGTCCTCCAAAGTAACTTAAATTCTAGGAATGGTCTTTTCTATATCATTGATTGTTTTAGCTTCCTTAATGTTGCGACTAGTCCTATCATTATCATACCCATGTGAAACATTTCTAAGTGGATGATCTCCTCCACATCCCCAACATTTTGGAGGCCCTTTCAAAGGCACACCCATCCTCCTTCCCATTGATCCCACTATGTTGTTTCCACTCTGTGTTGAGCATTTCTACTAAAAAATACTATTTGCTAGATGACTTGGTTGGAAACTCTTTGAATAATTTGTATACTATTGAGGCTTGAATCCTTTCTTCCTCTATTCTTGTTTCTCTTTAATTTCCGTGCTTTTCTAAATTCTATTTTATTCTTGTTCTATTCATAATAATATTTAGCCTTCCTTATTGTCTCATCGAGAATTTCAAGCTCATCAAATCCAATCATGTTTTTGTAGGATCGAAGTAGTCCACTTAGAAATAATTGAATTTTGACCTTCTCATCTATGATATATGGGACATACCTTAGTAGTTTCAAAAAAGTTCTTGCGTAATCCTCCATAGTCATTTGTGGTAGTTTCATCTCATTTTTTTTTTTTATCTTACCATCATAGTATCTTTCTAAAATGTAGTTCTCTTGAAAGTATTTCTTAAATTGTTTACAGGTGATTTTTGTTTCATTAATCTTCTTCACTTTCTTGATGTATTCCCACCAAATGGATTCTCTACCATTTAGATTAAAAATGGCCACTTCATCCTTCATGTTCCTAGACTAATCATGGACTTGAACGTATTTTCTTACTCCAAGAAACCATGCCTCAACATCTTCACCTGGTTTTACCTTACCATCAAAGGTAGGTAGTTTTACCTTTTTGAATTACCCCTATAAATAGTTTTTGGCGTACCTCTTATTTCTCTAACTAGGAGAAGAAAACCTTGAACTAGTTTTGAATGAATCTTTATAATTAGTTGTATCCAAACGGTGTATATGCCCCTTCCCCAGATATTAGATTCTTAACACCATGGGACATTTTCCTCAAAGGATTGTTTCCAACATTGCTTGAAATCTATCATTCATGCATTTTTTTGTCCATTTTTAGCAAATTATGCAATAGGGAAACATTTAATTCATTATGTTCGTCCTAAGATTTTATTATCTTCTCATTATCTTCCATTCAACTCTAAAGTTCTACTTTCAAACTTCCAATAGTGTTTTCCATGTCTAGGGAATCTCAATATTTCTTCTTTCATTAGACTCTATTTCCTAAAAGCTTGGTATTGTTAGTGTAATTAATATTATGGTCATTGTTAGTAAATAGGAGTTTATATTTAAATAAATAAAGATACATTAAGTGTGCTTAAAGTTAATAAATAAAGTTAAACAAGAAAGACATTATGCAACATCTTCCCTTCTTCACTTGTATGGATGTAAGAATATCTATTCGATCTTATTGAACTTAATATTTGAAGATTTTATCTTCCAATTGTGTTCAATTATTTCTCGACTTCTAGTTTATTTTCCTGTATTAGAGCCAAGGTTAAAAGAAACCAATGCTAAGAGTAAGTGAAGACGGATCAAGGGACTACAATTTCTTTGACCACAAAGAAGAAGGATCTCTTTAATTTGCAACTCATATGATCCTTATGATAATTTACAGTCCATCCAATTTAATCGGTAGGACCGTACAATCTGTTTGAAATATTTTGTGTAGGTTGTACAAATTTGTTAGTGCAACCATACGAATTGTGCAAAGAAAGTTGTACAAATTTTTGGTATTAATTGTACATAACCGTAAGGAAACTTTCGAAACGTTTTTTTTTCTTCAGTCGCCATTTTTATCACCGATCGTTGGAATCAGTTGTACAGAGCCATAAATACTTTTTGGCTGGACATTTCCATTCGTACAAAACTATACGAAAACTATTTAAGGTAGTCATACAGAGGCGTATAGGTGGTGTACTATAATATTTTTAAGTTATTTTTGTTATTTTTTGTTGTACAAGGAATTTTATTTTGTAGAATAATGGCTAAATTGTCTAATATTATGCTTGAGGGTAGTGACAAATTTAAAGGTCTTCAGTCGCCATTTTTTCCACCGATCGTTGTAATCAGTTGTACAGAGCCATAAATACTTTTTGGCTGGACATTCCCATTCGTACAAAACTATACGAAAACTATTTAAGGTAGTCATACAGGCGTATAGGTGGTGTACTATATTGTACATGCATCACTTAATACATATTTTTAAGTAAGTTCTGTTATTTTTTGTTGTACAAGGAATTTTATTTTGTAGATTAATGGCTAAATTGTCTAATATTATGCTTGAGGGTAGTGACAAATTTAAAGGTTAGAATTCCAAACATGGAAACAACGAATGCTTGTTATGTCCTTGACATTTAGTTTTCCATTGGGGACATTAAGTGGGCATCGCAAGGGAGGACAGTTGGCGAAGCATAAGGTCGACGTGAAGGTTTTATTATTGTGTATTTTTTGCATTTTTGGAAATGGGTTTTTTTTGTGGCTATGGTTTGAGCCGTGCACGGTGATGTATTCCTAGGGATGTGTGCCCCAAGACCCGGCGGCAGGGTGTCGTCACCTACTTTCAATGCTCCTGCCATCTCTGGTTTGGTCTTTATTTCCCGAGTATGGCCTATGTTCAATACATTGTGGGGTATGTATTCCATCCCTTGCGAAGATCAAAGGCGCAGGTTTCAGACCTAGGTTGTTCTCCACATGAGGTGATGTGGTAGCAGGTAGTCATTGTGTGTGACGTAATTGATTCTCCTAGGCTACACTCACAGAGTTGTGTTGCCCTGATGTGCAAAGACGCAGGTTTTGGACATGGGTTGTTCTCCACATGATATGACGTGTTAGCGGGTTGTCATTGTGTGTGACGTAATTGAGTCTCCTAGGCTACACTCACGAGATGATATGGACAAGTAGTGAGGTAATACAAGTGGTCATTGTTGCAACATAATGTACGCTCTTAGGCTGGACCCACCATATGGCTTGCTCGTTCAAAACTTCTAGTGATGTATAGATTCAAGAGAGATGTCACAAGTCAATGGTCAGAGTGCAAAGTTGCAGCAGCAGTGATAATGATGATGATGATGAAGAAAATAATAAAGATGATGACCGTGCCAGAAGAATACCTTCCTTGTTAAGAGGGAGTGTTGAAGATTGTGTAAATTCGGAAGATATTCTTATTGTACTCCCTTCGGGAAATATTCATATTGTAATTGATTATGTAAAAACCCTAGAAGAATAAGTCAAAATAGACAATTCGGCTCAACAGAAGTCAATGGGTAAACTACCCAAACAACGGGCAGTATGCCCCAAACAATGGGCAGAACCACCCCACTGAAGTCGGCCCTATTGTGGAAAATTCAGCCAGACATGTGTATAAATAAGGGGGTCAAATCGCTCATTTGGATCATCACAATATCGCTCAAGCAAGAGAACAAGTGTGCAGAGAAGAGTAGTTGTAGCTGGAGGAAGCTTATGTTTGGGTTTTCTATCTTATCTTATTCTCGGGATCTTTGTGTAAGAGCCTTTGGCCCTTGTTGTACTAGATTGGCATTTTACTTGTGACGAATCTATACTGAAGAAGTTTTGTTGGGTTTTTCCCGTGAGAGGGTTTTCCCAGGTGTTACGTGGTACTAGTACCAGCGCACCTGTAGAGGTGCCCCAGGGAGAGGGGGTCATTTTTCTGACCAGGAGGGATGTTTAGCCAACTTTTTATAAGTAGGGGTTATGGCCTGACACTCTGGTTTCTCCCTTGGAAGTACTATGGCTTAGTGGCATTGTTGAATGCCTCATAAAAGGGCTTGAATCCCTAAGGTTGGTGTCTGGGGATTCTAGGGGTGGGTCACTAGGTCACATGACCCCAACCTTGATTTATCACTCCAGCAACAGATCTTTCAGTACTGAGGGACATGTCTATCCTCCACGTCACTTTCCACACTCTCCTGGTCCTCCAACTCACCAGCTCCATCCCTCCTTGGGCTCCTCTTGATGATGACGTCATCATCCAGGCCAGGTTGCAGTGCTTGATTAGTGGAGGCGTTGAGGGATTTTCACTACTGTTGGGGTTAGATGGGGCATGACGACCCCCCCCTCCGCGGTCTGGCGCTCAGAACGGACGGATATGCTCATTTTTAGCTATTTTAGCCATGTGTGGGTAAATTCTAGGGAAAATGCCCCAAATTACCCACATATTTGATTATTTTATATTATTATTGTTTTAATTTTAAGTTGACATTTTAAAAAGGCATGTCGGCCTAGATATTTTTTATTTTTGTAAAGTGAGTGTGAGAAAAGTATAAATACACTTCTCCTCACTTCATTTTAAGATAACAACTTCTGGGATAAAACATTTATTTCTGATTTTTATCCTACTTGGGCTCTTTGACTAATGCACACCTTTTGAGGATGGATGTACTTGCTAGTTTGGACACAAATCTTTGAAGTATTTTTGTTCTTTCTCTTTGCTAAGGTGATGCTAGGAGTTTTTTGCTTAACACATGCATAAGGAGGTATCTAAGTTTCTTCTCTTGATTTCTCTTTGTTAAATGTTGAATGTGTGCTTGTCTAAGGTTGAATGGTAACCATTAATGCTGCATTTTGTCCTAGCTAAGTCATTTTCAGCCTTTAGTTACCCTGGCATTGTAAAGCTTGAGCTTTAGGTCTCCAAGGTTTGTATTAACAAGGACCTCTTCAACCAACTTTTGTGGTTGTTGAAGAAAACCCTAGTTTTCCAAACTTGGCAAGTACATTCTCAAGAGGAAGGCCATCTTCCTTGATGCCCTAGGGTTAGGGTAAAACCTTAAAACCCTAAGTTTTTCCATTTTCTCTACATCAAACCCTAGCTTGTATTTTTGTAAATATTATTGTTAGGTTAATTTTTCATTTTCATGTTGAAATCTGTTTTTTCATGGTAGAATTAGGGTTAGATTTACGTCTGCAATTTTATGACAAAAACCCTAAAAATAAAAATAAAAAATTATTTTTTTTTCAATTTTTTGGCCTTCCTAAAATTTCGGCCTTCTCTCCTACAATTTAGCACTGCCTTCTTTAACCCTAAAAACCCTAGGGTGAAATTTTAGGAAGCCCTAAAAATTCAAAAATATCAAAAATTCAAAAAAAACCTAATTTTTGAATTTTGTACTGTTGTATATATTATTTTGGTCTAAATTCTTTTAATTTATGTATTTTAGGTTAGTTAAATTATTTTTTTCGAAACCTAAAAAAGCCCTAGTTTCTATCAAACCCTAATTGCAGATCTTCTTGGCCCTAGCGGCCGCCCTAAACTCCCTCTCCTACCTTCACTCTATCCATTCATCAGCTCGCTCCTTGCTCATCCTTTTCATCCCTCTTCCCTTATCTCCTTCCATCCTTTTCTCTTCCCCTATCCTTCCTCGCTCCTCCTTTGCAAGCCATCGCTGCCCTAATACCTGCATATACGCACAGTAAAAGGGGTCCAATAGTTAGTATAAAAGGTTGGAGATATTTTAAGCATAATTTAGGGTATATGTTTGGTGCTAGTTTATAGTTAAAAATATGTTCAAATGTTGGTTCGAAATTCACATGTTACCCAAGTCTGAAACTTGAATTATGGAGCATCAATACAGTGCTAAACTTATGATATAAGGTGGGAAAAGATCAATGTATCTTACTGCTGCACCTATAATATTTACCTTGACATCTTGATCTTGATTCTGAAGTAGTTCATTGGATATTGTCTTCCTATTGGCTTATGTTGCAAATTATTCAAGTTGACAATGTTATAATTCTGCTGCTAATACTATACATACAGAGATCTGAAATTTATTGTGTGTTTAGAAGTCTGAGATTTGCATACAGCATTAGTTTTCATCAGTTGGTAAGGATAGTATTCGGTATCTGTAAGAATTGATCTTTGTTTCACCTTAAGCAAATATTTGGGAATACTCACTGCTTATATACAATAGCTGCATATCTCTGTAGTGGTCATCAAGTAGTAATTTATTGCTTGCACACAATAAACTAAGAACTTGTTGCCAATGATTGATAAGAAGTGCTTCTGATATTTCTGAGTTTGGGTGTTGAATGTCTTCATCATAAGCATACATTCCAGCCTTGGTAATTTCCATAAATATGATGTTCTAATGCTGCAAATAAAGTTTGGGAAAACTTACAGTGAACTAATATTTTCTTACCATATTGATTGTACTGAAGGTGTTTGACATTATGAGGTTGTCATACTATTTAGTGGATGGGAATTGAAAGATAACTGGTGAATTGCATTGATTTTTACAGACGGCATCTTTTCGTTTGGTGATAAGATTTTTTCCCAAGAAACGTGCCATCATTCTTGTCTTGACATATATATGTTGCTATGTTGTACCCTAGAATTTATTGAACATGTATAAGGTACTACCATAGAGTTTCCTAGGTATTGGGATTGATTACATTCGTTTGTGACATACAACTACATAACTAATGTTGGTAAATGATCTTTTGTATGAAATAGTGTTAGTGGAATGGCCTTAATATCTGGATGTTCTTACTCGTGTGCTAAAAACACTATTGATCGTATATGTTGCTTATCACTCACATCATTGGATTAATACACCTATAAGCACTTTGAATTTGTATTTTTTATTCTCGAATTGACTCCATGAAGGCATTGGTCACTAAATTTTTTATTTAGAAGACATTGTTTCTCTTGTCCTAAGGTGTCTTACAGGCCGCATAAGGGATTTTCCCCTTGGAGGTTACGACTCTCCAAAGAAGTTAGGGAATTGGCTAAGGTGACAGTGGTCACTTTCCTCATATTTGTCATCGGAGGCTAGCCCTGCTAGTTCAACCAGTAACATTTTTGGCGACGTTGCTAGGGATGTTTTGAAACTCATAGTGGTTTATATGGAAGTCATTTACACTCTTGAAAAAACGAAATTTGGTAAGAACTCAAAGGTGAGTCCTTCTTCCTTATATTTTGAAAATATCAATAAAGGAATAACCCCGCAGGTTTTATCTGGCGACTCCACTCATTTAAGGCGACTCCACTAGTTAATAAGCGATTTAGAACCCAATCACCATTATCTCAAGTATGCCCTTGTTTTTGGTACTTTGGTGAAATTTATTGAGCTAAGTTGACAAGTCTCTCCTGGAAACTCCAACTGAAGAAAAATAATAGAAGTACTCTATAAATACAAGGAAGACAGAGGATATGACATCTTCTTTTTGAATTGTGGATGGATATATTGGATTTTTCATACATTCAGAGATATTGTTTTCGGACAATCTACCTAAGCGAACTTAAAGGCCATATCTCCCTAGTCCAAGTGGATCTAGAACAAATAAACACAAAATAAAATCAAATTCCCTAGATCAATATAAATGCAAATAGATAAATGGGTCTCTTACCTGGGATTCACAAATACTCTTTCTCTTTGCTTGATCCAATGCTCCAACACCTTTAGATCTATAGCTACAAAGTCCTGTTGAACAAGTGGAAATAATCAAACACTAAAAGCATATATCACATATGATCGATCTAAGCTAACAGTTAAGGAAGTAATCTCTAAACATCAACAAAACGATAATGTATATGGGAATAGATTGTATTAACTGTATAAAGGAGAGAACAATAAAAGAGAACATTACAACATGTGCTTTAATGTCGTAACCTTCCTTCCAACAAAGCAAAACCAAGCAAATCCTCCAAACATGAAGTAAGCCTCTTAAGGGTGAGTGAGAGTTACCTAAGATAATTTCACCAACATGAGAGTACTATAGACTTTCCTCCCTTTGGAATGGAGAGGAGCTTCATATTTATAGGACCAAGTGGATAGAGTAGGTTGAATATTATGGGGAGAAGGATAAGGGATCATCCCTTGAGGTTAGGGAACTGAAGGACAGCTCACTTATGAATTAGGGATAACCATCCACCTCATCATGCTTCAAGAATTCGCTCGAAGGTCTCATTTATCCATTTAAACCAACTCCGTCGCATGCTGCATGAGGATAATTTGCACTAGAAAGGGGCAAGCACAGGTTGAATGAAGGAAGCCTGAGCCACCGGTGCAGGCTGCTAGATGGCACTCTACGTTGAGCCTATTCAGACGCTTCTTGTTGGAAGACAAGTTGTGCCGGCCTAACTAGAAAATTGTCATGTCTCTTCTATGCGAATTTTTTTTATTTTGTTCAAGAATCTAACCACCCAAACAAATGTGGAAACATAATTACTGGCTGCCACTATAGCCTAAATGATTAATAATCTGATCGTGTGAGCACTATGATGCACTATTACTTTTGTCGCTAAACACGCAAGTGTTGACACTTGACAGACTTTTATAACTACGATGATATACCTATACGTAAACACAATAGTATAGGGCCCACTTCAAATATACGAACCAAACAACATAATGACTCTATGCTACAACAATTGCGACACTTCCAAATTATATGCGACATTAATAATTCAACACATCAATATATTAAGCTATTAATATATTGATCATCATGAAACATGAGACTTTATAGATTGCATGCTAATTAAGATTTAAACACATATCAACATAGTTATATGTTATAACTACGTTAATAACATATAACCTATGTATTATTATTATTCTAAGCTCTAGGATTATTTTATAAAACACCTAGGCTTAAAGCTTATACCTTATGCACTTATGCTAGCTCCATAAAATAATCTCAGCATAAATAACATTATTAAAATGTAATACTAATGTAACACATATATGTTGATATAACATATTTACTTTGTGATATAATATATAGTTATATATTATATAGGCCATGCACTCCAAGGTTGACATAATGTCAAACCAAGGGATAATACAACCATAATATAACATTAATAAAACATTGCAATGTAATACATATATACGTATTAACATATATATGGCAACAATAATATAATACAAGTGTGGGTTATGCGCTCAAGTGTTGACCTAGGGTTGAACCGAGGTTGAGTACAAACCATAATGCAACATTATCCATGACCACAACGACCACTCCAAACCTTTGTCAATGTCGTGATGATTCTTATGTTATGACATTTAAATGTGATGGTTTGTAACTATGAAGGTTGGTATTATGCACATAACATAATTCATATGGCTATTGTGCTTTGACTTAAGCTCTGCCACATAGGATTCAACATATGAATCAAACGTTTTAAACCCCTCTGGGTGTGCCCTCCTGGAAGGTGATGCTAAACTCAAGACGATGTGGAGCGCCACTCAACAAATAAATGCATGTGCGTTTCCAGCTATCCCAAGTTGGCAAGCACACGGGGTTACCAACCTAGCCTCCATTGCATTAAAGTCCCTCTGGTTAAAAATAAATGCAACTGTGATCTATGTCGTCAATTGTGATCCAGGTTGGTTACTTGGTTGATGCACAGAGCATCGGCACCATTGATTAAGTTATGGATGTTGGCGCCCAAATGCTTCGATGTACCAAACAATTAAGGAATGAATCCACTGGGTTCAATGGTCACCACTATCTCGACCAGTACCGCAAGGCTCACAAAAATCCTGGCCTTGTTGACGGGTTGCTCATTTGATAGTGCGACGAGGTTCATGGAGCACCTCTGCTCTGAGCAGAGGGATCCCTCCTGAATCAAGAAGGGAAGGTGTTCTTCAACATGATTATGAGCAAAAGGGGAAGTCGTTGCTTACATGACCACGCAAGGCAGGTAAAACATACCATCTTTATGCTTTGATTACCAGGCTTTGTTGGTTAGTTCTTAGTTGTAAACGTAATGCTGTCAAATGACACCAATGGGTATCCTTTGTGTAGGTAGGGTGCAACCACAACTTGGACTTTGCATCCATCTCAAACCTCAAAAGGTGAGCGGTTACACTGATTACTATTTTTACCAACAATCGTTTTCACATTCACCTATTACTGCTCCAACTGATTTTTGTTTGTATGTTGGGTGAGAAAGGAACCAAGGACTGGAGAGGGTGTGTTGGGTGCTCCACAACTGGAACCATGACCTCAGTGAGGAGAACAATCTCCATAGCGGCCAGGTAACCCGTCCTCGATTTGTCCCTCGGGGTTAAACCTCCCGGGTGTTTGAGGTGGGTAACTTAAGACTTTGGTAAGACTTTGGTTCTCGTTCAGTTTGCCTCATGAACCAGCGAACGCCCTCGGCCTTGTTCGCAGATGCATATGACTATAAAAATAAGTAGTGTGAAGACTTGCTTTGGCCTGTAGGTAGTTTCATACTTTAAGATGTTGGAATGTGTGTTGTAGGAAAAATAATTAAATACAATTATTTTGGGTCGACCACATTAGTGGTTCGTCGATTCTCAAACTTGGTTTCACATTTCATTTCTCCCATGTTGTGACTCTGATCTGGAAAAGAAATATGATAGCTCTGCAAATAATATGGTTTTGCTTTGTAAATAATGAATGCATTAAATGAACGTATCAACCCTAACGCAGTTGCATAAACAATGTTGTTTCTTAACACATTTTGCTTCTTGTCTTTCCATTTCTGGTTTGAATAAATGGACAGGGTTATGATAATATGAATATGAATGTATTCGTTTTCTTTCCAATTTCAAGCTGTTTAAAAGAATACCTTACTGTGTATAACTAATCCGATAGTTATTAATAAAATCTTAGCCTGCATGCATAGATTTTACAGTTTTTTTAAAATAGGCATTTGAACTTTGTAAAGAAATCATGATAATGATGTTGCATTTAACACACAGTGTTTAGCTTCGCTAAACACTCATGGTAAAGCTTCGACCATGGACACTCGGCTCCCAAGCCTAGCTTACGACGCAACCACTTTGAAAGTATGGAAGTGATTCCATGGTGCTATCGCGTGGTAATGGGGTTCTAAATAAATCCCAGAACAAAAAAATAGAATGCTCGCTCAACATAGGGTTATGCATACTTAAACGTTGTCTGCAACCGTTAGGATCTCCCACATAAAATTAACACTCAACACTATTTAAATTAATTCCTTGTTGTATGCACACCGTGGAGACCATGCCACTGTCTACTAAGTCGTAGCACTTAGGGTAGTATACCCTTGTAGAGGAACGTGGATGCATAAAGGTTTTGCATTCTGCAACCGTGCTTTCGCACTAACACTTACCCATATAATAGCGCCTTCGGGCAAGTCAATGCATCATGTACATTACTTTTTATTTGTTTTATAAATGCAATGGAACTGTTATCACACAACTTGTATTTGTCCCTAGTGGTATCCCATCCAGGATGGTAGAGGGGATGGACAACTAAAGAGGTGACCCACGAGATGCCACGGTTCCCAATGCAAGCTGGGAGTCACGTCAACTGAGGCACTCTTCCATTTAGATCAAGATCAATCAAGACCAAGGGGGAGACCCTGTAGCCAATCAAAGATGATTGGACCAAAGCAAAGGTTCCTATGGAAGTGTGAAAGACAAGTTACGGAAACCAATGCAAGGTTAGGTGGACCTAGAAGTTTAATTATGGTTGAAAGAGGCTTAAGGGATGACTAGTCTTTCAACCAATGAATGATTTAGGCCACATAATGAGATCAAATGACAAGATCTAGTACCATGAAATACACAAGTGGGGCCCACTTCCTTGGGATATGGAAATGGTCCAAATGGGACCCACAAGGTGATATTAAGGGTGCAAATGGTACCAAGGGGTATGCAAAGAGTAGATCTATGGATCTAGGATGAAATTGAAGATACCCACATATGGGATCTAGCTCATGACACTTAACCTAAGAAGTGCGATTTGCCTTAGGTTGACTAATGCCTTAAGATGGATGGGTGAATGGAGTCCAAAGTATGCCAAATTATAGATCAGGGTAGCTTAGGAAATTATCAAAGTGGGTTTTGAAGATTAAAGGCATCCAATGGCTATATATCCATAGATCTAAGATTGAAAATGCAACACAAAATTGACCCAAGTGGGGCACAACCCTCAAAATGAGGAATGGGGCCCACAAGGTGAAAATCAATGAAGTGAAGCACTAGGGGTAGGTTATCAAGTGAGGATCATGAATCAAGTGGGATCTCACCTACCCATGTGCTAGAACTAGCTCAACTCACCTACCCAAGGAGGGCGACCTCACTCAAGGAAGGCTAAGTGCTTTGGGGGAAGGATCAAATGAGGTCCAAATGCCACCAAACTATAGATCCGAATTTCCGTGGATACTATAGAGGTGGGTTCTTTTTATTACACCCAAAGCCAAGCTAGATCTTGGTAGATCTAAGAAAAAGTGAAAAATGAGGGTTTTAATCAATTAGGGTTTTTATGATCAGAATTCATGGATAAGCCAAGGAAGAAGAAGTCCATACCTTTGGAGAATACCTGGATGAAGAGATGAATGCTAGTTGAGATGAGGATTACTTTTTCCAAAGATCAAATGAATAATTTTGAATCCCTCTTGCCAAATCATCCTCCTCCAAGTCACACGTGTGTCCCTCTAACCTGTCAAAACCAAGGAGCAAAGCATCAATCAGTTTAACATGTTGAGGGTAGATACAAGCGAGAAATAGATAAGCAAAGAATAGTTGGTAAAAAGACAAAACCACTCCCTGTTAACCAAAACGTCCTCTTGAATCTTGAAGGGTAGGCCTCCCCACCAATTCGCACTCCTCCAAAACGTCTTCTCAACCTATAAAAAAAGTATGGCAAAATATGCAAGATAGATGCAAGAGATCCTCCAGTGTAATGGACAAACGCATTTACAATCAAAGCAACCAACATCCACTCCAAGATCCAAGCATGTACTCCAAAAGATAGAATTTTATTTCAAGAGCCAAGAGCCAAATTCTCTAGATGAATTTTACAATGAGGGGGTCTCCTCCTTATATAGGATAATAAAGACCAAAACCCTAGATCTCAAAACCACTTTTTGAAATGAGTGGTTGAGATTAAAAGATCTCACAACATAATCAATGGCTAATATGAGCCATAACATAATATCACATGGATCACTCAAAATAGAGGTGATGTCATAGCTAAAAGGTACAAAGTGAGGGTGATGTCATCCTCTAGAGGGGGCTAAAGTACATGGGCCCACCTCATATGACTAGGACATGACACATGGAGCTCATGGTGGGGTTAGGAGGCATAAATCCTTGCTAACTCATCCCCATGGCACAATAATATAAAATAATATGTCTAAAATAATACAAATGATCAAATATGTCCTCAAAATCTGTGAGAGACATGCAGTAAAAGGCCTCATGTGGCCTCTATGGACCCCACTGACTAATGAAAACTGGTTGGAAGATGGGGGGTTCACCCTGGAAGACCTCTGTGAAGACCAAGTGCCAAAAACCTACCTCAATTTCCCAAATCGAATTCCTCAGTGACCCTTTTATTCCATTTTTAACCTGCCTCGGTAACTGTGAAAGTGCTGAAACTTCCTCCTAGGGCACCTGCGTTGTCAAACTGAGACCACCAGGCTCTCTAGAAGGGGGGGTAAATGGTAATATCAAGTGGCTGGACCACCCCTCCTCAGACAGCTCCCTAGGTGAATTGGCCTCTCATGGCCCCTGCTGGTCAAGCTGGGAAATCAGCCCCAAATCTGGTCAACAAGTGGAAAACTGCATCTATCACTATCAAAACTTCCTGGAACTAAATGACAAGTGTCTCATCAGATCCAGAAGACATAAAAATACTAAGAATGTATACTCATACATCATGGGTTGCCCTAATGGGCCAACTATAGGGTCCACCATATATGGACAGTGCATAATCTGATGATCTGAAGTAATAATAAAACCTGTTGTACTACATCAATCACCATCTGAATCATATGTCCATCATATAGCATCATCATCAAGAGTATGTGGGACCATCAATCATCATCCATAAGCATACGTGGCCCACATCATCACGGATCCCAAGAAATGACCATAGTCAAACTGGGTTTGACTAGGTTAATATACAACCAAGGATAAATCATATCAATAGACTAAGACATGTTCCTCTCATCATGCTCACAGCTTAACTTAAAGTATAACATCATTTAATGGCATTAATCGTGTTTGCATATTCCATTTTTATTTATAATTACTTGAACAATAGCTTGAATGACAAACTCACCCATTGGACATGGTCTAAGTGCTAGCTAAGGATGAAGGCTAGGAACAAGGCTGGGCAAAAGGGGTGACTTGTCTAGACATAACTCAAAGACACTTTGGACTGGGAGAAGGGGGAAGCTACACTCTGTGCTGGACAAATAACACAGGGAAGGGTTGTGCCTCACAAATGGGTAAGTTGTTTAGAGAGTGTTTATTCAACTTAGGCATCATGTCTACTTTCATAAAAGATGATCCAAATTCATTAGGATCCATTGATTTCATTTCATGGCCTTTTTGGCCTACATAACCCTTTGGATCTCAGGTGTGCTAATAAGCACAACTAATTGCAGCTTGCATCCAAGGCATGTTTGTATATAAATAAGGTCAGCAATCATTTAGATATAGAGTTTAAGAACCATTGATTTTTTTGGACCTTTCTTATACTCTTCGAGGAGTAATTTTACAGTTCATCGCTCTTTCCCTTTACTCACGTGTGTTCAAAAACACATTCTAGAGTTTATAGTTTCCATGGGCGAATTTACATAAGTTTCCATAAGTAGTACATGAGCTTTCAGTTTTAGCCAACAACATCTCAAGTAACTAGGGGGAGTTTGTAGTGCCAATCATTGGGACAACCGACCAGAATGATTTAGGCCTACAATCCAACTTACCAAAGGAAAATTTTGTCACCAACTCAGAGCCGAGACACAAAAAAAACATGGATGTGATCCAAACACAGAGGTAGTAGAAAGGGAAGTCCTCAATATCAGAAAGTCAAGCAAGACAAATCAAGGGTAAAAGCCAATAAGGAAGGTCATGAATGGATGGAGTCAAGTGAAAGTGGAGCCTAAGCTAGCAGACAAATGGTGTCAAGAAAAACCATATCTATGCAAGGTAGTAAACCAGTGAGTTTTGTCAAATAACCTAAATGTGCCAGTAAAATGTCCATTTTATAATTTATCATCAAGATAGTCCATTTTAAGTTTACAATGTTTGCCACATCATGAATCATATACCAAGCTAATGTTGTGAACATGACTAAAAACAAAAAGATAATAATCCATAGTCAATGGTCAGAAATCCATAGGTCATACAATATCATCATAAGAATAATCATCATAAACCATCTGAAACACTGCTGCAATAACATCTCTAGGCATTGAAATGAAACTGTAGGGAATAAAGGGTCACATTGGTCATCAAATCTGAACTCTCAAGGCTCAGCCTTGACACAAGGTCTAACATAAGTCTGAATAATATACTGCTCTGATCACGAGTGATCTCAAAATATAAACTCATCATAGCCAAGCTCTGAATAATCCAAGCTCTGGAATGTGCAGATATCTGCTAAGCAAGAATAGTAGCCCTACTACTATGGTGTGATAACAGGAACCATATTGAATTCCATTTTCCATGTTATGCATATACAGAGTTAATAATAAGGTCGAGTTCCATGCTAGAACTGACCGTAGGTATAAACAAAGTTTGTATAACCTACGAGTTCAATACAAGAATTGAAATACAACTCATACTCAGGTTAGAGAAAGATGCATATAAAATGTTCATGCATTCTGAGATTTAATTATTGTTTATGATTGTGATAGTAATCCAAATCGATTTCCATACTGAATTTGAAGATGTTATTTATATATCAATCCATCCATAATTTATACACTCTGTCAATTAAATGAAAAACCACTCACTGTAGGTTTACCATCGTTTAATCACTGCATTTGCTTTTATCTATGTAATGATAAAATAAAAACTTAATTAATGCAATGGTTGGACATGTAAACCTCGTGGTTTACATGTTTTCCTCTTTTAAGCCATTAAACTAAGAACATATGCTCTGCTAATAATAAGGATATGATGAGTACAGGAAGCCTGTTCTATTAAAATAAAATCAACATATCCTTAGGGTAAAATATAAACAATGAGCATTTCATACTTCCTATCACAGGATTATAAATCATTATTTATATTACATGTATAAATGCTTACTGCATAAAGAATGTGTCCATCAAACATAAACTATGAAACTGACAGTGTCTCCAATAGATCATAAATATGCATAATACAATAGAGACCTAAAAGTCTATCCATGATCCATAAACAAGGTTCGGTATAATAACACAGTCATGTTCATATCTGATAAACAATCCATTCAACAGTAGATCAGAGTTATATAACAATAAAACCTAGCAACTGTTCCAAAAAAATTTAGCAGATAAATGCAACATATAGACTTATCTGAAATCTGAAGACCACTGGACCTAGCACAAACCTCCTAGCCTTTGACCAGCAAGTTCACCTTACTCTCAGGTCACCCCCGAGCTGAGTTCACAGTCACCTCTGGTTCAGGATTTAGATTTTATTTACCCTTAACTTGTTCCCCAATTTATTTAGGAATTTCTATGTCAGCAAGAAACCCAACATCCAACTCAGTGCTCCTGAGCTCCAAGATGCTCCAGGGCCTTTTAAGCCTCAGCCATTAAGAGAATCATTAAATCACATCCTATTCAGAGTATTTCTGCAGTGCTCCTGCAAGCTTGGGGTAGTGCTCCTACCTGGACACAACCAAGTGTCCAAGCTATACCCAGTTGTTCTGATTTCTCTTAATCTGGTCCAGTTTTGTGCTTCAAAACTGTCCCCCTTTACTTGTCTTCATTTACTCTAGTTACTATTCTTCCCAGCTCCCATTTCTCTTGTGTGTTAATCATGAGAGTGTTGATGATCATAATAAAATGAATGAATGAGTGTTTTGAAAGAGTTTAACCTTTTATTCTCTTAGGTGTGAATTCTCTCATTTTGTTATTTCTTTTATTTCATTATTCTCTCAAATCTTTTCTTTAGGGTTTGCTATTTTCTCCAATAATAATTTCTCATTATTATTTTAATTGGCTTTTTCCCTCCAACCCACAGGGGACTGTGACTCCCATATCATTAATGTGCTGGTCCACATGGTCATTAGAAATCAATTTCTCAAATTTCTAGTGTCATCTAAGTAAAATGAAATAATACTTAGCAAAAATATAAAAGGGGTTAAAGTCCAAAATTTGGGGTATTACATTTCCCCTCCCCTTAAGTTTTCACCGTCCTGGGTGTTAAATAGTTTTGCAAAACAAAAATTAACATAATAACCAATAGTTTTGCAAAACAAAAATTAACATAATAACCAAAATTTAGTTTGTGTCATGTACTTATGCTAACAGGAAAGGGTATGTTTCTCACATTTCCTTTTCCATTTCCTAGGTAGCCTCCTCGGGCTTATAGTGCTACCATTGCACTTTTACCTGAGCGATGGTTCGATTCCGAAGTACCACTTCTTTCCGATCAAGTATGCATATAGGATCTGTCTGGAAGTCTCCTTTTGATTCCACCTAAATTACATGCCAATTCACAATATGATTAGGATCATATAAATATTTCTTCATCAATGAAACATGAAACACATCATGTACTTTAAAATTTGTTGGTAGAGCTAACTGATAAGAAACAGGTCCTACTCTAGCAAGTATTTGGAAAGGACCACAAAATATTGATGCAAGCTTGGAAACCTTGCCCAAACACAAATATATTTTCTTTGCTTTCACTCTTAGGAATACATGATCCCCAATTTCAAATTCTTTATGTTCTCTATGCTGATCAGCATAGCTTTTATGCCTATCTTGAGTAGTTTTTAAATTTGTTTTAACTTTTTGCACAATGTTTTCTAGTTCTGCTAACATTTCAGGACCCATCACAATCCAATTCATTGGATCATCCCAAGTCATAGGGGTTTTACATTTTATGCCATACAGAACTTCGAATGGACTCATTCCTACAAAAGTTTGGTACCCATTATTGTAGGAAAATTCAGCCAAGTGTAGGTAATTCTCCCATTGTTTTGGGTTATCCATGACATACAAGCGAAGCATGTCCTCTAGGATTTGATTCACCCTTTTGATCTGCCCATCTGTTTGAGGATGGTAGGCTGTACTAAAACTCAATTTAGTCCCCAAATCGATGAATAATTCCTTCTAGAAATGTGAAGTGAACTTTGCATCCCTATCGGATACAATCACCTTTGGAATTCCATGAAGTCGAAAGACTTCTTTCATGAATATTTCCGCAATGTTTATTGCTTTGAATGTGGATTTGACTGGTATAAAGTGAGCTTCCTTAGTTAACTTATCCACTACAACCATGATATCATCATGTTGTTTGTTATTTTTAGGCAAACCGGTGATAAAAATACATAGAAATGGTCTCCCATTTCCATTCTGGTACGGGTATAGGCTGCAACAAACTAGTCGAGTGTTGATGTTCCACTTTCACCCTTTAACAGTCCATGCACTTTTCTATATACTCAGCAATTTCAAACTTCAATATGGGCCAATAGTGTTGTTTTTTAATAGCTATTATCATTTTCTGATAACCTGGATGACCAGAATATGGCCTTTTGTGAAACTCATCCAGAATTAAATGTTTTAAAAATTCTTGATCCGGTATGTAAAGTCTATTTTTAAATAGTAGCAGCCCATCTTTAGATATACTGTAATCTGTTGCTTGTTGTTCTGAATTTTCTGCAAGACACTTTTGTCTTAAATTCAGATATCTTGGGTCTTCTTCAGCTACTGTCCGGATCTGCAACACTAAATCAGATTGAAAACTATTAACGGAAGCCATTGTTAACATGTGCATCCTCTTGCTAAGTGCATCAACTATTTTGTTTTCTTTGCCTTTGATATGCTGAATTTCAAAGTCAAACTCGCTTCAGAAATCCAACCACCTTGCTTGCCTCCCATTCATATTTGGCCGTTCAAAAATATATTTCATCCCAATGTGGTCAGTTTTAAGAAAAAACCTTTTTCCAAGAAGGTAATGTCGCCACATCTTTAAATCATGAATTATGGCAGCCAGTTCTAAATCATGCATCGCATAGTTTACTTCATGCATCTTTAAATTTCTAGATTCATAACCAATTACAGAACCATCTTGCATTAAAACGCCTCCCAATCCTTCCTTTCACGCATCCGTGCATACCACAAAGTCACCCTAAGGATCACCCACTTTTAGAATAGGAGCTGATGTAAGCAATTGTTTCAGCTTCACATTTGGTTGTCCAAATAAACTTGACTTCCTTTCTCTGAAGAGAGGTAATGGGATGAGCCACCTTGGAAAATCCTTTAATTAATTTCCAGTAGTACCTGGCTAATCCCATAAAAGAGTAGACATCGCTTACATTTTGGGGAGTAGGCCAGCTCATTATGGCCTTGATCTTATCTGGATCCACTGCAATGCCTTGGGATGATATTATGTGGCCCAAATATTGGATCCAGTCCTTGTAAAAATCACATTTAGTTAGCTTTGCATAAAGCTGATTTTCTCTTAGGACTTGCAGCACCAACCTTAGGTGTTCCTCATGATCACTTTCATTCTTCAAATAGATGAGTATGTCGTCAATAAACACTACCACAAATTTATCTAGGTACTTACTGAACACATTATTCATAAGGCACATAAACGTGGCTGGTGCATTCGTCAAACCAAATGGCATCACCACAAATTCATAATGTCCATATCGAGTACGGAAGGCTATCTTGTGCACGTCTTCTTCTTTAATTCTAATTTGATGGTAACCCGACCTTAGATCAATTTTCGAGAAGACGGTAGCACCCCCAACCTGATCGAACAGATCATTAATCCTTGGCAAGGGATACCGATTTTTGATAGTTACTTTGTTCAGCTGTCTATAATCTATGCACAGTTGGAATGTGCCATCTTTTTTCTATACAAAGATCACCGGTGTTCCCCATGGGGACACACTCGGACGGATATAGCCTTTCGCTAACAGCTCCTGCAATTTTTCTTTCAACTCTATCAATTCAAGAGTACTCATCCGATAAGGTGCCTTAGAATTAGATATTGTTCTCGGGGACAGGTCTATTGTAAAATCTAGTTCCCTTCTAGGTGGTAACTCAGGAATCTCATCAGGAAACACATCCTCAAATTCAGTGAAAACGGGATGTTTTGTGAAATCTGAAATTTCAATTTTCTGATTTTCTGTCATGTGGACAACATAAATTTTACACCCTTTCCGTGCATTTCTTTTTAGTTGAAGAGCAAAAATTTCCCTTAATTTCATTGCTCTTACTATCCCTTGAATCTTTTCAAACTGTCCAACATCATTCATAAAGGTAACATATTTTTTATAGCAGTCTATGACAGCCCTATGTTTTTCCATCCAATCCATGCCACTAATCAAATCGTACGATCCCAATGGAAAAACATTTAAATCTGCACTAGTGTAAGATTCGTTTAACTTCAAAGGACACTGATTTACTACTTCATAAACTTTTCTTTTTGCTCCTGTGGCCATTTGAACTAGCCAAGGCTACATGTATTTGTTTTTGCTAAGTTTGCAAGAGTCAGAAGTTTTGGGTCTATATAACTTTTACATGCGCCAAAATCAATCAAGATAGACATAGTTGTCCCGGAAATCATACCTTCAACCTCGATTATAGAAGCTTGATGTTCTGCTTGACGGTTGTTCAAAGCAGCATAGATTTTCGGACTCCTTGCTATATCTTGGATTGTAGAAGCCTCTTGAAGATTATGCACTGTTTTGTTTTTGTCCTTCTTTTGAGGACATTCATACCATCTATGATTTTCTACACATCCCCAACATTTGAGTGGCGGCTTAGATGGTGTGTCTTCCGGTTTTTTGGTGCCTTCAATGTTCATCTTCTTGCTTAATGAAACAGTGTTAGATTGTGACTTGCTGCCATCAAATCTGTTGCTGAAAGGTGCCCGCGTAACCTGATTTCTAAAATGGTTGGGCTTGTGTCCTTTCTGCCTACTATCAGATTTGGTTTTCTTCTTTTCGTTCCACCTTTTTGATACTTCACCCTTGTTCTGCCCCTGTTCATAACATAGTCTAGCATTTTGAAAGCATCTTCCGTTGTCTTTGGATCGTCAAACTCTATCCGATCCTTGAAACCAAACGACAAACAATTCAGGAAACACTGAATTCTGACTTTTTCATCTTGAATGTAAGGAACATACTTGAGCAATTCTAGAAATTTGTTGATTAATTCCTCCATAGTTTGTTGTCCCAACTTTAAATTGTAAAAGTCTTTTACTTTTCCGTCGTAGTAGCTTTCTGACAGGTATTTATGTTTGAAGAATGTTGAAAAGAATTTCCACCTTACCTTCTTCTCGTTGATTTCTCGGGTTAGCTTGAGATCATCCCACCAAGCTGAAACCTTTCCTTGCAGATTGAAAACAACAATCCTTGCCTTTATGAGACTAGAATAGTCGAACATTCGCAGATATTTTTCCATGTCCCTCACCCACAGTTCAACTTCTTCTTCGGTTTTAATTTCTCCGTTAAAAGTTGGAGGCTTGATCTTTCTCAATTCAGGGTGTAGCTGATTTACTTTTCCAGTTTTCTTTTTCTTCTTAGGAACATATTCTTCAGAATCTTTGCCATGTGATTCTTCGTCACTAGCATCCATATTATAGCTCGCATAAATTCTTGGAGGGGTAGTCTTAAAATTTAAATTTCTTTTCGTCGGTGACTTTTCTCCATGTTGTTCTTCTGGTGTTGGGATGTCACTGTTTTCTTTTTCAGTCAACTTTTGCAGTAGAATTGCATTTATTTCTTGTTGTTCTTCAAATTTTTTATGTTGTCTTCTTTAATGCTGAGCAGCTCAGCCTTCAGAATTTTGACCATTTCCATCATCTCACTAGATGTTGTCACTCCGTGTGGAGAGTTCTGATTTCTCTCCTGCCTACTGGCCATTTCTCCTTGCTGACAAGATGTTTCTACAACCGGCCTTCCTTCTTGTTACGCAAAATTCATTTTTGCCACTTACTGTTTGAGCCACTTTTTCTGTCTATGTGTGGCCAACAGCTGTTTGTTAGAAGTCATAAACAACAAAGCATCTATTCATAAAAATTTAAGAATTAGTATGCTACAGAAATATTTTATTTATTTCTATAAAACACATCATTCACACAAATGAGCCTAAAGGTCCTCGTGTAGTGACCGTAGCTCTAATACCAATTTGTCACGTCTCTTCGACGGAAATTTTTTTTGTTCAAGAATCTAACCACCCAAACAAATGCGGAAACATAATTACTGGTTGCCACTACAGCCTAAATGATTAATAATCTGATTGTGTGAGCACTATGCTGCACTATTACTTTTGTCGCTAAACATGCAAGTGTTGGCACTTGACAGACTTTTATAATTGCGATGGTGTACCTATACGTAAACACAATAGTATAGGGCCCACTTCAAATATACGAACCAAACAACATAATGACTCTATGCTACAGCAATTGTGACACTTCCAAATTATATGCGGCATTAATAATTCAATACATCAATATATTAAGCTATTAATATATTGATCATCATGAAACATGAGACTTTATAGATTGCATGCTAATAAAGATTTAAGCACATATCAACATAGTTATATGTTATAACTACGTTAATAACATATAACCTATGTATTATTATTATTCTAAGCTCTAGGATTATTTTATAAAACACCTAGGCTTAAAGCTTATACCTTATGCACTTATGCTAGCTCCATAAGATAATCTCAACATAAATAACATTATTAAAATGTAATACTAATGTAACACATATATGTTAATATAACATATTTACTTTGTGATATAATATATAGTTATATATTATATAGGCCATGCACTCCAAGGTTGACATAAGGTCGAACCAAGGGATAATACAACCATAATATAACATTAATAAAACACTGCAATGTAATACATATGTATGTATTAACATAACATAAATATATTGAAACAATAATATAATACAAGTGTGGGTTATGCACTCAAGGGTTGACCTAGGGTCGAACCGAGGTCGAGTAAAAACCATAATGCAACATTATCCACGACCACAATGACCACTACAAACCTTTGGCAATGTCGTGATGATTCTTATGTTATAACATTTAAATGTGATGGTTTGTAACTATGAACGTTGGTATTATGTGCATAACATAATTCATACGGTGACTATGCTTTGACTCAAGCTCTGCCACGCAAGATTCAACGTATGAATAAAACGTTTTAAACCCCTCTAGGTGTGCCCTCCTGGCAGGTGATTCTAAACTCAAGGCGACGTGGAAACGCCACTCAGCAAAGAAATGCATGCACCTGTCCAACTAGCCCAAGCTGGCTAGCACATGGGGTTACCAACCTAACCTCCATTGCATTAAAGTTCTGTTGGTTAAAAATAAATGCAACTGCGATCTATGTTGTCGATTGTGATCCGGGTTGGTTACTTGGGTGATGCGCAGAGCATCAGCACCATTGATTAAGTTATGGAGGTTGGCGCCCAAATGCTTCGACGTACCAAACAATTAAGGAATGAATCCACTGGGTTCAGTGGTCACCACTGTCTCGATCGGTACTGCAAGGCTCACAAAAACCTTGGCATTGTCGATAGGTTTCTCATTTGATATTGCGACGAGGTTCATGGAGCACCTCTGCTCTGAGCAGAGGGATCCTGTTCAAAGTAAGAAGTGAAGTTGTTCTTCAGCATGACTATGAGCAAAAGGGGAATCCACTGCTTACACGACCACGCAAGGCAGGTAAAACATACTATCTTTATGCTTTGATTACCAGGCTTTGTTGGTTAGTTTTCAGTTGTAAACATAACGCTGTCAAATGACACCAATGGGTCTCCTTTGTGCAGGTAGGGTGCAGCCACAACTTGGACTTTGCATCCAGCTCAAACCCCAAAAGGTGAGCGGTTACAGTGATTATTGTTTTTACCAACAATCGTTTTCACATTCACTTATTACTGCTCCAACTGATTTCCGTTTGTATGTTGGGTGAGACAGGAACCAAGGACTGGTGAGGGTGTGCTGGGTGCTCCACAACTGGCACCACGACCTCGATGAGGAGAATAATATCCATAGCGACCAGGCAACCCGTCCTTGCTTTGTCCCTCGGGGTTAAACATCCCGAGTGTTTGAGGTGGGTTACTTAAGACTTTGGTTCTCGTTCAGTTTTCCTCATGAACCAGTGAAGGCCTTCAGCCTTGTTCGCAGATGCATATGACTGTAAAAATAAGTAGTGTGAAGGATTGCTTTGGCCTGTAGGTAGTTGCACACTTTAAGATGTTGGAATGTATGGTATAGGAAAAACAATTAAATACAATTATTTTGGTCGACCACATTAGTGGGTCGCCGATTCTCAAACTTGGTTTCGCATTTCATTTCTCCCATGTTGAGACTCTGATCTGGAAAAGAAATATGATAGCTCTGCAAATAATATGGTTTTTCTTTGTAAATAATGAATGCATTAAATGAACGTATCAACCCTAACGTGGTTGCATACACAGTGTTGTTTCTTAACACATTT
The DNA here is from genome assembly GCA_027924585.1 of Larix kaempferi. Classification (NCBI taxonomy): domain Eukaryota; kingdom Viridiplantae; phylum Streptophyta; class Pinopsida; order Pinales; family Pinaceae; genus Larix; species Larix kaempferi. Next base: position 6,369,443 of record BSBM01000500.1, on the reverse strand, counting down.
TTCTTCCTGTCTTTCCATTTCTGGTTTGAATCAATGGACAGGGTTATGATAATATGAATATGAATGCATTCGTTTTCTTTCTGATTTCAAGTTGTTTAAAAGAATACCTTACTGTGTATAAGTAATCTTATAGGTATTAATAAAATCTTAGCCTACATGCGTAGAGTTTACAGTTGTTTTAAAATAGGCATTTAAACTTTGTAAAGAAATCGTGATAATGCTGTTGCGTTCAATGCACAGTGTTTAGCTTCACTAAACACTCATGGTCAAGGTTTTACCATGGACACTCAGCTCCCAAGCCTAGCTTACGACGCAACCACTTTGAAAGTATGGATGCGAGGCCACGGTGCTATCGTGTGGTAATGGGGTTCTAAATAAATCCTAGAACAAAAATATAGAATGCTCGCTGAGCATAGGGTTATGCATACTTAAATGTTGTCTGCAACAGTTAGGGTCTCCCACATAAAATTAACACTTAGCACTATTTAAATTAAGTGCTTACTGTCTGCACATCATGGAGACCACGCCACTGTCTACTAATTCATAGAACTTAGGGTAGTATACCCTTGTAGAGAAATGTGGATGCATAAAGGTTTTGCATTCTGCAACCATGCTTTCGTACTAACACTTACCCACATAATAACGCCTTCGAGCAAGTCAATGCATCTTGTACGTTACTTTTTATTTGTTTTATGAATGCAATGGAACCATATCGAATTCCATTGACCAGCAAGTTCACCTTGCTCTCAGGTCACCCCCGAGCTGAGTTCACAGTCAGCTCTGGTTCAGGATTTATATTTTATTTACCCTTAACTTGTTCCCCAAGTTATTTAGGAATTTCTGTGGCAGCAGGAAACCCAACATCCAACTCAGTGCTCCTGAGCTCCAAGATGCTCCAGGGCCTTTTAAGCCTCATCCATTAAGAGAATCATTAAATCACAGCCTATTTAGCGTATTTCTGCAGTGCTCCTGCAAGCTTGGGGTAGTGCTCCTACTTGAACACAACCAAGTGTCCAAGCTATACCCATTTGTTCTGATTTCTCTTAATATGGTCCAGCTTTGTGCTCCAAAACCGTCCCCCTTTACTTGTCTTCATTTACTCTTGTTACTGTTCTTCCCAGGTCCCATTTCTCTTGTGTGTTAATCATGAGAGTGTTGATAATCATAATAATATGAATGAATGGGTGTTTTGAAATAGTTTCACCTTTTATTCTCTTAGGTGTGAATTCTCTCATTTTGTTATTTCTTTTATTTCATTATTCTCTCAAATCTTTTCTTTAGGGTTTTCCATTTTCTCCAATAATAATTTCTCATTATTATTTTAATTGGCTTTTTCCCTCCAACCCATGGGGGACTGTGACTCCCATCTCATTAATGTGTTGGTCCACATGGTCATTAGAAATCAATTTCTCAAATTTCTAATGTCATTTAAGTAAACTGAATTAATACTTAGCAAAAATATAAAAGGGGTTAAAGCCCATCATTTGAGGTATTACATTTCCCCTCCCCTTATGTTTTCACCGTCCTCGGTGTTAAACAATTTTGCAAAACAACAAATAACATAATAACCAAAATTCAGTTTGTGTCATGTACTTCTTCGAACAGGAAAGGGTATGTTGCTCGCATTTCCTTTTCCATTTCCCAGGTAGCCTCCTCAGGATTATAGTGCTCCCATTGCACTTTTACCTGAATGATGGTTCGATTCTGAAGTACCACCTCTTTTCGATCCAGTATGCATACAGGATCTGTCTGGAAGTCTCCTTCTGATTCCACCTGAATCACATGCCAAGTCACAATATGCTTAGGGTCATATACATATTTCTTCAGCAATGAAACAGGAAACATATCATGTACTTTAAAATTTGCTGGTAGAGCTAACTGATAAGCAACGGGTCCTACTCTATCAATTATTTGGAAAGGACCACAAAATCTTGGTGCAAGCTTGGAAACCTTTCCCAAACACAAAGAACTTTTCTTTGCTTTCACTCTTAGGAATACATGATCCCCAATTTCAAATTCTTTATGTTCTCTATGATGATCAGCATAGCTTTTCTTCCTGTCTTGAGCAGTTTTTAAATTTGTTTTAACTTTCTGCACAATTTTTTCAGTTCTGCTAACATTTCGGGACCCATCACAATCTGATTCACCAGATCATCCCAAGTCATAGGGGTTTTACATTTTCTGCCATACAGAAATTCAAATGGACTCATTCCTGCAGAAGTTTGGTACCCATTATTGTAGGCAAATTCAGCCAAGTGTAGGTAATTCTCCCTCTGTTTTGGGTTATCCATGGCATACAAGTGAAGCATGTCCTCTAGGATTTGATTCACCCTTTCGGTCTGCCCATCTTTTTGAGGATGGTAGGTTGTACTAAAACTCATTTTAGTACCCAAACCGGTGAATAATTCCTTCCAGAAATGTGAAGTGAACTTTGCATCCCTGTCGGATACAATCACCTTTGGAATTCCATGAAGTCGAAAGACTTCTTTCATGAATATTTATGTAATTTTTATTGCTTTGAATGTGGATTTGACTGGTATAAAGTGAGCTTCCTTAGTCAACTTATCCACTACAACCATGATAGCATCACGTTGTTTGTTATTTTTAGGAAACCCAGTGATACAATCCATAGAAATGGTCTCCCATTTCCATTCTAGTACGGGTATAGGTTGTAACAAACCAGCCAGGTGTTGATGTTCCACTTTCACCCTTTGATAGTCCATGCACTTTGCTATATACTCAACAATTTCATACTTCAATCTGGGCCAATAATGTTCTTTTTTAACAGTTGTTATCATTTTTTGATAACCTGGATGACTAGAATATGGCCTTTTGTGAAACTCATCCAAAATTAAATGTTTTAAAACTGCCTGATCTGGTATGTAAAGTCTGTTTTTAAATAGTAGCAGCCCATCTTTAGATATACTGTAATCTGTTGCTTGTTGTTCTGAATTTTCTGCAAGACACTTTTGTCTTAAATTCAGATATCTTGGGTCTTTTTCAGCTGCTGTCCAGATCTGCGACACTAAATGAGATTGAAAACTGTTAACAAAATCCATTGTTAACTTGTGCATCTGCCTACTAAGTGTATCAGCTATTTTTTTCTTTGCATTTGATATGCTGAATTTCAAAGTCAAACTTGCTTAAGAAATCCAGCCACCTTGCTTGCCTCCCATTCAGATTTGGCTGTTGAAAAATATATTTCAGCCCAATGTGTCCAGTTTTAAGAACAAACCTTTTTCCAAGGAGGTAATGTCACTACATCTTTAAAGCATGAATTATGTCAACCAGTTCTAAATCATGCATCGCATAGTTTACTTCATGCGTCTTTAACTTTTTAGATTCATAACCAATTACAGAACCGTCTTGCGTTAACACACCTCCAAATCCTTCCTTGCACGCATCCATGCATACCACAAAGTTACTGTAAGGATCAGCCACTTTTAGAATATGAGCTCATGTAAGCAACTATTTCAGCTTCGCAAAACTTGCTTCACATTTGGTTTTCCAAATAAACTTGACTTCCTTTCTCTGAAAAGAGGTAATGGGATGAGCCACCTTGGAATCCTTCAATGAATTTCCGGTAGTACCCGACTAATCCCATAAAAGAGCAAACATCGCTGAAATTTTGGGGATTAGGCCAGCTCATTATGGCCTTGATCTTATCTGGATCCACCGCAATGCCTTGGGTTGATATTATGTGGCCCAAATATTGGATCTTGTCCTTGTAAAAATCACATTTAGTTAGATTTGCATCAAGCCGATTTTCTCTTAGGACTTGCAGCACCAACCTTAGGTGTTTCTAACCTAACACACAAGTTGCTAAAAGTTTTTAATTTAAACTAGCGCTTCATTTTATCTTATGAGGTTAAGTGAATCCATGAAGTGAAGACTTGGAATTTAAATAAGATGCAAATCTGATCTATATGAAAATATGCAAGTCTTCTCTTCTATGAAGTCCTCCTTAAGAAGGAGAGAGATATTTTTTGTTCCCAAATGCACAACCCTATGCAAATGCAATTTTAACTCTTTTCAAAATGATAGAAAGAAGTAAAGATACACCAAAAACTAACCTGAAGCAATAAAATAGATCTTTTTACGAACACCAAATGCAATAATCTAATCTGTTTCCTATCTTTTTACACTCGAAAAAGACACATCTAAGCTATGGAAAGAAGGATTTCACAAACGTTTCCAATCAAATGCAATACAAAGAAAAGCGCTTAATAATCTTATCTAACTCAAATGCACAAAAATCTAAAACAAGCCTTCCTTCTTCTTATGAGTGTAAGTCCAAGAATGTCAAATGATCAAATTAAAACAAGAAGAATATTTATGTTTTTCAAATTTGTGAATATAGCAAAAGAGGGACAAAATCAAGCTTCTATTTGAACTAAAGTGGAGACAAGGAATCAATCTTTTCCCAACAATCACTGGATAGCTCAGCATGTAAAAGAAACAAGATGCACAACCCAAGAAAAAGAGGCTAAAAAAGACATGGATATCCCACACTTTTCAAGTCTTTAAAACAAGCCAATCACACCAAACGAAAATTTATCTTAAAACATTAATACGGGTCAAAATGACTGTAGGATACACGATTCATGCCCCCCCCCTGCCCCCCCGTCCATGAGGGGGAATTGTTTTTTAAAAATAGAATCCATTTCGCTTTAAAATGCAAGCAAAACACTAGTTTTGACTCAAAGGGCCAGACATGGATGCAAATCTCAAAAAACCCCAAAAATGGAGGAAAATGATAGTATGCTGTGTCTAGGGGTTCTGTGACTGAATATGCAGCCTACAAATCACAATCAATCAGACCAAAAGCCAAAAATGAAGGAAATCCCTACTGATCCCTAAGCTTTAAGGGGATGGCGCACCCTAGGACACTGAACCAGAGCACCAGAGAGGGGCTGGCGTGTCTTGTACACAGGAAGGGTGAGCTAGTGGCACAGTTTGTATTCAGGCAAAGTGAGCCAGCCAGATAGTGGCGGAGGGAAGACTCATCCCAGGTGCTCCTGTCGAATAACAAGCAGCAAAATGGCTAGATCTCCTAAGGTAGAAGGGAAAGAGGCCTAATACTGATCCAAGAGAGAATCAAGGGAATCCAAGAAACTCTTTAATGAAAAAATCTAATGGTGGGAGGGGTTCAGGAGGATAGGAAATGGATCACTAAGAAAGCAATGAAATCACACTCAAACTAAAATCAAAGCTAATGTTCTTCCCCAATACGGTCGCTAGATTTGTTTTTGGACAATCTACCAAAGCGGGCTTAAAGGCTAGATCTCCTAGTCCAAGTGGATCTAGAACAAATAAACACAGAATAAAATCAACTTCCCTAGATCAATATAAATGCAAATATATAAATGGGTCTCTTACCTGGGATTCACAAATCCTCTTGCTCTTTTCTTGATCCAATGCTCCAGCACCTTCAGATCTACAGCTGAGAAGTCCTGTTGAACAAGTCGAAACAATAAAATAGTAAAAGCATATATCACATATGATCGATCTAAGCTAACAGTTAAGGAAGTAAGCTCTAAACATCAACAAAACAATAATGTATATGGGAAGAGATTGTATTAACTGTATAAAGGAGAGTACAATAAAAGAGAACGTTACAACCTATGCCTTAACGTCACAACCTTCCTTCCAACAAAGAAAAACCAATCCAAGCCTCCAAAGTTGAAGTAAGCCTCTCAAGGGTGAGTGAGAGTTACCTAAGATAAGTTCACCAGCATGATAGTACTATAGATTTTCCTCCCTTTGGAATGGAGAGGAGCTTCATATTTATAGGATCAAGTGGATAGAGTAGGTTGAAGATTATGGGGAGAAGGCTAAGGGATCATCCCTTGAGGTTAGGGAACCGAAGGACAGCTCACCTATGAATTAGGGATAACCATCCACCTCATCATGCTTCGAGAAATCGCTCGAAGGTCTCATTTATCCATTTAAACCAACTCCGGCGCATGCTGCATGAAGACAATTTGCACTAGGAAGGGGCAAGCGCAGGTTGAATGAAGGAAACCTGAGCCATTGGCGCAGGCTGCCAAATGACACTCCGCGTCGAGCCTAGTTAGGCGCTTCTTGATGGAAGAGAAGCTGCGTCGGCCTAACTAGAAAATGTGGATAAAGGATCAGAAACTTGCTCTAGATGACTTATGGTTAGGGAAACTTCAGGGATCAAGGCACTGAGTTGACATAGGACTCATGATGACGAGATTTAGGTGTAACAGATATTCACATCAGTATGTCATTCAAGATGATGGGAAGGCACTTTTTCCATTATTTCATGAATACAAGTATCATGCAGCAACACATATTTGGCCATTCATGCTATTTATCCAAGAAAGCAATATCATATAAGAGGATACAAGAATGAAGCTTTTTCTATTGTCTCTCAACTTAGAAAACAACTCGGATGTCAGAAATTGGTATGAAGTATTTCCTCATAAATAATTTTCTTCACTCAGACAGTTGATCGATGCATTTAGTGAAGAATGGGATCATGATATAGAGGAACATGAAAGAAAGTTCGTGATCAACCATATATGGGAAATGACCTTGGGAAGCGGCTAGAAGCAAGATGATCCTAGCAAAGAAATCAAAGAGGGTATTCCATTTGAATTTAAGGATCCTGATAATCCGACAGATACATAAATGGAAATACGTTTTTCTCCTCCTGATTTGTCAAGCTTTCTAGGATGTTCAAATGAGTTACCAGAGATATTTTGGCATGCATTCAAGGGTGATCATGGTAATTCCTTGCACCATGTTGAATGGTTCATGACATTGGCTACATAATATAGCATTAAAAAGGAAGAAGACGTTTACATGAGATCGTTTGTCCTTCACCTGGGAGGAAATTCTCTTGCTTGGTTTGTGGGCCTAGAAAAAGCAACAATATCGTCCTTTGTGGAATTAGTAGAAACCTTATGTATCTGTTGGAATTTAGATCAGTGTGACAAATGAATGCCTTATTGTAATGTCCCAAAAAGAATACTAAAAATTTAAAAAAATTTGTCACTGCAATAAAAGCTATTTTAAAGATGATGATTCATAAATTAACTTCAGCACTGATAAAAAAAGATATGCACCGGTACTTGTTTGCGGCATTCAATAGTTTAAGTTTTCCTAAGTAACATAGTCTCACTGATTGTTAATCTCTTGGTTCTGCAGAAGCGATGTCTAGAAATGGTAAAGTAATTCTGTCGTAAGTGTACCAATGCTAGAGTATTAATATAAAACAAAAGAAACCTCCTTCTTACTGTTTTAAGGAATCATGTGCATATTAATAAAATTCTAACTGGTACTTCAGGTGAGATGGACTCTCGTTGATGAAAGTTGAGGCCCATGATGGAACACTGGTGTTTTAACAAGGGAAGAAGTACCCCCGGCAGAGCTGCCGAGAGGTAAGGGTAGTCTTGGAGATTTTGGTCTTACTTAGCAAATTGCTAAAGCATTGTTTCACGTTTGAATGCAGGTGCTACTATGGGGAAAACCTCCTTTCAAACCTATCACCATGTCTTAGCATGTTATATGACCCAAGTGTAAAGGCTAGGGTGCAAAGACCTTGGAATAAAATAATGTGTTCATGCTATTAATTCATTGATGCCTATACGACCTCTACTATAGCGTCTGGGTGATAAATCAAACCTCATTAAATGGGAAGTTGGTGGAGTAATAACTACCCTTTATGGTATCAACGTGTTGTGAAACCATCTAGCATGGAGGGTTTTGATGTTTGGGATTTTACAACTTGTAAATGTGCTCTGTGTTTTACTTTGGCTTGGTTCAGTCCTTCGTTGCGTTTTGGAGAGGGTTTGTGCCCTAAGTTGAGCTACGCTCATGGTCAATGCACCTATTGTTTGCTCAGTTGATGGAGTGAAGAATGAATTGCGCGGTTCAGGTAATTATCTTCCTTGCACTTCTACGTTTATCCATGGCTTGATAATTATCTCGGGGTTTTAACTCGTGCCCTCTGTTGGATTGGCAGGTAATGGTTGCGAATTTCTCTGCGTGGGTTGCTGCAGGTGACCAGGACCTTCGTTGATATGGCCAATGGAAGTGGTAAGTCCAGACTTTTACCAACGTTTCCCTTCTCTCTCACATCTATGGCGGGTGTACTATATGTTTTGGTTATGGGAGACTTCATGGATCCCTTTGGTTTACTGGTTTACTTTGAAGTATGGAAGGTTGCCTTTGGCTGGACCATGAATTTAAATATATCTATTGTTTGAATGGGAAGCAACATACCCCTGGAGGGTTTCCTGGTTTTAATGTACTGTTTGGGCCATTTGGCTTCTACGAAGACTTTTAAGCTGTTGTAATGGATTGTAATGCTCATAATATAAAACTTGGGTCTTAATCAGAGGTTCGATTCTGCGTCTTTCTTGAATGAACTCTGTATATGTATTAATTGTATGTAGATTTTGTTGCACCTCTGTGTATTTCTATAAATGAATCGCATTCTTTCCTAATCTCTGCGTTTTGTTTCTTTTGGAGTAAATATGGAAATGTCTAGGTTTAAATCCAGTATGTGTTATCGTGGCTCTACCCTGTATGCAGTCGATTTGGTATTTTGAAATGGGCATCTTGTATTCGTTGATATCAATGTTACCTCTGTCTAATTTCTAGTTTTGTTTAAGAGGTAGAGTCTGTGCTTTGATACTAAGCTTCGGCGAGTTTATAGGTTAGCACGATTTCTATGAAGTCATTGATTGGATTCGACCTCTTGCCCTGTGGCTTGATCTGTTAAAAGAAATGTATTTAACTGTTAAATAATTCTTCTTTCATTGTGAGATTTGATCCTTGAAATGGTGGGGAGGCCTGTCAGGGTTTTGGGATAAAAGATTATGAATGTATGATGTGATGCAAATGTCTGAGCCTATGGTTTATGAAAACGTAATCCTTGCATATCTGTGGCGTCTACGTTATGGTAGACAATGGGTTGACTGTTTGATTGAATAAAGAATATCAGACCTAATTAGATAAAGACTCAATGAGAGAATCGTAGTCACTTAACCTGCATTTTGATTTGCTTAAAGATTTAAATTTTGAATGTCTTATTTCGTTGAACCCTTGCTCTGTCTACGTCTGCGTGTTTAATTTCTACAATTTTGATTTGAAGAAAGTTAGGCATTACTACGTTATTGTTGTAGGGTGAAGCTTGTGATAACAAATGTTTGTTGAAACGTCTAAGCCTTGTGATTTTCTTCCTATTGTTTAAAGGATTGGTTGAGGGTTTCGATACTCGGTCTCTGCCTATGTTGAATCAGGTCCTTATATTAAAATATACGTGGAAAAGAGAAGCAATTCCCAGAACGTAAATGCTAGAAAGAAATACAACCCTGTCCTAAAGAATACTTCGAAAACGAAGCCATGAAAATCACTATCAAGGTTTAAGAACAGTTAATGATAATGACTTAGGTTTCTACGTTTTCGTTGTTAATGGAATCTAGCACAGGATAGCTGGGCTAGACCTGCTAGACCATCAATTGGTATTTCGTTCAACATCCCTGATTTAATAGCTTTTAGGTTAAAAGGATTTTGCTATTGTAATTAAGACAATCCAAGAGCCTATGCCTGAAGGCCCTTACTCTATGAGAAAATTATGCTAAACAGGTTTGGGGAAAACAAAACAATACTGAGATATAAATTTAATTAATAACTCTTACCTAAATAATAACTTGAAATGAGGAATTGTGGTTTCATACCTGGTTGTATGGAAGCTCGATTCTCCTTTGCGAGACTTGCACACTCAAACAATGATTAATGTAGAAACTTATGAGCTTAGCTAACCTGTTAGAATGATTCCTTAGCTAGATAACTTTGGGGCTACCATGTTCCTCCCAACCACGACCCTTAGACCGTTCCTGGTTCTAATTGGATCCCCCCGAACTGGTTCCAACATGTAATAAGAGATAGAGGCCCTAGGTTTGCTTACTGGTTCGAATCTGAAATTTTATGTGGGACTGCTTCAGTTCTTGGAGCAGAAAAGAAATTCTCTCTGATTACCATAAGAGAATGATAATGAAAAAGATGATGCCCAATCTTGGGATCTGCCTTCTTTATGTAGGGGAGTCTTGAATTATGGCTATTTTAACTATAAGTGATTCTAACTTAACCTTTCATAATAATAATAATAATTATTATTATTATTATATTTCACCTAAATAGTAATACATTACTGATCATAATTAATAATGTGGCAGTCCACTATGCATAAACTATGTGCAATAAATATATTTTATAAATAAATAATAACATCCTTATTATTAAAGCTCTTAATAATAATATTTAGCCTTTGAGACCTTTATGCACTTTGTTCATATAAGACTATTCTTAGTCAATTCATACTTTAAGTTATGGTAATTATCTTATATTTAATTATGTATCTTCACATGATACTTCTTTCAAACATTAAGGATAAGGTCCAATTCTTTGGACGGTCTTTTGGAAAGCTTGGATAGGCACCTCTAGTTTCTCTCTTGCATGTTGGATTCCCTCGTTTTGACATGGTAGTTCCCACAGTATTTGATGATAGATTGAAGATGAATCATTTAATCAAATTAAATAAATGTGATGAAAGTAGAAGTGCTATTTAGAGTATTTTCGACTCAACACTTTGAGATCTAGTAACCCCGAGTGCTCTTCAGAGCGTTTAACTCAACACTCTCACATGGGTGTTACGCTAGTGCAATTCCAGAGCCTCCTGCTCAACACTAGTGCTAGAATTTGGTTGTGAGTCACATCTAGAATATTTAAGTGGCCTTGGATCCGATATTCATTTATCAAGCTTGGAGTGCGCTAGGACCTATGCCCAACACTCAATGTACATCATGGCTTACTCCCAGTACATAATCATTCTTCTAGGTACATCGAGGCTTATGCCCAGTACCTAGGGTATCCGTGTATTCCCGAGTCCACACTCAACACACCATATAAGTAAATCATGTCAATCACATCACTACACAGTATGTAATAAAAAAATCGTCTCAGTATATTAGGGTTTTGTACCCACATCGTATGATAAGAAACATGAATCACAACATTAGGGCTTCCTTCCCCATATATAATCAAATAATGAAATCAGTCAGGGTCCATGCCCAATATGTCAGTCTATAAACAATAAATCATGTGCACTAGGGTTTATGCCCAATAATCAAAATAAATCATATGTGTTGGGGCCGTGGCCCAATATAACATCAGAAAATAGTCAGTCCAAAATTCGGGATATTACATCCCTCCCCGCTTAGAAACAACACCGTCCCGGTGTTTCTAGGGACTAGAAATGAAGTCATGAAACAAGGCGGGGTATGCCTCTTTCATGGTTGCTTCATTTTCCCAACTAGCCTCCTCTGGTCTGAAGTGCCTCGATTGCACTTTCAGCTGGGTAATGGTCCTTCTCCTAATCTGCACCTCTCTCTTGTCGAGAATGTGGAGTGGTTTTGGCCTGAACTCCCCTTCGGGCTCCACTTGTAATAAGGACTAATCAATTACATGTTTAGTATCGTATACATATTTCTTTAATAATGATGCATGAAAAACATTATGAACTTTTACATGAGCTGGTAAGGCTAACTCATACGCCATTGTGCCCTTCTTGGCCAGTGTCTCAAAAGGTCCACAAAACCTGGGGGCTAGTTTCCCACATCGACCTAAGCTTAAAGAGCTTCATTTTTCCTTCACTTTTAGGAAAACATGCTCGCCGACTTGGTAGTCTTTGTCTTTTCTTTTCTTGTCTGCATAATTCTTTTGGCAGTCCTATGCTTCTTTCAAGTTTAGTTGTACCTTGGAGACTAGTTGTTCCAAGTATTTTAGTAGGTCAGGTCCTAACATAAGTCTGTCTACTGGACTGTCCCAAGTCATGGGTGTCCGACATTTTCTGTCATAGAGTACCTCGAAAGGGCTCATTTTGGCGGAGGTTTGATAACCATTGTTGTACGCAAACTCTGCAAGGTGCAAATAATCTTCGCACTTCGTGGGGTTGTTCATGACATACATCCTCAGCATGTCCTCAAGGATTTGGTTTACTCGTTCCATCTGTCCGTCGGTTTGGGGATGGTATGTGGTACTGAACTGTAGTTGTGTCTCCAACCCGGAGAATAATGCTCTCCAGAAGTTGCTAGTGAACTTAGTGTCTCGATCGGAAATGATTGCCTTGGGTATCCCATGCAATCGAAAGATCTCCTTTAAGAAGATGTCTGCGATGTGTACTACCTTGTAGGTAGATTTCACCGGTATGAAATGGGTTGTTTTAGACAGCTTGTCTACCACTACGAAGATGGAGTCATTCTGATTCTTACTCTTGGGTAAGCCCGTAATGAAGTCCATACTTATTACCTCCCACTTCCATTCTGGAATGGGTAAAGTTTGAAGTAAATCGGAGGGGTGTTGGTGTTCTGCTTTGACCAGTTGGCACTCCTGACATTTCGCGATGAACATGGCAATGTCAACTTTCAACTTAGGCCAAAAGTAATGTTTCTTTACTGCTGATATCATCTTTTGATATCCGGGATGCCCTGAATAGGGTTTCTAGTGAAATTCAGTGAGGATGTTTGATCTAATGTCTCTACTCTCTGGGACATAAAGTCTCTCTTTCGACCACAGTAGTCCCAACTCGTCTATCTTATATTCCTTTTTTTGTTGGAATAGTTTGTCTTCCTAGATCTTTGCAAGGATTTCCGTGTAGTAATGGTCACTCTTACTTGCCGTTTGAATCTTGTTGTGCAAGTTTGAGTCGGTTTGACTCACCATGACCTCGTAAATCATATGTGCTCGTCGGCTCAAGGCATCTGCAATCTTGTTTTCCTTGCATTTAATGTGTTTTAGTTTGAAATGGTACTCGCTAAGGAAGGCTAACCACCTGGCCTGCCTAGCATTTAGGTCGGGTTGATCGAAAAGGTACTTCAAACTCATGTTATCCATCATTAAAAGGAATTTCTTTCCCATAAGATAATGTCGCCACATCTTCAAGGCGTGGATGATGGCGGCTAGTTCGAGGTCATGTGTAGGATAGTTCTGCTCATGTTCTTTAACTTCCTTGATTCGTAGCATATGGCAAAGTTGTCTTGCATAAGGACTCCCCCAAGTCCTTCCTTGCTTGCATCCGTGCAAACAATGAAGTCCCCATTGGGATCCGCAATTCATAGAATCGGTGCACTAATCAATAGTTGCTTCAGCTTTTGAAAGCTTTCTTCGCACTTAGCTGTCCAGATGAACTTGTTTTCCTTCTTCTGCAAGGCAGTCATGGGACATGCAATCCGCAAGAAGTTCTCAATGAAATTTTGGTAGTAACCGGCTAAACCTAAAAATGATCTTATGTCGAATACGCACGTAGGTGTGGGCCATTCTTCGATAGCTTTGACCTTTTCAGGGTCGACTGCTATTCCCTTTTCAGAAATGATATGACCTAAGTATTGAATCTGGGGCTTGTAGAAATCGCACTTACTAAACTTGGCGTACAGTTGGTGTTCCCGTAGTATTCATAAAACAATTTGGAGGTGTTCCTCATGTTCTTCTTCGTTCTTGGTGTAGATCAAAATGTCATCAATAAAGACTAGAACAAACTTATTGAGGTATTTACTAAAGATGTTGTTCATCATACACATAAAGTTGGCTGGTGCATTCGTCAACCCAAAGGGAATCACTACGAACTCGTAGTGGCCGTAATGGGTACAAAATGCGGTTTTGTTGATATCCTCATCACGGATTCTCACCTGATGGTATCCAGATTGTAAGTCCATCTTTGAGAAGATCTTCGCTCCTCCGACTTGGTCAAACAAGTCGTTGATTCTAGGGAGTGGGTAACGGTTCTTAATGGTCATTTTATTGAGTTAGCTGTAATCGATTCACATCCACATCGTTCCATCCTTCTTCTTGACAAAGAGTATCGGTGCTACCCAAGGGGACACACTCAGTTGAATGTACCCTTTGTCTATCAGTTCTTGTAACTGAAGCTTGAGCTCCACCAATTCTAGTGTGCTCATACGGTAAGGAGCTTTAGAAGTTGCTACTGACCCGGGTGTTAATTCTATTGAAAAGTCTAAGTCTCGTTTGGGTGGTAACCCTGGTATTTCCTCGGGAAATACGTCCTTGAATTCTATGAGGACTGGGAAGTCTTCGATATTCTGTTCCCTATCAACTTCTATGTTTCGAATATTGATGGAAAAGAGTTTACAACCCTTTCTGATACATTTCTTTGCTTGTAAGGCAGAGATTTGTCTTACAAACATTTTCTTAGGGATACCTTGAATCGCCTTCTGATTCCCTTGGTCATCCCTACAAAGTAATGACTTGTTCAAGCAGTCAAGTAGGACATGGTGTTCTTTCAACCAATCCATGCCTATAAGTACATCGTACAATCCTAGGGGTAGAATATTTAATTCAATACTAGTTGGAAAACCGTTCAAGTCTATCTCACAAGTTTTGACTAACTCAAAGACCTTTCATTTGGTACCGGTGGCTAGTTGTACCATCCACAGTTTCTCATGGTGCTCTCGATTTAACTTACAAGTGTCCACTATCTTAGGGGAGATATAACTTCGGCATGCGCCGAGATCTATTAAAACTGAAACGGTTGTGTTTGAGATCTTACCCTCAATTTCAACCATTGTGGCCTAATGATCTACCTGTCGACTGTCAAGAGCAGCATAAATCCTGGGTTTTTTTGTCATGTCTCCTACTGTAGGGTTTTCTTAGACGTTGTGTAAAACTCCATCCGTTTTGATGGGGCAGTCTCTGTAGTAGTGGGGCCCTTGGCATTTCCAACAAGAAACGATTGGTTGGATAGCTTTTGTCCCTTTGTTGAAAGCTGGCTTGTTGACAGGTGGTGGGGGTGCATTTGGCTGTGCTTGAGGTCGGTTGAAGCTTCTATTGGATGGAAAACTGTTGTTTTGTTTTCAGTAAGGTGGAGGTCTAAAACCCGGTCTGCGGTTGTCTGAGAAGGTCCTGAACCTATCTCTGCTTTTGTTGATGTTATCATTCCTTGGCTTCCCATGTTCATAACATAATCTTTCCTTATGTAGGGTTACATCTAAAGTTTTGGGCATGTCAAACTCTATCTTTTCTCTGAAGGTTGGTGGTAGACCTCCCAAGAACTACTGTATCTTGAATTTTTCGTCTTTGATGTATGGAACATAGTGCAGCAGATCTAAGAATCTGTTTATGAATGCTTCCATGGTTAGGGAGCCCATTTTCAACTCACGAAATTATTTAATTTTCTTGTCAAAGAATCTTTCAGACATATATTTGTCTTGGAATATTCTGCTGAAAGTATCCCATGTTATGTCTCTCAGTTCTTGTCCTTTGGTGTGTTTCAAGTCCCACCACCATCTGGCTGCTTTACCATTCAGGTTGTATATGGCTAGTCGGGCTTGCATTTCACTGGAGTAGTTATGAACTTTGAAGTACTTATTCATTCCTAGCAGCCACTCTTCAGCCTTCTCCCTCGAGTTAATCTCTCCGTCATAAGTTGGGGCTTTTATCTTTCTAAATTCTCCTTGTAAATTGTCATCACTTTTCCTCCTTTTCTTGCAAGGAGGTGGCGAACCTTCATCGTTGGAAGAATTATTACAGTCCTCTTCCATTGGTTCAGGCATGTGTTCTTCATGTTCTTCTCCCTTAGGACTGGCTGTTTTCTTTGTGTGATAGTTTCCCTTTTTAAAAGTGTTGACTGAGAGTGTGGGTTGTCCATGGGGTTTTGCCCCTGTTAAAGTCTGAAGCAAAGCTTCATTTATAGCTTGTTGTTCTCGTCTTTCTTGCATGTTATCATCCCTAAAACTTTGGAATTCTACCTGTAGATTTTGCATGGATTTCATTAAATCCGAGTTTAGTTCCACCACAATTTCTTGCTCTTGTCGTGGCTGAGAGTTTAGATTTCCATGTATGTTGTTGCCCCCTTCTGCATTCATTTTCAGACAATGGTTGTACTTGCAATGTTATATAAGGGTTAAGAATAGCAAATCTGTTAGTTCATTTTTCACATAAAAATAACAATTCATAAATGTAATTTTCTGTTTACTGGGTATTTGTAGCGGATCTTCTGTTTGTAACGATCCCAATAGGTCACTTAGTTTTGTAGTTGGGCTCCGATACCACTTGTAATGTCCCAAAAAAAATAGTAAAAAATTAAAAAAAATTGTCACTGTAATAAAAGTTATTTTAAAGATGATGATTCGTAAATTAACTTCAGCACTGATAAAAAGAGATATGCACTGGTACTTGTTTGCGGCATTCAATAGTTTAAGTTTTCCTAAGTAACATAGTCTCACGGATTGTTAATCTCTTGGTTCTACAGAAGCGATGTGTAGAAATGGTAAAGTAATTCTGACGTAAGTGTACCAATGCTAGAGTATTAATATAAAACAAAAGAAACCTCCTTCTTACTATTTTAAGGAATCATGTGCATATTTATAACAGTCTAACTGGTACTTCAGGTGAGATGGACTCTCGTTGATGAAAGTTGAGGCCCATGATGGAACACTGGTGTTTTAACAAGAGAAGAAGTACCCCCGGTAGAGATGCCGAGAGGTAAAGGTAGTCTTGGAGATTCTGGTCTTACTTAGCAAATTGCTAAAGTATTGTTTCATGTTTGTATGCAGGTGCTACTATGGGGAAAACCTCCTTATCAAAACCATCACCATGTCTTAGCATGTTATATGACCCAAGTGTAATGGCTAGGGTGCAAAAACCTTGGAATAAAATAATGTGTTCATGCTATTAAATCGTTGATGCCTATACGACCTCTACTATAGCGTTTGGGTGATAAATCAAACCTCATTAAATGGGAAGTTGGTGGAGTAATAACTGCCCTCTATGGTATCAACGTGTTGTGAAACCAGCTGGCATGGAGGGTTTCGATGTTTGGGGTTTTACAACTTGTAAATGTGCTCCGCATTTTACTTTGGCTTGGTTCAATCCTTCGTTGTGTTTTGGAGAGGGTTTGTGCCCTAAACTGAGCTACGCTCATGGTCAATGCACATGGTGTTTGCTCAACTGATGGAGTGAAGAATGCATTGCACAGTTTAGGTAATTATCTTCCTTGCACTTCTACATTTATCCATTGCTTGATAATTATCTCAGGGTTTTAACTCGTGCCCTCTGTTGGATTGGCAGGTAATGGTTGCGAATTTCTCTGCGTGGGTTGCTGCAGGTGACCAGGACCTTAGTTGATATGGCCAATGGAAGCGGTAAGTCCATACTTTTACCGACGTTTCCCTTCCCTCTTGCATCTATGGCGGGTATACTGCATGTTTTGGTTATGGGAGACTTCGTGGAGCCCTTTGGCTTACTGTTTTACTTTGAAGTTTGGAAGGTCGCCTTTGGTTGGACCATGAATTTAAATATATCTATTGTTTGAATGGGAAGCAACATACCCATGGAGGGTTTCCTGGTTTTAATGTAATGTTTGGGCCATTCGGCTTCTACAAAGACTTTTAAGCTTTTGTAATGGATTGTAATGCTCATAATATAAAACTTGGGTCTTAATCAGAGGTTCGGGTCTGCGTCTTTCTTGAATGAACTCTGTATATGTATTGATTGTATGTAGAGTTTGTTGGACCTCTGTGTATTTCTATATATGAATCGCATTCTTGCCTAATCTTTGCGTTTTGTTTCTTATGGAGTAAATATGGTAATGTCTAGGTTTAAATATAGTATGTGTTATTGTGGCTCTACCCTGTATGCAGTCGATTTGGTATTTTGAAATGGGTATCCTGTATTCGTTGATATTAATGGTACCTCTGTCTAATTTCTAGTTTTGTTTAAAAGGTAGAGTTTGTGCTTTGATACTAAGCTTTGGCGAGCTTATAGGTTAGCACGATTTCTATGAAGTCGTTGATGGGATTGGACCTCTTGTCTTGTGGCTTGATCTGTTAAGAGAAATGTATTTAATTATTAAATAATGCTTCTTTCGTTGTGGGATTCGATCCTTGAAATGGTGGGGAGGCACATTAGGGTTTTGGGATAAAAGATTATGAATGTATGATGTGATGCAAATGTCTGAGCCTATGGTTTATGAAAATGTAATCCTTGCATATATGTAGCATCTACATTATGGTAGACAATGGGTTGATTGTTTGACTGAATAAAGAATATCAAACCCGATTGGATAAAGACTCAATGAGAGAATCGTAGTCACTTATCTTGCATTTTGATTTGCTTAACGTTTTAAATTCCGAATGTCTTATTTCGTTAAACCCTTGCTTTGTCTACGTCTGCGATTTTGATTTGAAGAAAGATAGGCATTATTGCGTTACTGTTGTAGGGTGAAGCTTGTGATAACAAATGTTTGTTGAAACGTCTAAGCCTTTCGATTTTCTCCCTATTGTTTGAAGGACTGGCTGAGGGTTTCGATACTCGGTCTCTGCCTATGTTGACTCAGGTCCTTATATTAAAATATACATGGAAAAGAAAAGTAATTCCCAGAATGTAAATGCTAGAAAGAAATACAACCCTGTCCTAAAGAATACTTCGAAAATGAAGCCATGAAAATCACTATCAAGGTTTAAGAACATTTAATGATAATGACTCAAGTTTCTACGTTTTCGTTGTTAATGGCGTCTAGCATAGGTTAGCTGGGCTAGACCTACTAGACCGTCGATTTGTATTTCGTTCAACATCCCTGAGTTAATAGCTTTCATGTTAAAAGGATTTTGCTACTGTAATTAAAACAATCCGAGAGCCTATGCCTAAAGGCCCTTGCTCTATGAGAAAATTATGCTAAACAGGTTTGGGGAAAACAAAACAATACTGAGATATAAATTGAATTAATAACTCTTAGCTAAATAATAACTTGAAATGAGGAATTGTGGCTTTGTACCTGGTTGAATGGAAGCTCGATTCTCCTTTGCGAGACCTGCATAGTCAAACAATGATTAATGTAGAAACTTCTGAGCTTAGCTAACCTGTTAGAATGATTCCTTAGCGGGATAACTTTGGGGCTACCATGTTCCTCCAAACCATGACCCTTAGACCGTTCCTGGTTCTAACTGGATCCCCCCGAGCTGGTTCCAACATGCAATAAGAGATAGAGGCCCTAGGTTTGCTTGCTGGTTCAGATCTGAAATTTTATGTGGGACTACTTTAGTTCTTGGAGTAGAAAAGAAATTCTCTCTGATTACCATAAGAGAATGATAATGAAAAAGATGATGCCCAATCTTGGGATCTGCCTTCTTTATGTAGGGGAGTCTTGAATTATGGTTGTTTGAATAATTATTTAGTTTCTTTAAATTAAATAATTAATACTCATAAAATATATTACTACTAAATATCTAGTCCTTTTTGAACTAGGACTTTTCATTTGTTTTAACTATAAGTGATTTTAACTTAACCTTTTCATAATAATAATAATAATTCACCTAAATATTAATACATTACTAATCATAATTAATAATGTGGCAGTCCACTATGCATAAACTATGTGCAATAAATATATTTTATAAATAAATAATAACATCCTTATTATTAAAGCTCTTAATAATAATATTTAGCCTTTGAGACCTTTATGCACTTTGTTCATATAAGACTATTCTTAGTCAATTCATACTTTAAGTTATGGTAATTATCTTATATTTAATTATGTATCTTCACATGATACTTCTTTTAAACATTGAGGATAAAGTCAAATTCTTTGGACGGTCTTTTGGTAAGCTTGGATAGGCACCTCTAGTCTCTCTCTTGCATGTTGGATTCCCTCATTTTAACATGGTAGTTCCCACAATATTTGATGATAGATTGAAGATGAATCATTTAATCAAATTAAATAAATGTGATGAAAGTAGAAGTGCTATTCAGAGTCTTTCTGACTCAACACTTTGAGATCTAGTAACCTTGAGTGCTCTTCAGAGCGTTTAACTCAACACTCTCACATGGGTGTTACGCTAGTGCAATTCCAGAGCCTCCTGCTCAACACTAGTGCTAGAATGTGGCTGTGAGGCACATCTAGAATATTTAAGTGGCCTCGCATCCGGTATTCATTTATCAATCTTGGAGTGCTCCAGGGCTTATGCCAAACACTCAATGTACATTAGGGCTTACCCCCAGTACATAATCATTCTTCTAGGTACATCGGGGCTTATTCCCAATACCTAGGGTATCCGTGTGTTCTTGAGTCCACGCTCAACACACCATATAAGTCAATCCTGTCAATCACATCACTGCACAGTATGTAATAAAAAGATCGTCTCAATATATTAGGGTTTTGTACCCACATCATATGATAAGAAACATGAATCACAACATTAGGGCTTCATTGCCCAGTATATAATCAAATAATGAAATCAGTCAGGGTACATGCCCAATATGTCAGTCTGTAAACAATAAATCATGTGCACTAGGGTTTATGCCCAATAATCAAAATAAATCATATGTGCTGGGGCCGTGGCCCAATATAACATCAGAAAATAGTCAATACAAAATTTGGGATATTACACTTATGTTGAAGACGCATGGAACTTGTTTAGTAAATAAATCCATTAAGAAAATCAGACTAAAGAAGTTGTAGTTCAAGACCCGATTGATGATATCTCAAACACAGTGTCTAGAGATGAATTTCCTCATGAAGATGAATATGATTGCGATCATACATATGAAGGCCAAGAAGTCCTAGTTGAAGAAGTTGAAGAGTTGAACAAATGGGTGAGTTTTCCTTGCCGCCACACAACAACTTCTTATGACATCTCATATCTCTTGGAGCATAATGACGATATTGATGAAGACAATGATTATTGGAAGTTTGTGGGGCCTCCACTTTACGAATCTTCAATACTTGGTAGTGTGGTTTCCAGACTCTATAGAAACAAAGAAGAAGTCAATGAAGTCTTCTAGCCATTCAGAGAAGAACCAAAGGCTAATATGGATCAGTTTGAGCCAGAATTCAGTACTGTTTGGGATAAGCAAGTCATCACTACCTCAAACAAGGACGCGGAAGACATAATTAGTGAAATCCATGTTGAACAAGATGCAATTATTCCATCTCTTCATGATGTCGATAATGAAGATTGGGTCAACCCCTTTTCCCTTACATTTGATGATGAAGAACCCCAAGATGCGGGTCTTATTGCCAATATAGATGAGTGCCATATGCAGATGTCTTACTATGGTTTGGGGTCCCGTGTCTCTGGTGATATCTCTGTGGATTCCACTTAGTCATATTTATCCAACATGGAAGATAGTGAGGCAGGTTATATAGAGGGTTATCTCGCAGTTATTCAGAGCCCAACCGATCATTCTCAGTTTTGTTCCTCAAGCAGTATTCAAGCAATTGCTTGGCCTTTTTGTCCAGCGTCAGTAAGTTTATAACGATGCATTTCAGTGAAGCCAATACAGTTATGTGGACAAGTATGACATTCTTTTCACATTGTCACAATTTCTATTGTTTATCTTTTCGTTTGAAATGTGAAGGCATAAATTAGGTGATCAACAATTTTAAAATTTTAAATATCATTAGGGGTACTAACATGGTGATTATAAAGATGAACAATATGTTTGTATCTCCAAAGAAATGTTCAAACAGATTGCAGCTAATATACGAAGACTTGCAAGGTCCACCTCCACCAATAGTCTCTCAAATTGACAATTAGGCAACCACTTTCAGAATATTTTTTTTTCTCAATGCCAGTATACGATGAAGATGGTCCATATCTTAGCCCGATGGAAGCCTGGATAAATGGAGCTTGTGAAAGCAATCCTTCTCTGTGGCACCGATATCAAAGCTTCCAGGCCCCCGTAGTCACTCAGGTTTCATCTCATATCCCGATGGAGACCCTGGTGCATATTGGCTTGGTGATCAATGAGGTATTATCATGGATTCATTCTAAAGATAGAGGCAAAGGATCGGGTATGAATTACTTACTTGAATGGTTACATTGGTGGTATGATTTCACTTAACACTTCCTGATTCTTATGTTTAGCATAGGTAGGTTTAGTTCACTTGAGTTAGGCATACACTATTACTCATGCATTACATTTGACGTTATTCATGTCTACATAGGTTAGTCGCTTGTTCATTTAATTTATTTTATCTTACTTTTATGATGAGCAAGGCAGGACGGAAGTGTCTGCCTCACGGTAGTTTGATGTCCTTGGTTATTTGATATGTGTGTAGGTCTACAAGTACCCATATGATTCATGGATTCTTGAGCACCCTCAAGAGTAGTACATGTCCCGCAGTTGAAGCCGGTGTTACGTGGTACCAATACCAGCGCACCTGCAGAGGTGTCCCAGGGAGAGGGGGTCATTTTTCTGACCAGGAGGGACGTTTAGCCAGCTTTTTCTAAGTAGGGGTTATGGTCTGTCCCTCTGGTTTCTCCCTTGGAATTACTATGGCTTAGTGGCATTGCTGACTACTTCATGAAAGGGCTTGAATCCCTAAGGTTGGTGTCTGGGGCTTCCAGGGGTGGGTCACTGGGTCACATGACCCCAACCTTGACTTATCACTCCAGGGGTAGATCTTTCAGTACCGAGGGACATGTCTATCCTCCACGTCACTTTCCACACCCTCCTATTCCTCAAGCTCACCAGTGCCCTCCCTCCTTGGGCTCCTCTTGATGATGACGTCATCCTCCAAGCCAGGATGCAGTGCTTGATTTGGGGGGGGGGGGGGCGTTGAGGGATTTTCACTACTGTTGGGGTTAGATGGGGCATGACGACCCCCCCTCCATGGTTTGGCCTTCAAAACAGATGAACATGCTCATGTTTAGCTATTTTAGCCATGTGTGGGTAAATTCTGGGGAAAATGCCCCAAATTACCCACATATTTGATTATTTTATATTATTATTGTTTTAATTTTAAGTTGACATTTATAATTTCAATTTGACATTTCAAAAAGGCATGTCGGTCTAGATATTTTTTATTTTTGTAAAGTGATTGTGAGAAAAGTATAAATACACTTCTCCTCACTTCATTTTAAGATAACAACTTATGGGATAAAAAATTTATTTCTAATTTTTACCCTACTTGGGCTCTTTGAGTGATGCGCACCTCTTGAGGATGGATGCACTTGCTAGTTTGGAGACAAATCTTTGAAGTACTTTTGTTCTTGCTCTTTGTTAAGGTGATGTTAGGAGTTGTTTGCTTAACACATGCACAAGGAGGTATCTAAGTTTCTTCTCTTGATTTCTCTTTGTTAAATGTTGAATATGTGTTTGTATAAGGTTGAATGGTAGCCATTAATGCTGCAGTTTGTCATAGCTAAGTCATTTTCAACCTTTAGTTACTCTAGCATTGTAAAGCTTGAGCTTTAGGTCTCCAAGGTTTGTCTTAACTAGGACCTCTTCAACCAACTTTTGTGGTTGTTGAAGAAAACCCTAGTTTTCCAAACTTGGAAAGTACCATCTCAAGAGGAAGGCCATCTTCCTTGATGCCGTAGGGTTAGGGTAAAACCTTAAAAATCTAAGTTTGTCCATTTTCTCTACATCAAACCCTGGTTTGTATTTTTGTAAATATTACTGTTAGGTTAATTTTGCATTTTCATGTGTAAATCTGTTTTTTCATGGTAGAATTAGGGTTAGATTTAGGTCTGTAATTTTATGACAAAAACCCTAAAAATAAAAAAATAATTTTTTTTTTTCGATTTTTTGGCCTTCCTAAAATTTCGGCCTTTTCTCCTACAATTTCTCCCTACCTTCTTTAGCCCTAAAAACTCTAGAACGAAATTTTAGGAAGCCCTAAAAATTCAAAAATATCAAAAATTCCCCCAAAACCCTAATTTCTGAGTTTTGTACTTTTGTATATATTATTTTGGTCTAAATTCTTTTAATTTCTGTATTTTAGGTTAGTTTTTTACTTTTTATTTCATGTAAAAACTATTTTTTTTAAAACCTAAAAAAGCCCTAGTTTTCTATCAAACCCTAACTGCAGATCTTCTTGGCCCTAGAGGCCGCCCTAAACTCCCTCTCCTACCTTCGCTCTATCCCTTCACCAGCTCGCTGCCCTCTCATCCTTTTCATCCCTCTTCCCTTATCTCCTTCCATCCTTTTATCTTCCCCTATCCTCCCTCGCTCCTCCTTTGTAAGCCATCATTGCCCTAATACCTGCATATACACACAATAAAAGGGGTCCAATAGTTAGTATAAAAGGTTGGAGATATTTTAAGCATAATTTAGGGTATAATTTTTGTGCTAGTTTATGGTTAAAAATCTGTTCAAAGGTTGGTTTGAAATTCACATGTTACCCAAGTCTGAAACTTGAATTCTGGAGCATCATTACAGTGCTAAACTTCTTATATAAGGTGGGAAAAGCTCGATGTATCTTACTACTGCACCTATAATATTTACCTTGACATCTTGATCTTGATTCTGAAGTAGTTCATTGGATATTGTCTTCCTATTGGCTTACGTTGCAAATTATTCAAGTTGACAATGTTATAATTCTGTTGCTAATACCATACATACGGAGATCTGAAATTTACTGTGTGTTTAGAAGTTTGAGATTTGCATACAACATTAGTTTTCATCAGTTGGTAAGGATAGTATTCAATATTTGTATGAATTGATCTTTGTTTCACCTTAAGCAAATATCTGGGAATACTCACTACTGATATACAATAGCTGCATACCTCTATAGTGGTCATCAAGTAGTAATCTATTGCTTGCATGCAGTAAACTAAGAAATTGTTTCCAATGATTGATAAGAAGTGCTTCTGATTTTTCTGAGTTTGGGTGTTGAATGTCTTCATCATAAGCATACATTCCGGCCTTGGTAATTGCCATAAATATGATATTCTAATGCTGCAAATAAAGTCTGGGAAAACTTACAGTGGACTAATATTTTCTTACCATACTGATTGTACTGAAGGTGTTTGACATTCTGAGGTTGTCATACTATTTAGTGGATGGGAATTGAAAGATAACTGGTGAATTGCACTGATATTTACATACATCTTTTCATTGGTGATAAGATTTTTTCCCAAGAAGCGTGCCATCATTCTTGTCTTGACATATATATGTTGCTATGTTGTACCCTAGTATTTATTGAACGTGTATAAGGTAATACCATAGAGTTTCCTGGGTATTGGGATTGATTACATTCGTTTGTGAAATACACCTACATAACTAATGTTGGTAAATGATCTTTTGTGCGTTAATAGTGTTAGTGGATTGGCCTTAATATCTGGATGTTCTTACTCGTGTGATAAAAACACTATTGATCGTCCATGTTGCTTATCACTCACATCATTGGATTAATACACCTATAAGCGCTTTGAATTTGTATTTTTTATTCTCGAATTGACTCCATGAAGGCTTTGGTCACTAACATTGTTATTTAGAAGACATAGTTTCTCTTGTCCTAAGGTGTCTTACAGGCCGCATAAGGGCTTTTCCCCTTGGAGGTTCCGACTCTCCGAAGAAGTTAGGGAATTGACTAAGGTGACAGTGGCCACTTCCCTCATATTTTTCATCGGAGGCTAGCCCCACTAGTTCAACTGGTAACACCAGGGTAAATCTATGTGTCTCTTTTGTATGTTGTGCTTGTCTATCTTTCAGTGATCCTATTGCATATGGTTATTGTGATAATATATATAAATTGTTTGAAGATCTAACATAACCATCCTAGAAGTATCAAAATTCTAACATTTTGGCATTTGTAGGTCCATTTTGATAGGAATATCAAACCCTAAGGGTTTCAAGTGGTTCCTAGCTCATCTCCAAGTCATCTGAGGTCGACCTAGTGGGTTTTGAAGTGACTAATCAAGTTGTTCAACTCTTCATGCAGAAAATTGTATACCTTAAGGTGAAATCAGTCCCAAAATGCAACATTCATCTGTCAAAAGAAGTGCACCCTAGGGGAATTGAGTCTCCTTGAGTTGTTGATCACCGTGAGGTATTTTTCGAGGTATTTCTACAGTTAATTTTGGGTTTTCTTCCAATTTTATGTTGTTGGAATTTACTACAAAAAAATGATTTATCTTGCTAATCAATCAACATCAAATTTTATTGCTCCTAAGCATTTCCAGTCATTGAACATTTGTTACATATCTTGTTTGACTCCATTAAGGCACTGATCTATTGACTTAGTGGGAAGGTCTTGTAGAGATAGAGTTGTTTTCGTTGCATATCTTACGGGTCTATTTCTAGCATATTTGGGGAGCCTCCCATGGCCCAAGTAGCAGTCCTAAAGAGAGGAGAGTGCATTGAGGTGATAGTGGGTGCGTCTCCTAAAATGTTGCCAATCTTAACACCATCTCTCGTGACCTAACTTGAAGGGTGCTAATTTGTGAGGTAACACCTAGCAATTCCAACCACTAACTCGCTCCACTTTCCTTTAAGAACCTGCAATAAAAATGAGGCTTGCCTAGAAATCCTATTCTACAACAAGTCATACAAAAGAGTTAGATTGATCATTAAAGGAGGTTTAGAGACAATCCAATAATCTACTTAAAATGGTAATCAAACAAAAAAATTTACTAGCAATCCCTACAACTTTTTACTTTAACAAAAACAAATTAAATAGATGTTACCTCAATTTTGTTGAAAAGAAGTTTAGCAACTATGGAAAGCAAACTCGAAAATCCATATACTACTCTAAAGATCTAAGCACAATGACATAATTTCACAAATGGAAACCCAACTCTTAGTGTTATTTCAGTATCTCTTCAAAACCATTCTCCCTTTTACAATGAAGGAGACCTCTCCTTTTATAGATAAGGAGGGCACTCTAGCTATGTAAATACCATGGGTGAGAATACAATGGGTGATACAAAACCATGTGAAAAAACCATGAGAAAATACCATGTGCAGTGACCATGGGCAATCTCCAAAACCATGTGTGAAAACCAATGAAGTCAAACCAACAAGTCCACCCCTCTTCAGCAAGTGCGCCTCCCTAGAGAGTCAACCATGCACATGTGTGATGGAAAGTCAAGTGTGCCCCTCTAGCACGGATATCCCTCACACATGTGAAGAAGAAAACAAAGGATAAGTGCCATGTGTCAATCTCCTGAATTTTCCTCTAAACCAATGACATATGTATATGAGTGTGCCATGTTCTGAACATCCAGAAGCCACTTGGAAGTCTCCACATAATCCCCAAAACATTAAGCTGAAAGGGAAATAAAATAAACTAAATAAGATCCACTTCAATAATTTGCTTTCCAAAATAAGATGACATATTATGACATGACTGAAAATGAATAACATATACCCACAAACTGTCAATCTTAGAAAAAGGTTTCGAGAAAATATGATTGACAATGTACAAGCGTGAAATAAATACACTGTTGAACACATTTATTTTACGCTTTGGAGGGTTGTAGGCTGATTCTCTATACTGCTACCAACTAATCCAAAGGTTTTACAAAGAGCAAAAGATGAATGAAACAATTTGGTGCCTAGATGATATGGTTTCCAATTAAAAAAGAAACACTTAACCTAATCCCTCCCACCCTTTCCTTATGGGTGTTGCCAACTCTCTGCTATCTATTGAACTCTTACAAACCCTAAGTCAATTCATATTCACTATTTACTGGAGTGTTATTAGTGTTTAGTGTTCGTTTGGTGTTGAGCTTTACTATGGAGCTGAATTGTGAATCACAATGTTATCATGTTATTCCTCTTATGGTTTTCATTGTTCAAACTTCATTATTCCATCACAATGTTTATTAAATTATTTTAAAACTTGAAATTTTAATGATTGGTATGTTTTGATATATTTGGGATAGGGTCTCTATGTTCAAAACCTCTACCATACCTTAATGGTATTCTAAAATTTAAAGGGAGTATTCACAAGCTTGGTTACATGTCTCCACATACTAGAAACTTGGTGGAACATAACCTAAAACTAAACTTCATGTCAAAGACAACAATCTGAAAAAGGGAAATACTTCTAAACTTAATTTAATATGGGTGGTTCTTAATTGCATGAGAATGAGAATGAGGATGTGCAAAAAACAACATTAGGCATTTACTTACATGAGAATGGTGTTGATCAAATGGTTGTTACAATTGAACAACTCAAACACCATAGAGACTTTTTTAGACAAGGTAGGTCATGAGATGCCTTTCGAATAGGATATCTGTTTGCATGTCCCCCATCATGGAAACAAATCGGCCAGATCAAATATGGATATTGCAAGATGGGGAAGGTTCACAACTTCATAAACATCAACACTGTCCAATAGAATGATTGGAAATTTTCCACGAGAAGTTGATTTACGCAATAGCCTTTATAATAAGTCACCCAACTTCAGTTGATCTAGATTTAGCATCTATGTATTCAAAGGATGAATGATCGACATATACAGATGAATACATAGATTAGATTACCTTATGTCTATGAATATCTGTGTGACTCAGTGTTTATGGTGACACAAGCGATTTCTCCAAAGTCGGAGAACACATTGAGTACACATGTGCCTGTAATGACATAAAATTATGAAGACGACAAATTCTGATTAACAATGCATTGAATTGTATATGCAATACCTTGTCCCTTAGCCTATCTAAATATACTAATAATAAATAAAACAAAAATTGTGATCATACATTTTTGCAAGTTAATCAAAGAAATTAATAAAACCTCCTTCATTGGCCAGTTGGGCATAATAAAGTGTCGTGCAGCTAAGGAAGTATGCTCTGTAACTGTTATTTTTACATCCAAAAATGTCCAGCGTTCTTTTCCTTGAAATATTCCAATTTGTAGAGAACATTCCTACATTTACAAGAAGAAAACAATATTGTCAAAAATTCTTGTACAGTGCAAACAAGAGCATATTAATTTTGTATGATGAATGATTATGAACAACATAAAACATGTGAAACCTTTGGAACAATATTTTATCAAAAGTATGGGGCAACAGGTGCAGGGGAAACAAAGAATTATCTTTTGCTTGGGGAATGGGGTCGGCAACAAACAACCAGGCTGAATGGTATGCTTTATACATGGGATTAGAGATTATCCTTTCCCTCAACATCCATAAAGCCTCCATCTTTGGTGACTCGTTTCTCATCATTAACCAAGCTAGAAAAGGCATCCAAAAAGAAGAATACGCAACTGGTAGAATCCAACAAAGGATTATTGAGGATCTCAAGCTTATCAAGGAGGTTAGTCTTCTTCACGTCAAACGACACAATAATGTCACTGTAGATCATTTTGCTAAGGAAGGGGCTGCTTTGGACAAGGGGATTTGTACCAAAAATGGGGCCCAACCATTTAGAAGGTGGCTTTGTTGACTTTTGGGCAGCATCGAGAGCCATTCTCTAGGAGAATTGGCATCAGCCTGAGGCTGAGAACTTGGTTAGGGACCAAGTTGTTGATGACATGAGATCCCCTCATACAAGGGAGATAACATCAACAGAAAACCTTTCTTATGATGAAGATTCTAGAAAACAAGTTGACCATTGAAAAGAGGACCAATACTTAATGGTTGAGTCACAAGGACTCAAGCCATAAGGTTCTAAAAGACCCTAAGATTCTAGGGCACATTTGACCAAGAAGGAGCTAGAAGTTAAGCCTAAGAAATTAGAAGAGGAGCTTTTAATGTTGCTTTTAAGTCAATCAAAGAATAATCCTTCTTATTTTTTGATAATGTACCTTGAGTTGGCACATGTGGCTCATAAAGACAAAGAGAAGGCTCTAAGATGACTTGGTTAAAGAGTTATGGTCATGAAACCCCAATGAGGGACCAAAAGCCCACTAATGAAGAACCAAAAGACCAAGATAAAAGTCAAGTTCTTTTATAAAGGGTTAAAGTGCAAATTAAAATATTAAAACCCTAACTAAGTGAATTTTATTCCTAAATATATGGAAGTGAGCCTCAAAGGTGAAATATAAATAGAGAGTGCTCTCATTTGAACAAAACACACATTCATGATCTCTTATCTCTGATCCCAGAAACAAAAATTCGTGGGTACATGCTGGTATACTCTCTCTCTTCATCAACGAGGTCTGGATTAGATTGTTCATGGCAGCCGATGGGTTTTTATGTTAGTTGTGAGGTAGCCACAGAAGTGTTAATATGTGTCTTGACCTCAGGGGGAACTTTTTTGTTGGCAGCCGTGGCCTATAGAAGGCTTGTTCAAGTTCGTAGAGCCCTGAAAGGGCAAACTCCACCACCCGTTGTCCTAATTAAGACTTGTTCCAGCACCGAGAGCCCTGGTAGGGCTTGCTGCTAGCACCTGAGCTCTGATTAGAGGTTAGCATCATGAACCGGCAGCCCTAAGGGTTTATATAGATGGGCACAGAAGACAGGATCAGGCCATTCGAAGGCAGATCAAGGCATCCGAGGAGCATATCAGGGCATCCGAGGAGCATATCAGGGCATCCGAGGTATAACGCAGGTACCCAAGGTTGTTTTCAGGAGGACTGTGAACCTAACAAGAGTACACAAACCCTAATGCAGGTACCTGAGGCTGTTTTCATGTGGGCCATGACCCTAACAAGAGGCACCGAAGTCACCTTTAGGGAAGCCGAAAGCTATCTCAGGGTTCTGCTAGGGTTTGACAGTTCATCACAGTCAATCACAGCTCATTCTGGTCAAAGACTATCTCAGAAAGTCAACTACACTTTCAGTTTGGTCAATGACTGTCTCAGAAATGATCTGCTACAGAGCTTCTTGAAGCTCAGAGCTTACATCTAGTATGCTACAGTTCATTTCTATTATGCTATAAATCTAGTATGCTACAATTCAGATCTTCATGCTACAGACCAGATCCATCAGTATACAGTTCAGATATTCCTACTTCAATCAGATCTATCATGCTACAGTCAGATATACCATACTTCAGCTCTGATCTATTCTTGCTACTGGGTGGCATTATGTGATGAAGAGAAAGAGGTCCTAGTTTCTACAGGCTTGGTGCCAATGTGATTTGTGCCGGGGACAATGCTTCTATGATCAATGCCATTAAAAGTGCTAAAGTAGATGCTAGCGCTACATGCCCTACTTGAAAAGATAACTAATTTTGGTGTCCACTGTGCATGACTGATGTGATGGGTTTTCTCAGGATAAATAAAGGTGTCCACTGTGCATGACTGATGTGATGTGATGGGTTTTCCCAGGGTAAATAAAGGTGTCCACTGTGCATGACTGATGTGATGTGATGTGTTTACTTTCATGTCTATTGTGATGTTATGTGCTCTATTTTGTCTACTATCACATTTGGGTTAATCTTATACTGTTGCTCATAAGTAATTTACTGTGGTTGATACGTTCGTGTATAATTATGCAAAATAAAATTTTAAAAAAGTAATTTACTGTTGGTTGATACGTTCGTGTATAATTATGCAAAATAAAATTTTAAAATTATACTCATAATAACCAGCTTATGAAAGTAGCTAAAAAATTCAACAGGCTCCCCTAAAGTATTTAAAATGCCACTTATCAAGCAAGGAATGGACTATGGACTGTGAATTCAAGGTTTAGTACTAGAGAGCACTCGCCTCCTTTGGTATGAGTGCTTATATCGTTCTTGCAACAACTCCTCTGTTTTGGTATGAGTGCTTATATCGTTCTTGCAACAACTCCTCTGTTGGAAACCAGCAGCTCTGTTGGAAACCAACAGCTTGAAGATGATTCAGTACAGCAAACTGATGAGGGAAACTCAAGCAATCCTAACCTTCAGGGTCCAGTCAATGCAGCACAGGAAGTGGAGGAGACGCACAGCAATCATACCTTTTATTAGTCTTCTGAAATTATGATTTTCTTTTGTCTTCTACTGTTAGGCCAGTATATTAGAATTTATAGTTTTAGACTATCTGTGCAGAATGTTAATGCAGTTATAGTCTTAATAGCTGAGAAAAATCTTAATAGCTGAGAAAAATTGTGAGTTTGTAGCTCTCATGAGACAAGCAAATTTTGAAAATCTTGAACATTTGAACGGTATGTATTTTACGGCTGTATTTCTCAGCTATTCCATATAAAAATGTTACCCGCTTTAGTAAAAATAAAAAAATAAAAAATTAATCTTAAGTATCTTATCTGGCATTAACCTGGTGAGCACCAGCGTGTTGTCTGCATGTTCCACAGTTTGATGGATGCATTAATCAAACTCGCCATCTACCCAACTCTAGTATTTGTTGATGTATGCATTAATCAAACTCACCATCTACCCAACTCAAGTATTTGTTTGGTATCTGACAAGTTTGGCCAGTGTTTCATGAGCAGCCATGGTGTCAGGATGATTCACACCCAGCATCATTGTTCTGATATTGACGCAGGTTTTGCAGAGATCCTCCCCTACATCATATAGCCCACCTCTAAGCATCAATTTTGCCCTTATTTCCAAAAGTGAAGCCTTCAGAAGTGCTACATCCTCCCAGAGATACTCATCCAACTTGGTATCAGCACGACCAAGCATTCTCCAACAGATGGATTTATCCAAACAATTTTGCACTTGAGAAACGAAGGACTCTTCGATAACCTCCAAGGCACATGTGCATAGACGTAGAAGTTCTAAAGCTGCATGGCACCTTGAGAAGGTAGTAAAAGAATGAAGCGCCAAAGGAACTACTATTCTTTTTATGAAGGAAAGTAATTCAGTTCCCTTAGGTTCTATGATAGCGGGGTCATTTCCAAATCCAAATACAAGAAAACAAGCTGCCCATAAATGCTCTGAATGTAGGGAGATAGTCCCTTGGCTACCGACAACTTGAAACATAGCTCTCGCAATATAATTGTCTCCTTTTTTCCTCGCATATAACTGAATCATCTCATGCATGATAATCCATCCCTGCCGTGTGCTACTTCTTGCAATGCTAAATCTCATCAACATAGTTGATGCTTCAGCTTCTGATTTTCTTATTCGAGAGATTCTACACAAGCAACCAATCACATGCAAGCATTTATTTCGTAGTTGCAAGCCACTTATTCTTTTAGGATCCTTGTTCGCTGTAATTGAAAGAAGAGAGATAGGGATAGGATGAGGAGCAAACCAGGCACCAACCAAAACCATCCTGCTAGCTAATTTCTTTGGCTCATCTGCATAATCAAGAATATTGAAGCATACATCAAAAAGTTGCATAAGAAATGGATGATTTCTCAGAGTCGAATCTTCTCGAACACTGCACAACATCTCTCTCAAGGATACCCTGTTAATGGTATCAAGGAGTCTTGAAGGTGTAATGGGAAGCTCTGATAAGATTGAACCAACAATTCCAAGGCCTAATGTTAACCGGCCTAACCTTTCTTCAATTGTTCTTAGTGCATCAAGCTCTACTAATGAAAAATCCCTCCTTTTTCTTTTCATCAAAGACATAGCTTCCACACTTGATAAGTACGAGAGTTTCAGGGAATCTAGATTCATCACACGGGAGAGTTGAGTTGAAATTATCACATGTGTTGGTCCACCAAAATGTGGAAGAAGCTCCAAAAGGTCTCTACCGTCCCACCAATCTCCCTGTGTCTCCAAATTATCAATCACAAGCAAATAAGGAATATCTCTAACCAGTTCCTTTCTCACTTTCTGTAAGGCTTCCATTTCCTGCTCATCGAATGTCTTATTCCTACCTTCCTCTAGGGTAATATGTGTCTCATTACTCACATCCAACTCAAGTATGCGAGACAAATTCAAATAGTTTTGTCTAAGGTAACGAGCTTCCCCACCAACCCATAACACCATCTTATACCTCTGTGCGAATCTGTAAGCAAATTCAAGCACTAATTCAGTTTTTCCTATCCCTGATTCCCCTGATACACATGCAATACCTCTACCATATGATAATATTAAATCCTTACTCCTCTCTGCATACCTTGTTTTATGCAGTGTCCTTGCTCGCTGATGGTGATCCCTCGTCCTCTGTGAACCCCTGCCTCTTTGTATCTCAATTTCATTTTCCAATTCTTTCCATACCACCAACTCTTTCCCTTTACTGTTTCCTTCTTTGTCCCCTGCCTTTCCATCGTTATTCTCTTTTTTCAATTTCCATTTATCAGACTCGCTCTTTCGTTTCTCCTTCAGCCCCTCTTCTGCATCCTTTAACCTATCACTTTCACTCATTCTTCGCCTCTCTGTTCGTCCTTCCTCTTCTGCATCTATCCAGCTCTTGGATCTATCGCACCCGCTCCTCCTCCTAACAATAACAGAATCATGCCTCCTTGGTCTGATCTTAAGGTTCAAGACTCCATCATCATCACTACCATCTATGTCTGCTTTCCCAAACATAATTGCTTCCAACTCCAGAAGCTCCTTCTTCCTGCCCACAAATCCTGCATTCCTTGAGAACGGATACTGCTCACCTTCAATCCCGCCCTTCCTAACCCTCTCTCTCTCTGCCACACTTTTCCTCCCAAGCCTGGTGCCCAAAAGGCTAACTGCCCTCATAACACAACATCTCCAATTCCCAGTGTGTGCCTCCAATTTCCACTCATCAACCACTCTGCCTAGCCCCTCCACAGCCTCCTTCCATTCCTCCTTATCCCCGCCGTACAACATCCATAGATCACCCCCTTGTTTCTCCCACAACTCCCCTCTCTTCTCAATAATATCTCTGGCTAGGCAATCTTCGGGACCCAGATCAAAGAACAAAGGAACCAAATTCTTTCTAGCCAAAAAAGTTCTGAACTCCTCTATACTATATGGATTTGCAAAAGACTTTCTAGTAACAATAACAAGACCAAATGTTGCAGAGCTTAATACCCTGTCAGCAATGTCATGGCTTCTAGAGTCTCTGTAACGAGCCCTGTCTGCAGCAAAGCAAGTAATCCCCTGCATCTCTAGCTCTGCACGAAGCCATTTGGTGAAGCGAAGAAGAGATGTCTTTTTCCCATGAGTTCCTATGTACACATCACAGCTTCTGAGCCTTGCAGATGACGACAGAGAGGCCGAGGTCCTTGCAAATGAAATGTTCTTTGATGGGTTGCTTGCTCGCAATATATTTTTGTGACCTTCAACACTGTTGAGGTCCATTGGACACCTGTCATTATGGGATCCCGAATTGCTCTGTGCAACGTTTGATAAAGACTCCTTGCATAACAATCCAGACTTGTAAATATCATTGAACTGTTTTGCTCTGATGAATGAAGGGCCATAGGATGAACTTGGAATGTCGTGAACGTTGTTTAAGCACGAATTCTGAGGCAGAGATGAAATGGGTGTTTGAGAAAATTTGTTCGTTCTGATCTTCAAGGGCTGAGAGTCACTGTTGGACGAACTCTGCATATCAGATTTGTTGTACTCAAATAACACAGTGGATTGAGAGTCATCATTGTTTAAAGGAGGATGAGATTTTGGGGAAAACAGTGGGGACTCAGAGGCTGAAACAAATGCTGATGAAGATAAAGAGAGATTAGTATCACTATTCTTTGTT
Organism: Larix kaempferi; assembly: GCA_027924585.1. Taxonomy (NCBI): domain Eukaryota; kingdom Viridiplantae; phylum Streptophyta; class Pinopsida; order Pinales; family Pinaceae; genus Larix; species Larix kaempferi. Next base: position 6,334,201 of record BSBM01000500.1, on the reverse strand, counting down.
GCTCCAAATATGGTGCTTTCCGGCTGAAGCAAATCCATTCTTCCTGCTTGCCACAATCCCCAATCCTCTGTTTGTTCCTTGCTTTTGCCCTCCACACAAGCAGTTTGAATTCCAAGAACACTGTCAGCAAAACCTGTATAGACAAGAGTTGGGTGCTGCTTAGTCCCGGCCTTTTAAGCAGCACCACATACTTCTGCACATATCCGCCACATACCTGCACATATTGAGAATGTTGAAATAAAAATACCAAGTGAATAAACAAACCGTAATGCAAATGTTCTGATAAAATACTTGTACAATAAGCAGAGCATGTGTTGAGTATTGCAACACTGAAATACTGAACATTGCCTGTTTACCAGACTTTAATTATGTGTCTCTAATCTTCATAAGTCGTTAATTAGACAAATAGATCTTGCTACGCAGCTGTATATAAGCTGTTAAATTAATCGTTGTGCAAACATTGCACCTTGATCCAAACCCAATTTCCCCTGCATGTAACTGATGTCCAAAGAAAGGTTGCAGACTGCAATTGTTGACCAGTGAAAAAGCTGAAGCCCCATTTCTTAAATTAATCGTTGTGCAAACATTGCACCTTGATCCAAACCCAATTTCCCCTGCATGTAACTGATGTCCAAAGAAAGGTTGCAGACTGCAATTGTTGACCAGTGAAAAAGCTGAAGCCCCATTTCTTACAAAATACACAAAAAGTGATCCAAACACAATTTCCTCTGCATTTAACTAATATCCTGAGAAAGATTGCAGACTGCAATTGTTGAAGTGTGAAAAAGCTGAAGCCCCATTTTAAAAAAAATACACAAAAACAAAAATTAAAGAACAAAAAAACAAAAAACTCTCTGATAAGTGCTTGACAACCTACTTCTTCTCTCTTAGTGCGTCCTTCTTGAATAATATCGCTACACTTAGTGATTGTCCTTCTGTTTTGGCTTCTCTCCAGTTGCCAGCGCCAACGGCAACGGCGTGATATAATGTTTGAGGCTGCAACCGGCTGTCTGTGCCTGCAACCTCTCAGACCTGAATCTATGCAAGAGCGTCCTCCTAGCTGAAGCATTTTGGCTGTGGCTGGTAGCTACCAGTGTGATCGTTTAACGTGCATTTCAAATTCAGTTAACTCCAGTTGCACCTGCAAATATGCAATCACGCCTTTGTTTAAATACAAAAAAAATGATGTGTGATTTAATAAATTTCAACTTCAGTTAACTCCGCTGCATCCTGCAGATATGCAATCACACCAATCACACTTTGTTTAAGAAAAAAAAAACAATGAATACTTATTTATCTTTATTCTTTAATATGATTTAAATATACTTAACCACTTATATTAATTTACTAAATTAACTATCAATTTGAATATTTTAATTATTATAATGTAAAACTAATAATTATTATTATAATGCAATAAAATGTTTTTACAATATGATGATATTCGTAACCTAACATTTAACACTTCTTCTTTGAATAATGCAATGATTTATGAAATTTAATCTTTATTACGGAAGTTTAATGATTGTAAATTTATTTGTATGAAAAGGAATTTAAAATGGTGTATATTTATTTTATTTATAAAAATAATAGGATTATATAGATTAGTTATGGAAATTGTATAATTTGGGTGTTATGAGGTTATTTGAGGTAGTTTGGATTTAAAAACTCAATTTAAACATTTCCAAATTTAGATTTTATCCAAAAAAATATTGAGATTGTGGACAAAACCCACCCTAAAGTCCAAAAAGTAGAATAAATAGACTCCTCCATTTAAAGTGAGACCATTTAAAGTGAGAGTTTTATATTACTTTTGAATATTTCTTTACACTTGTTAAGTGTTTATTAGTCTTCTAATAAAGATAGATATAAACTTTTTTATAAAGATAGATATAACCTTTTTTGTGGGAGTTTGATGATAGCAAATCCATTTATAATTATTACTTCTTTGCAATATATAAACCTTTATAAATTTTACTGTGGAATATGAGGATTAAAATTCTATTTGCAATCATAAAAGTTTAGAAATAAAGGAATTTAAAATTGGAGTTTCATGGTGTTTTAAATATTTTTTGCATTTCAATTGCATGGGGGGATTGGGAAGTATATTTCACAAGATGTGGCTCAGTTCCATGCCAATAGGAATTTTAAATTGGAGTTTCATGTTGTTTTAAATATTTTTTGCATTTCAATTGCATGGGGGGATTGGGAAGTATATTTCACAAGATGTGGCTCAGTTCCATGCCAATAATGGGGACTAAGAGGCTAAAACAAATGCTCATGAAGATAAAGAGAGATTAGTATCACTATTCTTTGTTGTTCCAAATATGGTGCTCTTTGGTTGAAGCAAATCCATTCTTCCTCCTTGCTACAATCCCCTATTCATTCCCTGTTTTTACCCTCCACATAAGCAAATTGAATTCCAAGAACTTTATCAGCAAAACCTTTATTTATTTATAGACAAGTGTTGTGTGTTGCTTAGTCCCTACCTTTTAAGCACCACCACATACCTGCACATATTGCGAATGTCGAAATAAAAATACCAAGTGAATAAACAGATTGTAATGTAAATGTTGTAATAAAATACTCGTAGAACAAGCAACTCATGTGTTGAGTATTGTAATATTGAAATATTGAACATTACCTACTTACTAGACTTCAATTGTGTGCCTCTAATCTCCATAAGTTGTTAATTAGACAAATAGATCTTGCTACACAGGTGTACCCAATTTCCACTGCATGTAACTGATGTCCGAAGAAAGGTTGCAAACAACAATTGTTGAGGCATGAAAAAGATGAAGCCCCATTTCTTACAAAATACACAACAAGTGATCCAAACCCAATTTCCCCTACATGTAACTGATGTCCGAAGAAAAGTTGCATACTGCAATTATTGAGGCGTGAAAAATTTGAAGCCCCATTTCTTACAAAATACACAAAAATTTAAAGAAGAACAAAAAAACAAGAAACCCTCTGATAAATGCTTGACAACCTGCTTATTCTCTCCCTTAGTCCATCCTTCTTGAATAATATCACTACAGTGATTCTCACTCTATTTTGGCTTCTCTCCAATTGCCAGCAACAACCATGTGATATAATGCTTGAAGTTGCAACCTATTTTCTATGCATGCAACCTCTCTTTGTTAGGAAACGTGAATCAATTATGCAAGAGAATCCTCCCAACTTAAGCATTTTTGTTGTGGTGTTCTACCGGTTGGATCGTTTAGCGTGCATTTCAACTTAAGTTAACTCCAGTTGCACTAACATATATGCAATCACATCATTTTTTATAACCAGCATAGATCCATCTTAAACCCGGATCTATCAAGCACCGAGAGGGATCCAATATTTTGATGTATAATTTTTTTTTTATCTTAAAATTTTTACACCATAACCTAATGTTACATTACTTTTTTATTTTTATTTTGTTGATTGAATATAATTTTTGACCGTGTGAAGAGCAAATAATATAAATATATATTAAAAAGACATGACTTTTTAGTACATGACTTTTTAATTTAGGCCGATGTGATTTATTTATATATATGTATATATTATGTTAGGAACCCTCATACCGGATTGTAGAGCACCTCCTCTACAATCCACACAATGGTTGCTTATTTATATTTATTATATTTAATCTAATTTAAATATACTTAACCACTCAAATTAACTCTTTAAACTAAATATAATGTACCAGCTTATATCAGTGATACGAAAACTAGTTTCTTCTCAAAATTAATTAAAATAATGACTCGGGAAGCTGGATTAACTGAGGATGGGCAAGATCAAAAGCTATGGAAGGATGGAAGGCTCTGATATGGAATTATACCTCTGCACAAAGTATTGATACCTTTAATGTTTCAAGATCAACAAGGCTGCAATTTACTCCAATGCTCCTGAGGCCCTCAGCATATGCAGACTAGTATGGGAGGGAAATTTGAATGGAGGATGTGGATGGGTGTTTCAAACATTAGAGAGGCTAAATATAATTCATTTACAGTCATTGCACCATAAAATATCATTCCATAAACTTTCATAAAGATCTGAGCAAATCTCACAATATTACTAATAAAATTGTCTTCCAAGACTACTTAACTAGTGTGATTTCTGGGCTCCCAAACAATATTCAAAGGACCACAAATTTATGAACTAAGATTGGATCATGACATATGACATGTTCCTAACTCCAGAAACAAGAATGAATTCATTCAGATTCATACTCATTCATTTATGAAATACACACTGGAAACTAGTCAAATTCTAGCTAAATCTAGAAGGGGTGGAGAAATATGAGAAGAAATTAGAGTTCTGTAATTTTTATTGATATGAATGATATCAGAATATTACATCCACTGCAATTACATCATAAATAGTCCAATATATCTCTCAAAACAATATGGAAATATCTCTCTTCTTCTACATAAGAAACTAGCTCCAGAAACCCATAGAAAGCTTGAAGATTTGAACTCTGAACTGGATGATGATGCTTCTGAACTTTAGATTCGACTTGATCAGATACAAGACCTACAAATAAAATCAATGAAAATGGTTGAATGCCATTATCCTCTCACAGAAAGCTGGGGCACATCTCCCAAGTCTTTGAGGCAAAATTGCACTCATACAAATTACCAAACTGACAACAGATGTGAATGTGGTGCACAATGGTTCATTTATAGATTCTAGATGACTTGTGGAGCAAGTCTTCATGGTGAATGCGCCCTCCTTGAGTGGATGAGGAAAACTTGTTTTCCTTCCTTTCCTTTTGCTTTGTTTTCCTCCTTTCTATTTGATTTTCTTTGGATTTTCTTCTTTTTCTTCTTTTCCTGAATCTTTCCTTCTTTTCTGAACTTTCCAAGTGGAGCATTATCTCCATTTATTCAACATAAAAATATTAATTGCATCATAATTAATTATTCCAAGTGGATAACAAACTTTGGATACAAATAAATGCACACTCCTAATTAATTAATTGCCTGGAATACAAAATTTAACCTCATGATACTAAAGTTGTCTCCTCAACCCAAGGGATTGGTTGGGTTAGGATCTTGATCCAATGTTCACTGTTGAGGAGACATGACACTAACTAACTTACTTTAGTATTTTAATTATTATAATGTAAAACTAACTACCTTGATTGAGTATTTTAATTATTATAATGTTTAATAAATTATGGTCATATTTGTAACTTAAAACTGGTTCTTTAAATATTTGAATTATGCAATAATACATGAACCATAATCAACCTAATTATGGGAGTTTAATGATTATATATCTATTTGTAGGAAAGAGAGTTTAAAATAAGAGTTTTATATTACATGAACCATAATCAATCTAATTATGGGAGTTTAATGATTATAAATCTATTTTAGGAAAGGGAGTTTAAAATAGGAGTTGTATATTGCCTTTGAATTCTTCTTTACATTTGTTAGGTGTTTATTATTAATCTTCTAGTAAAGATAGATATAAACATTCTTATGGGAGTTGATGATGAGAAATCCATTTACAATTATTATTTCTTTGAATTGTTAAGTGTTTAATCTTTAGAAGCAGGAGCAAGTACCCACTTTAATAATATGTTCAAAGACTTAGGCACAAACTCCATTCGGGCTCAAATGAAGGTAATTGGTACTTGCCCTCATTTTTTTTGAAGAGGAAGTTGCTTGTTCTTTTGATGAGGTATCTCTTGCAATATTAAAAAAAACTTTGGAAAGTTTTTCTAAGGATAAAATCATGGGGCCCGATAGGTGGTCAATCCAGCTCTTCCTGGCCTTTTTTGATGAAATGGGCCTGACCTGCTAGCCGTCGTTGAAGAGTCCAAAACCAGAGCACTAATCTCAGGCCCACTCAACTCTACCTTTCTTGCACTGATTCCGCAGGTATCTTACCCCTAGTATTTTTTCTGATTTCCGACGAATTTCATGTTGCAATCTGGTTTATAAACTAATTTCTAAGGTGATTGCTTACTGGATTAAACCGGTGCTTTCTCATTATATATCCCAAGATCAATTCGGTTTTTTGAGCAACGGGAAGATTCTAGACGTAGTGGGGGTTGCACAAGAAAGTATGCACTCTATTAAGATGAAAAAGATGAAGGAAGTCGTGTTGAAGCTAGACTTAGAGAAGGCTTATGACAGGGTCAATTGGAGCTATCTCAAGCTCATCCTTATCCAAATCGGTTCTGGTATTCCCCTAACAGTCTAGATCATGGCATGCATTTCTACTGCCTCCTTCGTTGTTTTGGTAAACAAGATCCCCTCACATTTTTTTAAAATCTCTAGGGGAATTTTGCAAGGGTGTCCAATGTCACCCCTTGTTTTTCTATTGATAACAGAAGGGTTGAGTCATATGTTGATGAAAGCTAAGGATGAAGGTAAGCTCGAAGGTGTCAAGATTGTAGAAGGCTCAAAGATATCCCTCCTTCTCTTCGTAAATGATGTTTTAATGTTCGACAAAGGTCGCATTGAGGAGTGGCAGGCGATGAAAGATTTTTTACTAATCTTCCGCGAAGCCACGAGTATGAAAGTGAATGTGAAAAAAGTATGTCTTTCTTTTATCAGGGGTTTCTCAAGCTTTTATGGACTAGTTGTTGACATTGTTCTCCTTCAAAGTCCAACCTATGGAAATTGGGATCAAATACCTCAGCTACTTCCTAAATCCAAACAATTACTTGGTTTCAGACTGGCTATGGCTTCTAAAGAAGGTGGAAAAACGAATTGACAATCAGTGCTATAGATACCTTTCCGTGGGAGGTCACCTAGTCTTATTACAGTCATTTCTTTAGAGTATCCCTATCTTTTGGCTTTCCCTAACTAAGATCCCATTCATGATTATGGATAGAATTCATCAAATATGCTTTGAGTTCTTCTGGTTGGTAACAAGGTTAAAAAGGATTTCCACCTTGCAAAGTGGGAGAGCTTGGGTAGAGCGAAATATCTCGGTGGTTGGGGAATAAAAAACCCCTTTATCTTCAGAAAAGCATTTGCAACAAAAAGTCTTTAGCATTGCCTCTTTTCTGAAGGTCTATGGAGCACAATTATGAAGAATAAGGACTTGTAAAATACCACAATTGATTGTTGGCTCATAAAGGAAACCAAAAATCCTCCCAGAGCATCAAATGTGTGGAGAGTGTTGACTGAAGCAACACACATTATTAAAGAATGGGTTATGTGGAATCCAGGAGATGGTATGAGTATTCAACTTGGAGAAGACCCCTTTATTGGATACTCAAATCTGCTCTCACTAGAGCTCATTCAGGAACTCAGAAATAATGGCATTTTAGTTCTGGCTCAAATTTACAACAACTCCTTCTCTACTGTGGATGTTCGTTGATGGCGTTCGGCCTCAGATTTAGGTTTATCCAAAGAAGGGGTGGAGGAATGGAATAATTTTAATATGAATTTGTAGCAGTCTGGTCTCTTCCTTAATAACAAATTGGGCACTATCGTTTAGTCTTGGAACAAAAAGGATGGAAATTTCACTACTAAGCTGGCCTATGAAGCCTTATTCAAAACCAGCTAGGAGAAACATAAAAAATGGTGGCACCCCAAAGTTTGGAAGTAGAACTGTCCCATTAAAATCAAGTGTTTTGGATGGCTACTCCTAGAGAAGAAAATACTCACTTGGAACATTACATAAAACGGGGTGGTTCTGGTCCTAAGAGGTGCAGTTTATGTAAATATGAGGCATAAAATATTGATAATCTCTTCGTCAATTGTTCCTTCTCAAAACAAGTTTGGAATGAGTCAAAAATTATTCTTCGCTGTCAAAAATATTGACAGGAGAGACCTTTTGAAGATAATATGTGGGATTGGTTGACAGTCGACCAGGATTGGTCTGAGCTTCCAATCCTGCTTTCTTGGCATATATGGAAGCATAGGAATTTGGTCTTGTTCGAGAATAAATAGGTAAATGCACATAAAGTGTGTTATGGAGCCATTGCAGACTACAATTTCTTTCATACTATGAAGAATCCTATTAGGAATAGAGAAATTACTCCTCCCATCAATGACAACTCTATCATGGTAAGATTTTTTTACAGTGCCCCACAACAAAATGGAGCTTTATTTGGGGCAGGAATGTTCATAAAGCTAGATGTTTGTTTCATTTATAAAGGCTGGATAGGTTGTGGCCCTAGATCCAACACCAAAAGAAAAATCCAAGCTCTATTCATATTGCTTTCTTTGGAAAGTCAATTGGGAATATATGTTCTCCGGGCCGTTGGAGACTTGAAGGGAATAATAGAGTGGGCCTCTGGCCTCAACTCCTTCCCGATCCTTCAGCTCGAGTGGTGGTTGACAGGTATAAGGAATCTTCAATAGAACTTTCCAGTTATTTTTTCTAAGCATGCTTTTAGGTGTTTCAATTCGAAAGCTGATAGGCTATCCAAAAAAGGCCTCCTAGAAGAAGCAGGTATATTGCATCTCCAACTTTGGCAAGAAGACACGTATGTTGGCAACCAATTCCTCTAGGTTTTTCTTATATGTCTGGGTCTATTGGTCAGTCTGTGTTTTGTTTTTTCCTTGGTTTTTGAAGCGGACAATCGACGTGAGAGTTATTTGCCTCTTTGGTTTCTTGCTTGGATCTCTCTTTTTTTTTCTATGAATGCTCACGTTTGAGATGTTAGGTCATGACATGTTGCAGACAATTTTTATTGTTTGGTTCAGTTTCCAAAAACATTATGCTCCTCTGAAGTTGTAATAGGCAGTACTTTGTATGATGTTTCTCTTGAAAGCATTGTCTTAGAGTTTTAGCTCCGTGTGGTCTTTTGGTTAGAGAGTCTTCTGCATTCCAAAGTTTTGTACACTTTGATTCATTAATATGAATAAAAGGTTTTGCATTTTTTTATTATAAAAAAGTGTTTAATCTTTTAATAAAGACATATATAAACCTTAATAAACTTCACTATGGGAGTTTGAAGATTAGAAATCTATTTACAATCATGAAAGTTTATTAATAAAGGAATTTTAAATTGGAGTTTTATGTTGTTTTAAATATATTTTTGCATTTCAACTGCATGGGGTGATTGGGAAGGATATTTGACAAGATGTGGGTCAGATCTAGGCCCACATAGAAGGCATAAACAACACCACAAATGATCATCGTAAATCTAACTCATGGCATATGGTGGGTTACGAAGGATAACTCATGGCATATGGTGGGTTACGAAGGATATCATAATTAGAAAGGATAGGAAATAGGTTAGAGGGTATTGGGTCTTCAATTGAAATGGTGTGAGTCTCCATATTCACATGGATCGCAATGATATGGATTGTAGGAAGATTTTAAGCACAGGTTAGAGAGGAATTATGAAGGAAATTGGTCTCCTTAGCTTAAATTTGAAGTCCTCCATTAGCCCTCATGTCTTGAAAATAACAATGGTTTATCTTTGTTTGCTTATACCAACTAACTAGAGCTATGGTGGGGTTCTTAGTAACATAAACTATTTGTTTCATGCTTCTAGCCAAGAGCTTGGCCCTACAATTTGTTCGATTGGAATCGATTCTGCATCGGATCAAAGGATTCGTCTAACAAGGTCGATTTGCACAACTGGCACGTGGGTTAATTTGCCTAGTGGCATTCAAGGAATTACCGACATGAAAATATATTTGGTTTTGAATACTCTAGATTAGGTGCTCTCTACAACTATTTAGCTCAACTTAGAGGGAACTGTGGCATGGAAAGGACAATAACTAGATAGGAAATGGAAGGCACATGTCAAGGAAGAGAGGTATACTTTAATCAGGTTAGGAGAGGAAATCCTTGCAAGGCTAGTATCCCACCCAACTAGGTGCTCAAGAAGATTCCTAGAGCTTAACAAGAGGCCATGGTTGCTACCAAAAGGTTCTACCAATACCATCCCAATGTTTCCATAATAGAAATCAACAATCTGAAGTGGAAAGCTATTGTCAAGCATGGCCTCATTACTTCAACACTTGCTGATTGTGAAGCCCTTTAATGGATTCTATATTTTTTTTTTTCTAGAAGCAAAGACACCAAGGTCTCAAAAATGACAAAAATATGTTGGTTGGTCAAGTCCCTCATAACCCAAACAATGGAAAAGAAAGAGACTCAGGCACATTCTTCCATTCTTAGGAAGCTAGAAACTATGGAGGCCAAATATAATGAACAAGAACAAAAAACAAGAAACCCTCTGATAACTGCTTGACAACCTGCTTCTTCTCTCTCTTACTACGCCCTTCTTGAATAATGTCGCTACACTTAATAATTCTCCCTTTGTTTTGGCTTCTCTCTAATTGCTTGCAGCAATTGTGTGTTATAATGTTTAAAGTTGCAACCCGTGTCTGTTCCTGCAACCTCTCCTTGTTAGGAGACCTAAATCAGTTATGCAAGAGCGCCCTCCTAGTTGAAGCATTTTCATTATGGCATTCTACCAGTTGGATTGTTTAGCGTGCATTTCAAATTCAATTAATTACAGTTGCACTAGTAGATATGCAATCACACCTTTGTTTATAAATAATAATAAAAATATGTGTAATTTAATAGAAAAAACGACTACTTATTTATCTTTATTATCTTTGATCTTATTTAAATATACTTAACCACTCAAATTAACTCACTAAACTATCTATCTTACTTGAGTATCTTAATTATTATAATGTAAAACTAACTATCTTACATGAGTATTTTAATTATTATAATGATTAATATATTATGGTCATATTCGTAACTTAACACTACTTATAATTGTTCTTTAATTATTTAAATTATGCAATTATTCATGAACTTTTGTTGGGCCTGGCCCAAGTAAGGCATTTTTTAGAAGAACAGTTTTGGAGCTACAGTGCAGCTCAGATGAAGGAATTTTTGGTAAGCTAGTTTTGGAAGCTGCGAAGTTGAGCACGGTGCAGTATCGGCAGGACGGGAACTGCTCAGCTGAGGTCCAGTTCCGCGAAGTGGTAGCATCACAAAGTGCCAACAGGACACCTATTTTGGGTAAAGAATGAAGGGAAGAACGAGCTGTGAAAGCGACCTATTTTGTCGGAGCACTCCATGATTCCCTAGCAGGAGGGTAAGGAGTGGTGCAGAAGGAAAGCGACAGGTCACACGAGTAGAGGAAGCACGATGTGAACTGACCGCACAAATTCATTAGAGAAGGAAGGACAGGATGAAAGCGATAGTCGGCATGCGGTCGATAGGGCAGGTTGAAAGCAACGTGACCATGCGCAGAGGATCTCTACAACGGAGGAGTCACTAGCAGAGCCTAACAGTCCGGTTAAAGTAAAACCACGACAGTTTTGGGTAACCTTAGGGTTTTTAGCCCATTTTGATTGTAAAGACGTTAGACCTAAGGGAACGATCTATAAAAGGGCACATTTTGTAAGGGAAAGGGTTAATTGTGAATTGCCAAATCTTAAGTAATACTTGTTTTGCATTGTTGAATTCCATTGTAAAGGCTCTACAACTGCGTGCGCAGAGACCTATAGAGAGAGAAGAGAGCCTGCAACTGAGTGTGCAGACTGGAACTATTGTACCATTCCCAAAGATAATACAACAGCAATTCATGTGGACGTAGCTCCCATCCTGGGGGTGAACCACATTAAATTTTGTGTTGTGTGACTGTCTATGTGCTCGAATATGTATATTTGTTTACAATGAATGCTTAAGATCTCGTTTATCAGTTTATATGTTCTTACTTTTATATGTATTCACCATAAAGAATGAAGATGGGAATAGTATGTTAAGTATTGCATATGTGGATAAATGTTAGATGCATAAGTATTTCTAAGTCAGAATGAATGCATAAGTTGATTTAAGTAAACACTAGAATCAGTGGAGTTCGCGCCGTGCGATTCCCTCGAAGCGCAGCACTGGAAGTGCGCAGTACATGGTGTTTTGTCATATTGCATAAGTCATAAGATAAATAACCTAAGGAAATTGATGAATGGATGGGAAACTCTCAGTAAAGTCATTGAAGTTGGTTAATTCCAAAGAGGAAGCATAGTTATCAGTTGCATTGTCCTGTCGTCAAAAGACCATCCATCATCGCGCAGTTCTTGGATGCGCGATAGACTAAGTGTTAACCCTGAAGGGGTAAGCTTCGCACAACGCGAGTCCTGTACCGTGCTTCTTGTCAGCTTGTTTGAACACTCATCACCTGGTTGTGGAAGCCTGATTCCGCATCCCACCTATAACTTCACCTCGGGTGAGACCTCAGTTTGTTCGCAGATTGTTGCTGAAAGGGCCAGTGAAAAGGGGTTTTGTTGGTTCCTTGAACCACGCAGAACCTGGGTCTTTATAGAAAACCTCAAGAACATTTATACAAGCCAACAAATGGTTCCATTTCCGCGCTTGAACTAGTGATGAGTACCGACACTGAAAATTGGCATCCAGACAAGAAAGAAATCCGGGCCTGGTGCAACAAGACAGAAAGAGATTTTGCCAAAAAAGAGAATAGACATCTGCATCTCTCCGATGTAGATTGGTTACATAAATACCTATGGAAGGATGTTCATGAAATTTTCTGGGAATCCTTTGGAAATGAGTTGCATGAGTGGTTGTCAAGACTCGCAGAACGAAAAAAATGTTTTCGACCAGAAGGAGTACCGACCGAGTGGACTCCAGAGCTCATTTAGAGGCTCAAAGAAATAGTTAGTCCACTCTTGCGAGTAGTCGACTTTTGGGTTGACAACATACTATAAGGCTTTGTGACAGAGTTCGTTGTGGACATGAGTGAAGTCCTACAATGCAGCAGAAGTAGAACTTTTCAAAGGTTTCAGAGGTAAGTACCTGACCAATCTGAGTTTATATATTAAAATTCTTTTAGCTGAGAAAGGCGTTTTAAGGATGCAGTAAAATCCCTAGAAGATTTTGAATCTGTAATGGTCAATATCATATATAGTGATTCTGACGAAGATACACACAATTTGAGAAGTGAGAAAAGATATAAGTATACTACTAAGAAGACTTCCAATGATCATGGACTCCGCGTAGATATTGACTTACAAGCTGAGCCCGATAGGCAAACCGCACCTCCATTAGCCACCTATCAGCCTCCGACACTGCAGAACCCACCGATTACGAACACCGCGCGTCCTATTGCACAAAATCCACCAGTTCAGAACCCTCCAGTTGTTAATATTCCTAATCCTCAAAGCGTCAATACCAGTAACACCGCGGGAGTGAGTACTCAAACCGTCCCGACTCAGAATATTCCGATTCAGAATATTCCGCAAAGTAACATCCCTAACACCACTCAGAACACTGCGCAAAATACTAGTATACCACCTAGAAGGAGGATGACCGACGATATTAAGCTGCCGATATTTAAGGGAATGGGTCTAGAGGACCCTGAGCAACATTGGTTTCTATGTGAAGCCGTATGGAATGTCAAGCAAGTTCAAGATGATTCTATGAAGCAAGCGCAGCTTGTCACTACATTTAGAGACAGAGCCTTGAATTGGTTCTTGAAATATTCTCAAGGACATCAGAGAACCTTAGTGGAGATTAAGGCTGCACTATTGAGTGAGTTCAAGAAACCAAAGTCAGAATCCCAATGTATAACATAATTGAAGGAAATTAAGCAAAAACCTAATGAGACGGTCTAGGATTTTGACCAGAAGTTTAAGACATTGTTAGACCAGGTTCGTTTTGTCATAGCACTGCAACAACACCAGGAGTGGTTTATAGTTGCGTTGTTGCCCCATATTAGACTACCATTGATGCAGCAGAAGGTGGCTTCATAGGGGAAGACTTGGAGATCGCGATTAAATTATAAGCTTCACCTATAGGAGAGAGTAGCACTAGAATGTCTCAGATCCAGACCGAGCTAGCTACCCTGACATTACAGTTGCAGGACATGAAGAAGGGGAAAGAACAAAGACAAGAAGTCTGGTGTACATAATGCATAGGAGAAGGACACACCAGAGAGCACTGTCCCTTATTTTCATAATACCTTAATAGTGGAGCACCAAACCCACTAAATCAGAAACAGGGGCCATGGTGTGAGATCTATAGAGCTAGAGGATACCGGCCAGAAGACTGTTACTTAATTCAGAAGTATGTGTGAACTCCTAAGAATTTATATTGCACATTCTGTAAATCTGTTGGACATGATGATTCCCACTATAGAGCATACGACCTCATGATGGAGACAAAGAAAGATATGGAGCATATGCATGGTGGAGTATACAGAGTCCAAGAAGAAACAATGCATAACAAGGATAACGCGCAGTATGATCAAGGTGCATACAGAGGCCGTGGAGGATTTCGCGAAAGAGGAAGAAACACTAACCTAGGACAAGGAAGAGGAAGAGGCCAGATTATCTGCTATAACTCTAGCTAGCTAGGTCACTTATCTAGAGATTGTACCAATCCATGTATTACCTGTAATTATTGTAAATATTTTGATCATATTATTGAGGATTGCCCAATGTTAGCGGTAGAAATGCAGAAAAGAAAGCAAGATGTGCCTAACCCAAACATTTAGTTGATCGTGGCAGAGCGAAGGGTTGCGGATCCAAGTATCAATGCAGTGACGTGAAGTGGCACTGCCATAGGAAGAGATAGGCAAGCAGAAGCTTCAACTTCTGGAGACTTTGAAACTAAGAAGACCCCTGTTGAAACAATCTGGATCAGAAAAGCTAGTGGGAAAACACCTGCCTTCAACCTGGAGAAGAACAAAGAAGCACGTGACATCTTCAAAGAGCTAGCACTGATGTCACCAAGAATCCTGTTGCGAAGTGAAATACCGCATATGGAGGATATGCCAGCCGCATATGAAAAAACGTGCCCCGCAACAAAGACATGGACCTTTGTTGCGAAGTTCCTACGGAGCTACATGAAATTACTGAAGAGCGCAGACGCTATAGTGGAATTACAAAAATTGTTAAACCAATATGAACCACGCAGTGAGAAGGATACAACCAAGAGCACAATTCATCACATTAAAAGCTATAAAAGAATAGACAGATAAATGAGGCTTAGTGCGCAGATAGGAGATTATGAGATGGATGAAATCATCATTGAATTAGCATCCGAGGTAAATGTATTGACTAAGAAGACATGGCAACAGATGGGGAGACCAAAGTTGCTATGGTCACCCATACAGTTGAGATTAGCGAATCAGCAGAAAGTCATACCTTTTGGGAGATTAGCCAATATTATTGTTGACATCAATGGAGTGCGAAGTCATGCAGACTTTGAGGTTATCGAAATTGTGGATGATAGTTAGCCTTATCCAACTCTACTGGGTATAGAATGGGCAATGGATAACCTCTCCATCATAAACCTGAAGACCAAGAAGATGATCTTTGAAGGACAAGACATTAGGGTCATCGCACCATTGGACCCTTCACAAGGAGAAAGATACAGTGAGTCAATCCAGGAAGAATCCAGAGCACAAGATCTTGACCACATTTACAAGATGACTGCGAATCAAGATGACTACGTTAATCCTACTGCAGATGGAGCACTTATTTGGAGATGTGACAGTTCTTGCGTATCGGACTCTGACGTAGGACTGGAGAATTGGCAAAGCCGTATGCATGAAGTATCTACAAGAAGATGCGTGCAGATCACAGAGTCACTACGTTGGATTGGAACCAAGGTAAGTCCAATCCCCACCTATGATGGTTCGACTAACGTTTATTCATTTATTCAAGAATATACTGTATCAGTTGCAACTGAACATCGCATACCAGCACTAGATATAGCACTGCACGAGACACCTGTTAGATGGTGGGATGTGCATAAGCAGACTTTGACCACATGGGATCAATGCAGGCATATGATGCAAATCAGATTCATGGAAAACACTGCATTGACCATGGTAAAGTATAATGGATAGACAAGTCCAAGGGAGCATGTAGAGAAATGTTCAGAAGCATGGATAAAAAGACCACAGACAGAATGGGTTCACATGTTTGTGCACACATTAGACCGGATCCCAGAGGATTGGTATACAGACATGGAGCTTCGCAGAGGAAGCACAGATTGGGCTATGTTGACTGCGGACTTCCAGAGAACTTTTAGCTTTGAAGATGAAAGACCAAGCATAAATGAAGCGCTACAAGTTATCAAAGAACGAATATTCAGAGTCGAATGCCCAAGTATAAATGAGGCATTTGAGGAAATAAAAGAGAGGGTATTTGAAGATGTAAAGGTACCTGTGAACCTACAACCAGAATGGGGAAGGTAAATAGAACATTCCTTTGAATGCTATAACCTCGCTGAAAATGAAGAAGAATGAGAAGAAAGTGATGAGGAGGATCTGCGCAACATCAACATACTTGAGTCAGAGGGTGCGCGCGATGTCGAGGGACCTCCACTGGAAATTCTAGACATGAGTGGACCTGTGAAGACAAGAAAAGTGAACATTGGCACAAGTGAAGAGCCGAAGTTTGCATCCATTGGATATTATTGGGATGATGCGACGGTTGCGCAGATCGTCGACCTTCTACATGAATATTAGGATCTATTTCTGACAAAATTTTTTGAAATTAAAGGAATTTTGGGCGACTTAGGGGTTATGAAAATACCTCTCAAGCCAGGCAGAAATTGATAAGATGCTTGATGCAGGGATCATCGATCCCGTTGAAGAATCAGAGTGGATAAGCCCGATGGTTATCCAAGATAAAAAGACTAAAGGTGAAATCAGGATCTACGTAGATCGAAGGAAGCTGAATGATGCTTCGCTACATGAACCATTTCCTACTCCTTTTATAGATGAAGTACTAGACAATGTGGGAGGAAATGAGGCCTACTCATTCACTGATGGATTCTCTAGATATCATCAGATCAGGATTGATCCAGCAGACAGGCATAAGACAACATTTTCTACAAAATGGGGATCATATCAGTACATTGTTATGCCCTTTGGCTTGAAGAATGCACCTGCCATATTTTCCAGAGTTGTTGTGGCTGCATTCAAGGACTTTATCCATAAGTTCTTAGAGGTTTATTTTGATGATTGGACTATCTTTGGTTTGCTGAAAAACCATTTTGAAAACCTGAGAATGATGTTAGCTAAGTGCAGACAACATCAAATTTCATTGAATTTAAAGAAATGTATTTTCTGTGTGCCTTATGGTATTCTTCTACGACACATTGTGTGCATACAAGGTTTGATTGTTGATCCTGCGAAGATCGCAGTGATTGTAAATTTACCTGCACCAAACTCAGTGAAGCATCTTCGCGCGACATTGGGACATACAGGTTATTACAAAAAATTCATCAAGGGTTATGCGGAGATAACCGCACCAATGGAGAAACTACTGAAGAAAGAAGCGCAGTTCATATGGAACGCAGAATGTGAGCAAGGCCTAGACACACTCAAAGAGAAGATGGTAATTGTGCTGATCCTAGTTTTTTCGGATTGGGATAAGCCATTCCATGTACATGTTGATGCTTCATCTATAGCATTGGGTGTTGTGCTCGCTCAACCGGATGAAGGGGGTATTGATCACCCCATTGCATTCTCGAGTAGGAAGCTATCTTCAGCAGAAAAAAACTACATGACCGCTGAAAGAGAGGGATTAGCTATGGTATACGCACTACATAAATTCAGGCACTATTTGCTGGGTGCATACTTCTCCATTTACACTGACCATTCAGCTCTAAAATACTTGGTCAATAAGCCATTGTTAGGGAGGATAATTTGCAGATGGTTGTTGCTCTTCCAAGAGTATGATTTCGAAATTGTGGTTAAACCAGGAAGATTGAACTTAGGACCTGACCATCTCTCAATGATTGAGGCAGGCGAAGAACCAACCAATCTTGAAGATAATTTGCCTGACGTGTAGTTATTTGCTATTCAAATCGTAGACGACTACTATAAAGACATTGTAGACTTTTTGACCACGGGGTTAGCACCCACAGAGTTTACTACGCAACAAAAGAAGCAACTGGTAGTCAAAGCAGCAGACTTCACAATCATCACAGGTCAATTATATAAGTTGGGACTGGATGAAGTACTGCGCAAATGTGTGTTGGAACATGAAAACCCATCTATATTGGCTAATGCACATTCAGGTGTATTGGGAGGTCACTACGCAGGAAGAGCCACTGCGTAGAAGATATTGCGAGCAGGGCTATGGTGGACTACTATCCACAAAGATTCAAAGGAACATTGCCAGAGCTGTGATGTCTGTCAGAGGACAGGAAGGTCATCGCGAAGAGACGAAATGCCATTGAATCCGCAGTTGACACTTCAAGCATTTGAGAAATGGGTTATTGATTTTGTGGGACCCATTAACCCACTAGGGAAAAGGATTGGTGCGAGATACATTATCACTGCGACGAATTATCTCACTAGATGGCCAGAAGCTAAACTAGTGAAGGTGTTAGGAACCCGTGTCAACCCTTCTCTTTACTTTGTTAGTATATTGTTGTTGGACGCATATGCTTTGTAAGTCATCCCGTAGTATTTGTTGATCCATAGTTTGTATTAGCCCATGGTATTGACCCATAGTATTGGATGCATATGCTTTGTAAGTCGTCCCGTAGTATTATATGTCCCATGGTATTGACCCATAATATTGGGCATAGACTTAGTATATAAGTGTGTGTTGAGGCCAATGAAGGTACCGTGAAGTTATTTGTATGGAGCTTGCTCAAAGGAGGTTTCCCCCTCGAAGTGGCCTACGATCAATAAAACGATTCTGAGTTCTTTTATTTCTGCTATCTCGTGTATTTTCATTAATTAATTGTTGCAGGTTCCTCACAGAAGGACTGTAGTGCAGTTACTACCGCACAGTTCATCTTCGAGAACATCCTTACTAGATTTGGATGCCTGAAGATTTTGATGAGTGATCAAGGGACCCATTTTTTGAACCGAACTATTGAGGCCCTTATTGAAGAGTTCCACATTTATCATCGACATAGTACACCGTATCATCCGCAAGCAAATAGAACTATTGAAGCTTTCAACAAGGTATTGGAGAATGTGCTGACAAAGGTATGCAATGTAAATAGAGACGCCTGAGATCTGTGCATTCCAGCTGTGGGCATACAGGACTACTTGTAAGAAGTTGACATGCCATACAAATTTAAGATTGGCCTATGGATAGGAAGTTGTGATGCCTATGGAGTATATTGTACCCAGCTTGAGAATAGCTGTATTTACAGGCATGGAAGATGACAAGGCACTAGAAGAAAGGCTTCTACACTTGGTTGGATTGGAGGAAGATTGCTTCATCGCAGGCTTCCACTAGCAAGTGCAGAAAGACAAGGAAAAAGCATGGCATGATTGCCATATCAAGAACAAGTCCTTTCAGGTAGGTGACCTAGTCCTCCTGTATGATAGCAAATTTAAGAAATTTCTTGGCAAGTTTAAGATGCATTGGCTTGGCCCATATACTATTGTGCATGTCACTAAGGGTGGCGCAGTTCAGTTAACCAAATTAGCCGGAGATACCTTACTAGGTTTGGTGAATGGAAGTAGGCTAAAACCCTATCAGGATGGCCCTACTTCACAGAACCCTCAGTAGTATGAAGTTGCAAAGTGAAAAAAAAGGGAGAAAAAGAAAAGAAAAGAAGAACCGCGCAGCACGAAGCTCAAAAGGTAGTTGTGCAGATCCAATGAAGAAGATAAGATGCAAAGTTCAGAACCGAGAAGCTCGACACAATGAAGTAACTACGCTGGATTAGTGATGACCCACCATGCAGTTCGACGCAATGTTCCAAGAAACTAGCCGTTGCAATGTCGGTCGGAAAACTAGCCGTTATACAGTGATTTTGTCGACGACCGCTTCAACATTTAGCACAAAAATAGCCGTTTTGAAGGAGTAAATGAAGGAAAGGACCTGAATCCTTAACAGATTTGGCCAACAGATATGCCATTGAATGCGTTTCTAATCATTGATGGGCGCGACTAAGGCTCAACTGCGCCTATAAATATCGTTGCATTTGGACTCGCGGGCGTTACTGAAACTCTGAAATTTTCCTGTGAACCATAGCTTGAATTTGCTTACAACGAGCGCTAAGTGGTCCCATCAGTCTGTTAAGAGATTATCCAGTGAATGTCTGAAATTTCCTCTATTGAGCAAGAATTCACAATCAAGGAGGCTGTGAGGGTGTTTAAGCACAGAGGAATTGAAGGGTTGATGAGAACCCACGCTAAGAAGGTTGTTACTGAGCAAGGATAGGGTTCAAGACGATCACCACGACATTCCACAACTATGCAAGACAAGGGTAAAGAGCCAGCGATGGAGAAGATAAAACCAAAGAAGATGAGCTCCACACTGCCAGAAGTGCCGTTCAGTGACAAGGAAATCCCACTCACTTTGACACCTCAGTATATCTCTCTGCGTGCATAGGATGCAACGACCGTTAAGCTGTCCAGGAACGCAAAGTATGAGATACCGCTTCCACCAATATCCAAGCGTGTGAAGGTAGAGAAAAATATGTTGGGAAAAAATCGCAGAATGTCAGTTCGAGGACCACAACTTACTCCAAATGAAAAAGGAGCCGACCGAGCCGTGGTACCAACAATTTAAGCCAGATCAGTATATGTGCTGGAAGAAGGATGTGAAGGGAAATTCCGTGCTGGTCGCGCAAAATTGGTTATCTGAAGTAGTAGAATCAGGATTGCTAAACTTGTTGAGGCTCTTGCACTTCGATCGGAGCCCAGAACTGAACGTGGTGGTGTGCACACTCATCTCACGCACACACCAAGGCTATCTGTGGTTGGATAGGAACGTCGACCTGAACATCGACCTGATCCACCATATAACAGGGTTAAGAAAGCAAGGTGAGGACCCTAAGCAATTCTTTCAAGGAAAGAGATAGGACAAGGAGGTTGCCACGCAGATGAAGTCAACACATAGCGTCCCGAAAGGAAAAAGAGGATTCATCACGGACGATATTGTTGATAATGCTATGCAGTTCGTAACACAAATGCTAGCAGGATTTTTTTTGCGAAAGGCAAGACCTACTGAAGTACCAGCCAGAGCGATGCTCCTTGGGGCGAAGGCTGCGATGGGAAAAAGATTTAACTGGTGACAATACTTTTTGAATGAATTTCTAGAAGATGTGTGTGACATGCAGATACATGACAGCAACTTCCACTATAGCTGGTTGATGGTATTGATTGCGTTTTTGGGATGGAAGGACCCAAAATACTATGTTGGCCTCAACATCATCATCAAGGACTGTAGAGGACCCAGATATGCGAACCTTTGGGCGAATTTGATGACAAAGAGACAACACACGTCCAATGAAGTATTCCACACATATTATGAGCAACTGAGTGATGTCATTATTCGCAGACCACGCATAGCCAAGCAAGTAACATCTAAATATATTCGCACTATAAATTTTTACACTGACATGCATTCCATCCACATTTCAACGAAGGCGCAGAAAAGGAATCCAGAATGGTTCCAAGGGAACTATCACGTGGGTGAAGCAGATATAGACCTCATCATGAAGGAATGGATTGATGAGTGGAAGGTCGAAGGACCTATGCTCATTGATAGTGACTTTGAAGAAAGTAATCCCATTCCAACACCAATTGTTGAAGAGTCACCATCAAGCAAAAGGAAGGAGCCAGGAATCTCCACACCGGAGAAAATTTAGAAAATGAAACAGAAGGCTATAAAGGCCAGTCAGAAGTGAAGCTCCACGATGACGATTATGATATGATCGCATCCTTAGTTACCGCACACCTATAAGATGCGATGAAACTAAAATATAGTAAGGATGAGGCGACCTAGGAAATTTTGCAGAAGAATCTCACCACGCTGTAAGACATAATGGAGAACTTCGAGCAAGTCTAGCACAACTTACCCTTTCCGCGAGACTCAGAATCAGAAGGAAGATTAGGGGACACTTCACAGCCAAAGAAAACACCTCTAGCTCTGACCTTGCTGCCGAAGTCACGCATAGTCCAACTTGACCCGTTAAGCATAAGGATACCGCATGAACAACTAGCTCCGGGAACCAAGGACATAGAGCATGTAGACATCGACATTGCGATGTTGCCACTAGAGGGCCTACATAATCTGCACTTGTAGGTTGTCGAAGAGATCAATGATAGAAGTGTGGTCGCTCTGACCCAACACCATCAACTGCAAGAAAATTACAAGTAGCTGCAGGAAGCGAGATTAAAGAAAACTATGGCACTTGAAGATGAGCAGGACCGGCGAAGAAGAATAGAGCATACTGTCGCTTCGGTCCGCATGGAGATACCAGATTGCGAAGAGCAGCCAGAGCCCGTAGATACTATCCTTAAGATCATCTCGATGGTCAACAATCTTAAGGCTGAGATGAAAGATATGGAGACTGATTACCAGGTGAATATCATCACCTTGGAAGCTCAGAATCAGGCGAAGACACCACCTGATTAGCAACAACTTAGAGCAGCAAAAGTGAAAGTTGCTGCAGAGAGTATAGCTAGTGAAGTGGCTAAGTGCCAAACCTTGCTAGATGAGGCAATAAGAACATTTACTGCGCTGGAAGAGGATCTTGAGCTACAGGAGGTCCAAAACACTTTGAAGGAAAAGCAGGCTGCATTAAACGCCCTAACCGTGGAGGTGAAGGCCCTACCGCCAAGGGATAGACTCCGCAGATATCCGGAAGTCAGAGAACTGAAAAAAGAACTTCAAGTATTGAGAGACAGGGAGGCTGAAGCCAAAGATAAATCATAGTCCCTGCAAGAGGAAGCCCACGAGATATCGCAGAAGATTGAGCAAAAAATGACAGAGCTCCGCGACACGCCTGATTCAGTCAAAGAGAAAACTGAGGATGACATAGAACTGGATGTGTTAGACACCATCAAAAATATTGAACATGATGCCAAGGATACGGTTGCTAAGCTGAGTGCAACCTATCAATAATTCACTGCTAAGTTAGCTCCGCAGGAAGAAGAGTGCTGGGAGAAACAAAAGTTGAGAGTGGCTCGGGGACGAGCCACATGTAAGTGTAGGGGAATGTTGGGCCTGGCCCAGGTAAGGCATTTTTTAGAAGAACAGTTTTGGAGCTGCAACGCAGCTCAGATGAAGGAATCTTTGGTAAGTCAGTTTTGGAAGCTGCGAAGTTGAGCGCGGTGTAGTATCGGTAGGATGGGAATCGCGCAGCTAAGGTCTGGTTCCGCGAAGTGCTAGCAGGAAACCTATTTTTGGTAAAGAATGAAGGGGAGGTCGAGCTACGAAAGCGACCTATTTTTTCAAATCACTCCATGATTCCCCAACAGGTGGGTAAGGAGTGGTGCAGAAGGAAAGAGACCGGTCATACGAGCAGAGGAAGCATGATGTGAACTGACTGCACAAATACGTTAGAGAAGGAACGACGGGATGAAAGCGACAGTCGACATGTGGTCGACGGGGCAGGTTGAAAGCGACTTGACCACGCACAGAGGATGGCCACGATGGAGGAGTCTCTATCAGAGCCTAACAGTCCAGTTAGGGGAAAACCGCGACAGTTTTGGGTAACCTTAGGGTTTTTGGCCCATTTTGATTGTAAATATGTGACCTAAGGGAACGATCTATAAAAGGGCACATTTTGTGCGGGAAAGGGTTAATTGTGAATTTCCAAATATTAAGTAATACTTGTTTGCATTGTTGAATGCCATTATAAAGGCTCTGCATCTGCGTGTGCAGATACCTACAGAGAGAGAAGAGAGTCTGCAACTGAGTGCACAGACTGGAACTGTTGTACCCTTCCCAAAGATAATAAAACAATAGTTCCCGTGGACATAGCTCCCATCCTGGGGGTGAACCACGTTAAAGTCTGTGTTGTGTGACTGTCTATGTGCTTGAATTTGTATATTTGTTTACAATGAATGCTTAACATCTTGTTTATTAGTTTATATGTTCTTACTTTTATATGTATTTGCCATAAAGAATGAAGATGGGAATAATATGTTAAGTATCGCATATGTGGATAAGTTAGATGCATAAGTATTTCTAAGTCAGAATGAATGCATAAGTTGATTGAAGTAAACACTAGAATCAGTGGAGTTCACACCGTGCGATTCCCTCGAAGCGCAGCACCGGAAGTGCGCAGTACATGGTGTTTTGTCATATTGCATAAGTCATAAGATAAATAACCTAAGGCAATTGATGAATGGATAGGAAACTCTAAGTAAATTCATTGAAGTTGGTTAAGTCCGAAGAGGAAGCATAGTTATCAGTTGCGTTGTCATGTCGTCGAAAGACCATCCGCCATTGCGCAGTCCTTGGATGCGCGATCGACTAAGTGTTAACTGCGAAGGGGTAAGCTTCACACAGCCTGAAGTCCACAGTACGAGTCCTATAGTGCGATGATCATCAGCTTGTTTGAACACTCACCACCTGGTTGTGGAAGCCTGATTCCGCAGCCCCCCCATAACTTCACCTCGGGTGAGACCTCTATCTGTTCGCAGATTGTTTCCGAAAGGGCCGGTGAAAAGGGGTTTTGTTGGTTCCTTGAACCGTGCAGAACTTGGGTCTTTATAGAAAACCTCAAGAACAGTTATACAATCCAACAACATTAATCGACCTTATTATGGGAGTTTAATGATTAAAAAACCACTTGAAGGAAAGGGAGTTTAAAATAGGAGTTTTATATTGCTTTTGAATACTTCTTTACACTTGTTAGGTGTTTATTGATCTTCAAGTAAAGATAAATATAAACTTTCTTATGGGGGTTTGATGACGAGAAATCCATTTACAATTATTACTTCTTTGCAATTGTTAGGTGTTTAATCTTCTAGTAAATACATCTATAAACCTTAATAAAATTCATTGTGGGAGATTAGGGATTAGAAATCTATTTACAATCATGAAAGTTTAGTTATAAAGGAATTTTAAATTGGAGTTTTATGTTCTTTTAAATTTATTTGTGCATTTCAATAGCATGGGGTGATTGGGAACAATATTTGACAAGATGTGGGTTAGTTTCATTCCCACATAGAAGGCATAAACAACACCTCAGATGATCATCATAAATCTAATTCATGGCACTTGGTGGGTTACAAAGGATATCATAGTCGGAAAGGACAAGAAATAGGCTAGAGAGTATTGCATCTTCAATCTAAATGGTGTGCATCTCCATCTTCACATGGATTGCAAAGATATGGATCGTAGGTAGATTTTAAGCATAGATCAGAGAGGAAGTATGAAGGAAATTGGTCTCCTTAGCTTAAATTTGAAGCACTTCATTAGCCCTCATGTCTTGAAAATAGCAATGGTTGATATGTGTTTGCTTATACCAACTAAATCAAGCTCCGGTGGGTTCTTTGTAACACAAACTATTTGTTTCATACTTCTAGCCAAGAGCTCAGGTCCACGATTTGGTCTATTGGCATCAATTAGGCATTGGAGCAAAGGATTCGTCTAGCAGGGTTGATTTACACGACTAGCATGTGGGTTAATTGGACTGGTGACATTGAATTAATTACCAACATGCAAACATATTTGGTTTTGACTACTCTAGATTAGGTTCTCTCCATGACTATTCATCTCAACTTAGAGGGAACTGTGGCAGGGAAAGGCCAATAACTAGACATGAAAGGGAAGAAGATGAGGTATACTTCAATAAGCTTGGGAAAGGAAATCCTTGCAAGCCTAGTATCCCACCCAGGTAGGTGATCAAGAATATTCCTTGAGCTCAACAAGAGGCCATGGTTGTCTCCAAAAGGTTTTACCACTACTATCTTGATGTTGCCATAACGAAAATAAAAAATATGGAGTGGAAATCTATTGCCAAACGTGGCATCACTACTTCAAATCTTGTTGATAGTGAATCCCTTCAATGCAATATATATATTGTTTTTTCTATAAGTAGAGACACCAAGGTATCAAAAATATCTAAAATATATTGGTCGGTCAAGTCCCTCACAACACAAGCAATGGAATAGAAAGAGACTCGGGAACATTTTTCCATTCTTGGGAAGCTAGAAATTATGGAGGCCAAATACGACAAACAAGAATAAAAAAAAAAAAACCCTTTGATAACTGCTTGACAACTTGCTTCTTCGCTCTCTTAGCGTGTCCTTCTTGAATAATATCGCTACATGTAATGATTCTCCCTTTGTTTTTGCTTCTCTCCAATTGCCAGCAACAACCATGTGGTATAATGTTTGAAGTTGTAATCTGTTGTCTATGCCGACAACCTCTCTTTGTTAGGAGACCTGAATTATTTATGCAAGAGCATCCTCCTAGTTGAAGCATTTTCGTTGTGGCGTTCTACCAATTCGATGGTGTAGTGTGCATTTCAACTTCAGTTAACTCTAGTTGCATCAGAATATATGCAATCACACCTTTGTTTAAAACCAAAAAAAAATAATGTGTAATTTAATAAAAACAACAACTACTTATTTATCTTTATTATCTTTGATCTTATTTAAATATACTTAACCACTCAAATTAAATCACTAAAGTATTTTAAATATTATAATGTAAAACTAACTATCTTACTTGAGTTTTTTAATTATTATAATGTTTATTACATTATAGTAATATTTGTAACTCAACACTTAACACTTGCTCTTTAAATATTTGAATTTAGCTATGATTCATGAACCTTATTATGGAAGTTTAATGATTATAAATCCATTTGTAGAAAATGGAGTTTAAAATAGGAGTTATATATATTGCTTTTGAATACTTCTTTATACTTGTTAGGTGTTTATTAATCTTCTAGTAGAGATAGATATAAACATTCTTATGGGAGTTTGATGATGAGAAATCCTTTACAATTATTACTTCTTTGTAATTGTTAGGTGTTTAATATTTTAGTAACGACATATATAAACTTTACTATGAGAGTTTGAGGATTATATACCTCAATAAACTTTACTAAAGTTTACTATGGGTGTTTACTTTATTTACAATCATGATAGTTTAGTAATAAAGGAATTTTAAATTGGATTGTTATGTTTTTTTAAAGATCTTTTTGCATTTCGACTTCGTGGGGTGATTGGGAAGGATATTTGACAAGATGTGGGTTAGTTCCATGCCCACATTGTTGGGTCACAAAATTGTCTCTATTTTCATCACCTATCGACATTTATTTCATCCATCTTCTTCCTATTATTACCCATTTATCATTCCATTTTCCATCCATTTGTTGTAACTGCCCGTAAAATACCATATTACTCCCATTGATGCTTTAGTGGTTAATAATGATTATTTTCCTTTATTTTTGATGAATTGAAGACTATTATGCATAATTTTGCTGATGATGGTTTGTGAAGTGATTTTTCATATTAGCAGCAGCATCACTCATGGTTCAAGTCTCTAAAGTTGGCATGCTAGCACACGTCCACATAGAAATTCACAACATGATTTCATTCCTAAGATTGATTATGTGGATTTGTGATATTGAATTCATATACATGTCCAACATGGCAGCCTCCAGCTCATGATCAAACGGCCTCAACCAAAAACATGTGTCAGATAAGAACACATTGATTTTTGTTTCGATTTTCGGGTAGATGAAGAAGAATCTCGAAAATCCGGGACATGGGTTTTGTGCGTAACGGACTCAATTACTAGAATTGTGAGAAAATCTATCAAAACAACCACTATTTGAGAGATACTAGTTGTTCTTAGAGAGGATATTTTCTCACATTTGCAGTTACGACCGATTTTCAAATTAGCAAATTTGTTAAAACAAATTCCAAGTTGGAAATTTGGTTCCTCATCCTCATGAATGATTTTTATGTATAAATATGTAATCAATCTCATGGAGAAGGGGGAAGAGGAGAGCAAGCAATGTTATGCTGTAGAATTTGATCAAGACTCTGTTGTAATAATTTCATTATGATAATACATGCTGATAATTTCTTAATTCTGGAGTTGCAGACATTCATTGTGGAGATCCAACTCTGCTCAGTGGAGGAAGGGCCCTCTTCCCTGAGCAAATGTTGGTAGTGTTGATTGTAAGTGTGTGAATTTTTTTAATCATTTAGTTCTTTCTTTCATTCATTTTAGATTTATCGTTGTTTTTATTCATGTTAATTTATTTTTGATAGATCGTTGGCCAACATAGCATTCCTTTCAGATTTATGTAATTAGATCTTGCTTCAAAAGAGTTGATTTTGTCTTTAGATTTACAGTATGGTTTTATGAATAGGTTTGAGGTTTGATTTATTTTCAAGAAGGTGTGATCTAGTTTACAATGAGTTTTGATTTCATACTAATAGATCAACAGTGTAAGGTAGAAATTGTGCTTGCATAGATATCGCACGATAGCTTTGAAATTAAAGAATTCATCGGGTTGACAATTTATGTTCTTGGAGTTTCAGTTGTTTATTTACTTAGACAATTAATCTGCCCAACATTTTGGCGTCGTTTCCGAGAAGTTATCAATGGTGCAAAAGTACATCTGACATTGTTTTGTAGATGCATTGTTAAAGTAGAGCATGGTAGATGTGTTCCTGATCTAGGGTGTCTGGGCGGTAAGACGTCGTGAAGAGCTACGCACCCTTCGACAGACTGAAACGGGCTCGGCCTCATAAGGGTCAGTGCATGTAGGTTTCATGATTACCTTTCAGTTTATTGAATTTGCTTTGAGTGTGGATTTTTTTTTTTTGCATTTAGTTTTATTTCATTTTTAATTTTTGGTGTGTAAATCTTATCATTCCCGTTAGTGGTGTTGTAAGAACCACCCATTATACAAACAAGTTGAAAGGAAAATTCGAAGGAGTAGCCTCAAGATAACACATGAAGAATCTAATGAAGAGATGGCTGGTAAGAAAGATGCAAAATTTGTTACCTTTGAATTCCCCATCAGAAATCCAGGAGGAGTGGTACAAATGCAAAGCATTCCCCCATCTGTTCTACCAAATTTTCACGGTTTGGAAAATGAAGACCCTGATGCATTTTTATTTCAATTCGAAGTACTTTGTAGAGGATATGGTTATTGTGCTAATGATCAAAAGTTGAATGTGTTTCCCCTTACTCTAAAAAGAACAACCCTTCGATTGTTCATGAGCCTCGATGGGAATTGTATACAAACTTGGGAAGACATGAAACATGTATTCTTGAAAAGGTACCAAGATTATTGCAGGATTGATGAAGATATCTTTGAAATGACACAAGCAGAAGAAACTGGGGAAAGAGACCTTGAAAACACTCCTACTTAAAGGAATCCAGGCTGAATCTTTAGAAATATTAAATCTGATGGGAACATGTGATGTATTTCAATTAGCATATGATGATATTTGTGAGTTATGTAGAAGGTATTCATGAGGAAAATTCAAGAGCGGTAAGAATTCTAAATAACTTTCCTCTAGATTTTTCAAATCTACTGCAAAAATAGGAGTTTTAGGAACTGAAATCAGTAATTTATTTGAAAATTTTAATGTTGATATCAATGGTTCACTAAATTCACAATTAGTTGTTTTGCAGCTTAAGGAAAAGCATGAGGAATTTGATGAAATAGTTTTCCCTCGGTGCCAAAAGAAACATCTTGTAATGGATTGTCCTTTAGATAGTCTCACAATTTGTGGCATATGTGACTTGAAGCATTCCAAAGTTTGATGCCCCTTCTTACCCCAAATGAAAGCAACATATCAAAGAGATCTAGGAATTACAACAAATTTATTTGAACAATCATGGCAATCGTGGCCTACATGTATGGTTCAAAACTCTATCCCTCTATTTCCTTACTATCATACTCAATCATTGAATAGTCCTCCACCATGGCAGCTGTTGCAGTCTCAATTTAACTCTTACCTACCTTATCCACAAGGTTGGAATGGCCTATCTTATGATCACATGGCCTCTCTCCCTCATGCAGCAACACAACTTGGTCCTTCAATATCAACCTCACAAACCAATCATCTACATCAACCACATCTCTCTTCTCATCAAACTCCTTGGTATCCAACACAATTTCCTGTCCAATCCACCCTCCACCCTAACCATAATAAAGCAGTACAATATGCTTGCAGTGTTGAGCTGCAAAATTTTCCTACATTTCCCTCCTATTCTACCTCACCTACACCGCTGCAAAAAGATTGTGCACGGTTGCAGCATGTCCACACAAGGCCTAAACAGATTATAGGTCCAAGATTTGTAGATGGAGTTTCTTCTAGTCCTCATCAACAAGTAGACAAGATCAACAAGCCACACATAATATTTTATGAAGAACAAGGATTGGAACCAAAAAATGAAGGACTTCCATCATTATTGTCACCATATTTGAATCTTTATGCATTTAAGAAGATCAATTTTCTAAAGAGATTCATGATGTAACAACTATGAGAAATCAATGGCACAAGGACTATATTGAAGCTTGGTTTCAATCTACCACCAGTCTGCAACATCATTCCATACTTCAACAATTCTTGGCACCATCATTTCAAGGGAAGTTGATCTCTCATATCCTATTATTCATAAAGTTATATTTTTCGGTTAGGAGTATGAGCATACTTGAGTCATTTCTTCGAAAGTGGCTCCATTGGAATTTTTCCTACTCTTGACAAGAATTTTTTATTTCCAAGTAGTGTAGGACATTGTAAATAAATAAAATAGTAAAGAGAATAATAAGTCTAGTTGTGAAAACCAGTTTACTGGCACCGTTAGACATGAACTTTGCTTGAAGATCTGAGTGAGGTAAATTTATGGTTGAAAATGAAAATCATTGGTAAGATCCCATTCGATTTTTCACTTAGATCTAGGATGCATAGACAGTATCATTTTGTTTTGAATAAGAACTCTTGGACACATGGTGCAGTAAGAGCCACCCATATTACTAATCTCTCTTTTTCAGGAAGTTGGTAAGAGGAAGGAAGCATTGGTGAATGAAAACTCCACGGGAAAAGGAGCCAAATGATTATGGAAACCTTCGAGCTTGAAACTTGTGTGATTATCATGGTATGTGTTTAGTTTTAATTTCTATATAACACATCCATAAAAATACATAGGCTTTATTTCAAACATCATATCATTTTTAAGAGTTGCAGCAACTGCTGCAACACACTATGTAAGTCAATCTAGGTACTCAATGCTTGAAATTTTTGGTATGGGTGTGTTTTCTATTGAAATTTATATCATTAAAAACATTCACACCTATTCCGGTCCCTTTTTGGGAGCCATATTTCATTTATTGGATTTCTGTGGCATTTTGGATTGAAAATTTTAATGGAACACAGTCAAGACAGTCCATTTTTGGGAAACCAAATGGAATTATTTTTTAAACATGTTTCATTTCTAAGTATCCCTTCGAATCTAGTTTCCAAAAAAATTTAAATTTTTGAGATTGGGAATCAAATGAAAAAGTTATGGTCAAAATACTAATAGGGTGTCAACTACGCATCTTAGGAACAGAGCCAAGACAGTTACTTTTTGGAGGACTTATTGGATATATATTGAAAAAATATTTCATTGGTATATTTCCCTATGAATCTAATTTACAATGCAATTTGAATCACTCAATTACGGTATCATATGAGAAAGTTATGACCAAATACCAATTACCTATCGAAAATCTGCATTCCTAAAAGTCTGTTTCCTAGACTATTCATTGGCATAGTTGACCCATCAATTCTTTTTGGATTCAAAACCTGTTTCAAATGGAGACACCTATATGAATCTACTTTCATATATAATTGTAATCACGTCGATCCGTTATCAAACAAAAAATTTATGCCTAAAACCGTAACTGTTGGTCCAGTCCGGAATTCGATAAACACCTTGTCATGCAGGGTGTTACTGAGAAAATTTGGAATATCATCACATAGAATTTTAAAAACTTGTTTATAAGGGACATAAAAATATGAATTTACTTTCATTTGGATTTTGAATCACTCAAATCCACAAGGAACGCCGAAGTTATGATCGAAATACTGTTGGTGACTCTAGATGGATATCGATCTCTCGCAGGTATAAAGTGGATTTTGCTTCATTCATTTTTTCTTAGATTTGTTTTATAAGTAATTGCTTGTTGTTTTTTTTCATAAGTGTTGGGTGAAGAGAGACCGATCACCTCTCTTCTTCCATCATCTCATATTTTATTGTAGGCAAGTGCTAAGTTTTTGTAGGTCCTTGGAAGAAGAAGGTCAATACATGCACGAGTGACTCTTGAAGTTTTTTTTTATTTCTCAATTTGCAAATGGATTGAGAACATAAAAAAAGGGAGAGATTGATGTGCAAAACATATGAATACCAATGTTTCTGAATTCATGTCCCATTGCTACATGCCAAGAATCCTTTTAAGACAACATTATGCTCATCATCCTCATTCACCAACACCATGATATGCCTATACATTTCCTTCTTCGCTCTACCATTCCATTCATTCCATTACCTTCTGCTCCATTTCATCACTTCCATACTTTCCACTCCATTCACTTCTCACCCATGAATAAAGTCTTTCATAGTGCCCTGGGATCTGAATACATCAATGGTAGATCTCATTGTTGTTAATCATGGGGATTCATTAATTCCTCTTGATTGAAAAATCTTACAGGTGACTCGACTCCAGCAAATCCATTCGTACATGTCAAGATGCACTAAGGTACTTTAGAACTCACTGTCATCAAAGGTGATTTTCTTCACGTTGGTTAACGACATACAGTAATGGTCGATAATCCAACGATTTCTTTCCATGCTCGACTTCAACACATACATTTGCATGGTAAAGAATTGTACCTCGGTTTGGTAGCGATTGAATATTATGATCTCGTGGTTTCAACAGTGACTTACAACATCATTTGTTCCAATAGTTGTGTAGTTCTTTTCCATTTTCTTCCAGCGGTTAGCAGTCTTACATGCAGCCAGTACAACACAGTTCGGATTAGATTCAACCTTATTTAGCTTCAACTCTCATATACATATGTCTGAGCAGCAAATCAACCTACATTGCTCCAACATCATCCCGTCCATTCCAACCAAGGATTCCACGGGGGTAAAACTTGAGGTAAAATAACATTAGTTTTTTATTTGTTAAAAATTCTGGAAAATGTCATGAAAACCATTAAGCATTATCCATTTCATTTCTTTCTCACCATTCCACTTCATGCACACCCAAGTCAAGTCCATTCCAACATCTCCTAAATCCTAGCATGAGGAGGCTCCTTACTGCTGCCACATAAAAACAAGCAGTAGGAAGCAAATATGTGTTGTTGTTTCTCCACAAGAACCAACAACCCAAGAAGCAGCTACTACACATGCCCAAGCCCAAGAGACTATTGCAAAAGAGGACCATGTCTCCCACAATACCATTCAACATAAATCAAGACATTTGATCATACCAAGAAAAATAAAGGAATGGGCTGCTCCTTGTAGAAAACCTACATTAGAACAAACTATTGTAGAAGCCATTTCTTCAAGCACATATTGTCATACAAGAGGGAGGAAGTCAATGTTGATGTATATGTAACTTCGGAATGTATTTCACCTATGTATATTGTACTCCTATAGAGATGTTATTATTCCTCTATACGGAAGTGTCGTCATTTGTATTGACAAGTGTCGCAACTTGCAAGTGATGAGTTATTAGACCACCAAGTGTGGGGTCGGCCCTAATTAGTATTACCATGGGTTATTAGACTGAGTTAGACAAGTCGACCCTGCTAGTTTATTAGGCAGGTTAGTTCATGTATAAATAGAGTGCGGGAGGCACTTTATTTGATCATCTCATTATTCACTTCTACACTACTCAGAAAGTGGCACACTAGTGGAGGAGTAGGTTCAGCTGCTACGAGGACTATCTCTGTGTACTTGGGTTGTATCATTGCTCTTTCTATCTCTGAGGAAGTTGTGGGGTTTTTCACCTTTATGGTTTTCCACAGTGAAACTCTGTGTGTCTATTGTCTCATGTGATTACTTGGTGTGATTGATATGCATTGTTATACTTGATATGTTGTACATGTTTTTCTCTTAGTAAAGATCCTAGAGTATGTTGAATTAATGCTAAAAAATTAACATGGAATCAGAGCTAACCTGAGAAGAAGACACTATGCAGTTGCGGAAGCTACGGATTCTTGTTTATTGGGTTTCTCTCCACAGATCTTGAAAGGTATTAGGGTATTTTGACTCTCCTCAACAAGGCGCATCTTTCTGTCCAATTATAATTCAATTCTGGGCACTTTCATTTTTGGCCCTAAAAATTAGGGTTTCCACAAAAATAGGAAATTCTGAATTCTGAGACCATAGCTGGAAGCGCCTTGGAAAAATCAAATTTTAGAGCTTTGGATCGAACTTTTTAGTTGGGTGGAGCTCCAGGAAACTCAAACCCTAATTTAGGGTCCTCCCTAGTGAATCCGGGAGATTGAAAAGCATTTCTGAAGGGCGAAACTTTGCAATTTTCAATTTCTGAGTATACCAGGCTGATCAAGCTCTGCCAGCACACACCAAGAAAGGAATGTCAAAGAGGGAGCATTCTCATGCCAATAAATCTTCACACCACCATCAACACAAAGATAAGAAATATCTCAGATGCTTCACATGTAATGAGAAGGGACACTTTGCTTCAGATTGTCCTAAGAACAAAAAGAACAACAACAACAAATTCAAAAAAAGGAAGAAGAACAACAAGAAGATATATCATGCTCATGCTACCGAGGATGATGAACCTCCCAAGAAGAAGGCTAGAGCAGAAAGTGATGACTCATTAGTGAAGATGAATATGTTCTAATCTCTGCTCTCACAAGTACTATCTCTCATGGATGTAATGATTGGCTTATTGATAGTGGGGCTTCCAAACACATGACTGGGTTTAAAGAATTTTTTGCAAATCTATCTGAACATGAGTCATCCCATAAGGTGAAACTTGGGGATGACTATCAATACCCTGTCAAGGGAAGTGGTGAAGCTTCCTACAACCTACACTCTAGGAAGTCTTTGAAGATGAAAGATGTTCTATATGTACCTAGGCTCAAGAAGAACCTACTCTCCATATATGCATTGGATGCAAAAGGCATGAGGGTTGCATTTGTAGATGGCCAAGTCCTAATGTGGGAAAAGGGTAAGACTATAGATGTAGTAGTGATTGGAGAGCAAGAGGGAGGATTGTACAAACTGAAGGGACAACCTGAACATGCCATGGTACATGAATCCATGGAGCCAAGTGAACTTTGGCATAGAAGGCTTGCTCATGTACACTATAGGGCACTACCAATTGCAAGCAAAGCTGTAGAGGGTCTTCCTGAAATCAAGACAAAGCATGAAGGGGTTTGCAAAGGATGTGCAAAAGGAAAGAACATTAAGAAGGAATTTTCAAGCAGTGAAAGCAAAGCTAAAGGAATCTTGGACATTATCCACTCCGATGTATGCGGTCCGATGTCATCTAGTTCTCTGAGTGGGTATGTATACTATGTCTCTTTCATTGATGATTTCTCTAGGAAGACTTGGGTTTATTTCTTGAAGAACAAATATGAAGTGTTTGATAAGTTCAAGGAATTTAAAGCCTTGATGGAAAATCAAACTGATAAGAAGATCAAGACATTCAGATCCGACAATGGTGGAGAATTCACTTCAGGTGATTTCAAGAAGCTATGCAATGATTCAGGGATTAAGAGGGAGTTGACTGCTCCCTACAATCCACAACAGAATTGGGTTGCAGAAAGAAAGAATAGAACAATCATGGAAGCAGCACGAGCAATGCTGCATGACCAGGATCTGCCTATGCATCTATGGGCATGAGGAACTGGGACAGCTATATATGTGCAGAACAGAGCACCTCACAAGATATTGGACAACAAGACACTAGAAAAGGTATTCTCTGGTAAGAAACCTGAAGTAAGCCATCTCAGAATATTTGGTTGTCCAGTATATACACATGTTCCAAAGGAAAAGAGAACAAAGCTAGATCCTTTAGGAAAGAAGGGCATCTTTGTGGGGTACAATGAAAGCTCAAAAGCTTACAGAATATACTTTCCAGGGTTCAAGAAGATTGATGTCAGCAGGGATGTAACATTTGATGAAAACTCAACCTTCATCAAGTCAAGGAAGACACCTGTTGAAGATCATGAAGAACCAAAGGAAACCAGATTTCAAGACACTACCATGACTGAAACATTTCTAGATGTAGATCGTGAAATGGAAGATCCGCAAGAACCTATAGATCCACCCCGTGAGAAGAAATCTCACAAGAGGAAACCTGCATGGGCTAGAGAGCTCATTTAAGATGCAGAAAGGTATGGCATTCCATAAGAAGAACACAGAGAAAGGAAGAGGACTAGATCTCATACCAGTTATGTTGCCTTACTCTGTGACATTATGAACAAAGAACCTTCCAATTATGAAGAAGCAGCGGAAAAGATAGAATGGAAGGATGCCATGGTCGAGGAATACCAGTCAATCATGAAGAATGATGTTTGGGATGTGATCCCAAGACCTGAAGGGAAGTTTGTTGTGACTTCCAAATGGATCTATAATATTAAGGATGCTGCAGATGGTAGCATGGAGAAATACAAAGCGAGGTTTGGAGCTTGTGGCTTCTCCCAGAAAGAGGGATTAACTATGAAGAGACTTTTGCACCTGTAGCCAGGAACACTTCCATCAGATCAGTACTTGCTCTGGCTGCAGTGATGAAATGGACGATACACCAAATGGATGTCAAGACAACTTTCTTGAATGGTGTAGTCGAAGAGGAAGTATATGTGGAGCAGCCACTCGGTTTTGAGACACATGACAGAGGGTCCTATGTGTGCAAATTGAAGAAATCCTTGTATGGCTTGAAGCATGCTCCTAGGACTTGGTATGGTAGGATAGATAGCTTTCTGTCCAGTTTGGGCTTTACCAAGAGTTAAGCAGATTCCAACCTTTACTACAAGGTTGAGGAAGGCAATCCAATGATACTACTTTTGTATGTAGATGACCTGTTGGCTATAGGTGAGGATAGATTGATTGCCGACATGAAGAGGAAGCTTGCTGCCGAGTTAGAGATGAAGGACTTGGGGATGGTGCACTATTTTCTAGGCATGGAGGTGTGGCAGAGTGTAGATGGAATATTCCTTAGACAAGGGAAGTATATAGTAGAGATTCTGAAGAGGTTTGGGATGATGGACTGTAAGGCCGTGGCCACACCTATGGCATCGAACCTGAAGCTTCTGTGTGATGCTTCATCTAATCCAGCTAATGTCACTATGTATCGTCACATGATTGGGTCCTTGATGTACCTGACGAACATGAGACCGAATATTTGCTTTGCGGTGAACACATTGAGCCAGTTCCTGATGGATCCCAAAGGTGTTCACCTGGTTGTTGTAAAGCATATTCTGAGGTACCTGAAGGGTACAATTGATTATGGGCTCAAGTATGATGTGAATCAAAAGTTTAACCTGCAGGGTTATGTTGATTCAGACTAGGAAGGCAGTGCTGCAAATAGGAAGAGCAATTCTCAGTGCTGCTTCAGTATGGGATCAGGTGTGATCTCTTGGTTTAGCAGGAAGCAATCCTGCGTAGCACTGAGTACAGCCGAAGCAAAGTATGTTGCAGCTTGTTTGGCTAGTTGTGAGGTAGTATGGCTCCAGAAGCTATTGTCTGAGTTATTTGATCTCTTGCTGGAGGCTACTGGTATCTTTTGTGACAACCAGAGTTGTGTGAAGCTATCTGATAACCCGGTGTTCCACGATAGGTCACAGCACATTGAGATCAAATATCACTATATAAGGGATATGGTGCAGAGAGGAGCAGTAAAGCTCCTATATGTTGTGATAGATGAGCAAGTTGCAGATGTGTTGACGAAACCACTAGCCAGAGTGAAGTTTGAGTACTTTAGAGAGAGGCTTGGTGTTCTTCAGATTGACGACACTTCGAGGAAGAAGTGATGGACACATTTGCAGGAGCCATTCCAAGCACGGTGAGAGGAGGATCCTTCCCATGGATGTGGAAGTAAGTGATGGATGATGAGCATCAGGACAATGCTCCAGTTACTGCTCTGTATATGCATCATGTTGGATGTTGGATATGATCAGTTGGATCATGTATATGTATATGCATCACGTTGGATGCTGGATATGATCAGTTGGATCATGTATATGTATATGCATCACGTTGGATGCTGGATATGATCAATTGGATCATATATATGTATATGCATCATGTTGGATGTTGGATATGATCAGTTGGATCATGTATATGTATATGCATCATGTTGGATGCTTGATATGATCAGTTGGATCATGTATTTGTATATGTATCAGGTGGATACATTATATGATTAGGTAGATCATGTATGTTGATATGTATCAGGTGGATACATTGTATGATCAGGTAGATCATGTATGTTGATATGTATCAGGTGGATACATTGTATGATCAGGTAGATCATGTATGTTGATATGTATCAGGTGGATACATTGTATGATCAGGTAGATCATGTATGTTGATATGTATCAGGTGGATACATTGTATGATCAGGTAGATCATGTATGATGATATGTATTAGGTGGATACATGGTATGCATCAAGTGGATACATTGATGATCAGGATGATCATACTATGATGACATGCATCAGGTAGATGCTTTAACATGATCAGGTGGATCATGTGTGATGAGTCCGAAGACAATAGATGCACAGAGCCTTTCCGACATGGTGGTAGATGTGTTCTCCCATGTGCGTTGATGTAAGTGCAGATCCATTCCGACATGGTGGTAGATGTGTTCTCCCATGTGTGTTGATGTAAGTGCAGAGCCTTTCTAACATGGTGGTAGATGTGTTCTCCCATGTGCGTTGATGTGAGTGCTGAGCCTTTCATGGATGGTTGAAGTGTGTCTTCCCATGCCGGTGAGTGTAAGTGCTGTATTGTCTGCATCTGGACTATGCTTCGTAGACGATGAGATGATCAGTATGATGATGAGTATCATGATGATATTCCATGGCCGTGGACAGGTTGTACAGTTACATTTAAAAGATCCTGGGAGACCTGATAGGTTGAGCAGTATGCTCGTAATCAATCCTAGGATGCTCTTTCGAGGTTTTGGCTTAACGCACGTAATTAATCCTAAGGATTCCACAGTATGGCCGGTGATGATGAAGACCTACATGTGGTGGGCCTACATCCAGTATGAAAAAGGACTGGCTCTGTAGAACTTCTTATGACGAGTAGATCGGAGATTGATTGAGATAGCAGCAATAGTGACGATGACGATGATCCAGAGAAGAAGACTTGTGCTAGCATATCTGTGTCGAGAAATACCTTCCTAGTTAAGAGGGAGTGTTGATGTATATGTAACTTCGGAATGTATTTCACCTATGTATATTGTACTCCTATAGAGATGTTATTATTCCTCTATACGAAAGTGTCGTCATTTGTATTGACAAGTGTCGCAAGTGTCGCAACTTGCAAGTGATGGGTTATTAGACCACCAAGTGTGGGGTCGGCCCTGATTAGTATTACCATGGGTTATTAGACTGAGTTAGACAAGTCGGCCCTGCTAGTTTATTAGGCAGGTCAAGTCATGTATAAATAGAGTGCGAGAGGCACTCTATTTGATCATCTCATTATTCACTTCTACACTACTCAGAAAGTGGCGCACTAGTGGAGGAGGAGGTTCAAATACTAGGAGGACTATCTCTGTGTACTTGGGTTGTATCATTGCTCTTTCTATCTCCGAGGAAGTTGTGGTGTTTTTCACCT
Source organism: Larix kaempferi (assembly GCA_027924585.1). Classification (NCBI taxonomy): domain Eukaryota; kingdom Viridiplantae; phylum Streptophyta; class Pinopsida; order Pinales; family Pinaceae; genus Larix; species Larix kaempferi. The sequence continues at coordinate 6,294,724 of BSBM01000500.1, read as the reverse complement.
TTATGGTTTTCCCCAGTGAAACTCTGTGTGTCTATTGTCTCATGTGATTGCTTGGTGTGATTGATATGCATTGTTATACTTGATATGCTGTACATGTTATTCTCTTAGTAAAGATCCTAGAGTATGTTGAATTAATGCTCAAAAATTAACAGTCAAAGCCTCTATTTGAAATCCTAAGGGAAGTTTTCAATCAGCTGTCCAAATAAATGGTATGTGCAAAGAGAGCCAACAAACAGATCTGAACTATGTTTGGACTAGATGTTGAAGATGGAAAAAGGCTCTTATGACAAAATTTCAGAAGTTTTTCTTAAAGAGTGCAGCCAAGAGCATCAATATTCATTTTCTCTGTTGGTTGTAGACGATCTCGTAACCATTGCAAAGAACTTTCCAAATATTGTGGATCATTAGTTTCAAATCGTGATTTCATAATTCATATTCAGCCATCGATTTTGCTGATAAATCTTACAAAGAGAAGGTATTTTCAAGACAAAATCAAGATCAACTTGTGTCATTTTTTTTAACAGCAGAATACATACTTCAGGGATTATGATTTATGCAGTAGCTTGACCATTTATATGGATTTTTGGAGCAGCAATACACATACATTTTCTTTAGCAAGATTCATGCTTTGTTTTCAAATGAATGCCCAGTCTATAAACAATAAATGAATCCTACAATGGTGATCATCTTCAACAGAAACATGGTTTACTTTTCTAGCAGTGAATGAAGGCTCATAGGATGCTTATAACAAAGGAAACACGCGGTAAGTTGATGTGCTAGTAACAAGTGTTTTTTTTTTTTTAAACAACAAGGAGGCCACAGGAAGAATTGATCATGCACTTAAGCCGGAGTTGATTTTGATTGCATGAGGACATGTTATTTCTTCAGTTTTGGGGAGTGGTTTTTGGCATTCTTTGTGTAATTCACCGATAACCACTATCTGCTAATGTGAATGCTTAGATCAATCTTGCAAACATACTTGTTTTTACTCATTCACAGCTTGCAAAAGTGCATAAATTGAAGTAAGCATATATTTCAATTGGTATGTTGGATCTTCGGGAAACTTGGACAGGGAATGCATAACATCATAAAGAACAAATCTGGTAAGTTTCAACTCAATCCAATCCATAGTTTTCAAGAAAATGGCTATAATCACTTACAACCATTTTGCCTATATCTAGAGATCCGTGCATCAGATGGATTTTATTTTTGGGCAGAAGAAGCATTATGTTAAGAGGAATATACTCACCAATTTTCAGGTAAAAATACTTCACGGATTTCGAAAAAATGACCATCATAACCTACAACCAATTTGCATTTTTTTCAAAATCCGGGATGTGGGTATCTCTGTTTTTCGGTGTGGAGATGCATTGGACTAGTAAAACTTGCTTGCAAAATTTCAGCTAAACCCGGTTTGTATTTTGTGAGATATGGGTTCAGGAAGTTTGTTGAAACATCGACTGAAACACCTGTAATGGCTTATTTGTTGATACGTGGTTTATTTGCTTATATCTTGGGATCGATGAACTGAATTGTCATGATTTTTGGTGTGAAGAAGAATTGGGTAAGTATGAACATCCTTGCAAAATTTCAACAAAATCCACTTTGTGCTTGGGGAGAAAATGGTCTAAGAAGTTCATTGTTATATTTGCTGAAACACTGCCAACTTCTCCGCTAAGTTGCTGAAACACCGCCAAATTCTGCGCTAAATTGTTGAAACACCACTAAATTTTCCACTAAGTTGTTGAAACACCACCAACTTCTCCGCTAAATTGTTGAAACGCTGCTAAATTTTCTGCTAAATTGCTGAAACTCTGCCAACTTCTCCGCTAAAGTTTTTGCTAAATTTTTTGCTAATTGCTGAAACTCCACCAGAATTGCTAAAAATCACTTGAGGGTTACTTTTGAAGGTATGATGGCTATGAATATGAAACATAAAGTTGCTAAGATAATCTGGATGACCTTGTATTGAGAAATCATCACTTGTTGTGTTCATAATTTGCTAACAGTGACATGTTTTGAGATTGACTTTTCATGAGAAATGCAACAACCAATATTTTAAGAAGTTTCAAGTAGTATTTGGAAAGAAGCATCATCAGTGGGAAAGTAGAGTGGTTTTGGTCACTATGCATGGTAAAATGAAAGCAACAATTGAATGAGTCCTTCTAGTTTGGATGCTACACAGGTATTGGGTTGCATGAGGACATGCAACAAGTTTAGTTTGGGGGAGATGTTGGGTCATACATTTGTCCCTATTTTCATCACCTATCGACATCTATTTCATCCATCTTCTTCCTATTATTACCGATTTATCATTCCATTTTCCATCCATTTGTTGTAACTACCCATAAAATACCATATTACTCCCATTGATGCTTTAGTGGTTAATAATGATTATTTTCCTTTATTTTTGATGAATTGAAGACTATTATGCATAATTTTGTTGATGATGGTTTGTGAAGTGATTTTTCATATTAGCAGCAGCATCACTCACAGTTCAAGTCTCTAAAGTTGGCATGCTAGCACACATCCACATGGAAATTCACAACATGATTTCATTCCTAAGATTGATTATATGGATTTGTGATATTGAATTCGTACACATGTCCAACATGGCAGCCTTGAGCTCATGATCAAACGGCCTCAACCAAAAACTTGTGTCAGATAAGAACACATTGATTTGCGTTTCAATTTGTGGTAGATGAAGAAGAATCTTGAAAATACGGGACATGGGTTTTGTGCGTAACAGCCCCAATTACTTTGAATAATGAGAAAATCTCCCAAAACAACCACAATTTGAGAGATACGAGTGGTTCTTAGAGAGAATATTTTCCCAGATTTGCAGTTACGGCCGGTTTTCAAATTAGCAAATTTGTTAAAATAGATTCCAAGTTGGGAATTCGGTTCCTCATCCTCATGAATGATTTTTATGTATAAATATGTAATCAATCTCATGGAGAAGGGGGAAGAGGAGAGCAAGCAATGTTATGCTGTAGAATTTGATCCAGACTCTGTTGTTTAATTTCATTATGATAATACATGTTGTCAATTTGTTAATTCTGGAGTTGTAGACTTTCATTATGGAGATCCAACTCTGCTCAGTGGAGGAAGGGCCCTCTTCCTTGAGCAGATGCTGGTAGTGTTCATTGTAAGTGTGTGAATTTGTTTAATCATTTAGTTCTTGCTTTCATTCATTTTATATTTATCATTGTTATTATTCATGTTAATTTCTTTTCGATAGATCGTTGGCCAACATAACATTTATTTTAGATTTATGTAATTAGATCTTGCTTCGTAAGAGTTGATTTTGTTTTTAGATTTACAGTATGGTTTTATGAATAGGCTTTAGGTTTGATTTATTTTCAAGAAGGTGTGATCTAGTTTATAATGAGTTTTGATTTCATACCAATAGATCAACAGTGTTAGGTAGAAATTGTGCTTGCATAGATATTGCACGATAGCTTTGAAATAAAATACTTCCTCGGGTTAACAATTTATGTTCTGGGAGTTTCAACGGTTTATTTAATTAGACAATTAATCTTCCCAACACACACATAAGGCATAAACACCACCACAAATGATCATCTTAAATCTAATTCATCGCATCTGGTGGGTTACGAAGGATATCATAGTCGGAAAGGACATGAAATAGGTTGGAGGGTATTGTGTTTATAATTTAAATGGTGTGAGTCTCCATATTCACATGGATTGTAATGATATGGATTTTAGGAAGAGTTTAAGTGCATGTCGAAGAGGAATTATGAAGGAAATTGGTCTCCTTAGCTTAAATTTTAAGCGCTTTATTAGCCCTCATGTCTTGAAAATAGAAATGGTTGATCTTTGTTTGTTGATACCAACTAACTTGAGCTATGGTGGGGTTCTCTTTAACACAAACTATTTGTTTCATGCTTCTATCCAAGAGCTTGGGTCTGTGATTGGGTCGATTGACATCAATTCTCCGTTGTACCAAAGGATTCATCTAGCAGGTTCAAGTTGCACAACTGGCACACAGGTTAATTAGCCTGGTGGCATTTAAGGAATTAGCAACATGCAATTAGCAACATGGAATTATCTCAACGTAGAGGGAACTATTGCATAGATAGGTCAATAACTAGATAGGAAATGGAAGGCATGTGTCAATGAAGAAGATGAGGTATACTTCAATCAACTTATGAGAGGAAGCCTTACAATGCTAGTATCCCTACATCCAAGTAGGTGATCAAGAAGATTCCTTGAGCCAAGCAAGAGAAAATGATTTCTGCCAAGAGGTTCTACCAATACCATCCTAAAGTTACCATAACGGAAATCAATAATCTGGAGTGGAAATCTACTGCCAAACGTGGCCTCACTACTTCAAAGCTTGTTGATAGTGAAGCCCTTCAATGGATTCTATATCTTGGTTTTTTAGGAATTAGAGACACCAAGGTCTTAAGGATGTCTAAAATATACTAGTTGGTCAAGTCTCTCATAACCCAAGCAATGGAACAGAAAGAGACTCACATACATTCTTTCATTCTTAGGAAGCTAGAAACTATGGAGGTCTAATATGATAAACAAGAAACCCTCCAATAACTGCTTGACAACATGCTTCTTCTCTCTCTTAATGAGTCCTTGAATAATATTGCTACACTTGATGATTCTACCTCTGTTTTGGCTTCTCTCTTTTTTCTAGTGGCAATTGTGTGATTTAATGTTTGAAGTTGCAACCCAATGTCTATGCCTACAACCTCTCTTTGTTAGGAGACCTGAATCAGTTATGCAAGAGTGTCCTCCTAGCTGAACATTTTCATTGTGGTTTTCTACTAGTTAGATTGTTTAATGTGAATTTCAAATTTAGTTAACTCTAGTTGCACCAACAGATATGTAATCACACCTTTGTTTAAAAACAAGAAAAAAATTGTGTAATTTAATAAAACAATGACTGCTTATTTCTCTTTATTATATTTAATATGATTTAAATATACTTAACCACTCAAATTAACTCACTAAACTAACTATCTTACTTGAGTATTTTAATTATTATAGTGTAAAACTAACTATCTTACTGGAGTATTTTAATTATTATAATGTAAAACTAACTATTTCACTTGAGTATTTTAATTATTATAATGTTTATTACATTATGGTCATATTCGTAACTTAACACTTGTTCCTTAAATATTTGAATTATGCAATGTTCCATGAACCTTAATTAACCTTATTATGGGAGTTTAATGATTATAAATCCATTTGTAGGAAATGGAGTTTAAAATAGGAGTTTTATATTGCTTTTGAATACTTCTTTTACACTTGTTAGGTTTTTAATAATCTTGTTGTAAATATAGATATAAACTTTCTTATGGGAGTTTGATGATGAGAAATCTACTTCCAATTATTACTTCTTTTCAATTGTTAAGTGTTTGATCTTTTAGTAAAGACATATATAAACCTTATTAAACTTGAGTATGGGAGATTGAGAATTAGAAATCTGTTTACAATCATGAAAGTTTAGTAATAAAGGAATTTTAAATTGGAGTTTTATTTTGTTTTAAATATCTTTTTGCATTTCAACTGCATGGGGTGTTTAGGAAGGATATTTGACAAGATGTAGGTAAGTTCCATGCCCACAAAGAAGGCATAAACAACACCACATATGATAGTCATAAATCTAATTCATGGCATTTGGTGGGTTATAAAGGATATCATAGTTAGAAAGGACATAAAATAGGTTGGAGGGTATTGTTTCTTCAATCTAAATTGTGCGAGTCTCCATATTCAGATGGCCCGCAATGATATGGATCGTAAACAGAGTTTAAGCATAGGTTAGGGAGGAATTATGAAGGAAATTGGTCTCCTTAGATTAAATTTGAAGCGCTTCATTAGTCTCATGTCTTGAAAATAGAGATGGTTGATCTTTTTCTGCTTATACCAACTAACTCAAGCTCTAGTGGGGTTCTCTGTAACAGAAAATATTTGTTTCATGCCTATAGCCAAGACCTTGGGCATGTGATTTGGTCAATTGGCATCAATTCATCATCGAACAAAAGGATTCATCTAGCAGTGTCAAGTTGTACGACTGGCACGTAAGTTAATTGGACTGGTGGATTTCAAGGATTTTTTTTCACATGTGGTTCACAAAATCCTCAACAGGGCTACTACATCCAAGGTAAGAAATAACAGGGGGGCCACCCAAAGGGGCCGCACCCCATTTGCTCTGATTATAGAGCTAACCCGATGGGGACATTAAGTGAGGCCCTTATATAGCAATGTATAACCACCTAGGGATTTGACCCCGAGAATTTCTGCTCACAATTTACAACACTCAACCACTTGAGCTATCCCATCGGGCTGGTGGCATTTAAGGAATTACCAACATGTAAATATATTTAGTTTTGAATACTCTAGATTAGGTGCTCACCATGACTATTCAGCTCAGCTTAGATGGAACAATGGCAGGGAAAGGATAATAACTAGATAGGAAAGGGAAGGCGCATGCCAAGGAAGAAAATGATTTACACTTCAATCAGCTTAGAAGAGGAAAGCCTTGCAAGGCCAGTATCCCACCCAAGTAAGTGCTTAAGAAGATTCCTTGAGCTCAACAAGAGGCCATGGTTGCTTCCAAAAGGTTCTGCAAATACCTTCTTGATGTTGCCACAATGGAAACCAACAATTTGGAGTGGAAAGCTACTAACAAATGTGGCCTCACTACTTCAAAGATTTTTAATAGTGAAGCCCTTCAATGGATTCTATATATAGGTTTTGCTAGAAGTTGAGACAATGTGGTCTCAAAAATTCCTAAAATATACTGGTTGGTAAAGTCCCTCATAACCCAAGTAATGGAAGAGAAAGAGACTAGGGAACATTATTCCATTCTTAGGAAGCTAGAAACTATGAAGGCCAAATACGATAAACAAGAACAAAATACAAGAAACCTTCTGATAACTGCTTCAAAACTTGCTTCTTCTCTCTCTTACTACGTTCTTCTTGAATAATATTGCTACACTTAATGATTCTCCCTCTGTTTTGGTTTCTCTCCAATTGCTAGCGATAGCCATGTGATATAATGTGTGAAGCTCCAATCTGTTGTCTATTATTGAAACCTCTCTTTGTTAGGAGACCTTAATTAGTTATGCAAGGCATCCTCCTAGGTGAATCATTTTTTGTTGTGGCATTCTACTAGTTGGATCATTTAGCATGCATTTCAACTTTAGTTAAATCAACTACACCGGTAGGGATGCAATCACACCTTTGTTTAACAACAACAAAATTATTTATAATTTAATAAAAACAACGACTACTTATTTATCTATTTTATATTTAATATGATTTAAGTATACTTAACCACTAAAACTAACTATCTTACTTTAGTTTTTTAATTATTATAATGTAAAACAATTATCTTATTTGAGTATTTTAATTATTATGATTTTTATTACATTATGGTCATATTTGTAATTTAACACTTAACACTTGTTCTCTAAATATTTTAATTATACAATAATTCATGAACCTTAATCAACCTTATTATGGGAGTTTAATGATCATGGTCATATTTGTAATTTAACACTTAACAATTGTTCTCTAAATATTTTAATTATACAATGATTCATGAACCTTAATCAACCTTATTATGGGATTTTAATGATTATACATCCATTTGTAGGAAACCAAGTTTTAACTAGGATTTTTATATTGCTTTTGAATACTTCTTTACACTTGTTACGTGTATATTAATCTGGGAGTAAAGATAGATATAAAATTTCTTAGTAGTAAAGATATATATAAATTTCTTATGAGAGTTTGATGATGATAAATCCATTTATAATTATTACTTGTTTGCAAGTGTTAGGTGTGTAATACTCTTGTAAAGACATATGAATGTACTATGGAAGTTTGAGGATTAGAAATCTATTTACAATCATGAAATTTCAGTAATAAAAGAATTTTAAATTGGATTTTTATGTTGTTTTAAATATCTTTTTGCATTTCAATTGCATGGAGTGATTGTGAAATATATTTGAAAAGACGTGGGTCAGTTCCATGCCCACATAGAAGTCATAAAAAACGCCATGGATGATCATCATAAATCCAATTCATGGCATTTGGTGGGTACAAAGGATATCTTAGTCGGAAAGGACATGAAATAGGTTGGAGGTTATTGTGTCTTCAATCTAAATGGTGTGAGTTCCATATTCACACGGCTCACAATGATATGGATCGTAGGTAGAGTTTAAGCATTGGTCAGAGAGGAATTATGAAGGAAATTGGTCTACTTAGCTTAAATTTTAAGTGCTTCATTAACCCTCATGTCTTGAAAATAGCAATGGTTGATCTTTGTTTTCTTATATAAAATAATTTGAGCATTGATGGGGTTCTCCATAACACAAATTTTTGTTTCATGCTTCTATCTAAGAGCTTGGGTTTACGATTTGGTTGATTGGCATTAATTCTGCATTGGAACAAAGAATTCGTCTAGTAGGGTCGAGTTGCACAAATGGAATGTGGGTTAATTGGCCTCGTGGAATTCAAGGAACTACCAACATGCAATCATATTTGTTTTTGAATACTCTATATTAGGTGCTCTCAATGACTATTCAGCTTAACGTAGATGTAATTATGCCAGGGAAAGGCCAAAAACTATATAGGAAAGGGAAGGTGAGCATAAAGGAAGAAGATTATGTATATTACAATGATCTTAGGAGAGAAGTCCTTGCAATGTCAGTATCCCACCCAAGTAGGTGCTCAAGAAGATTCCTTGAGCTCAAAAAAAGGTCATGGTTGCTACCAAAAGGTTCTACCAATACCATACCGATGTTGCCATAACGGAAATCAACAATATGGAGTGGAAAGCTACTACTAAATGTGGCCTCATTACTTCAAAGCTGGTTGATCATGAACCCCTTTAATGGATTCTATATATTGGTTTTTTAGAGGTAGAGACACCAAGGTCTCAAAAATGTCTAAAATACACTAGTTGGTCAAGTCCCTAATAACCCAAGCAATTGAAGAGAAAGAGACTTAGGCACATTCTTCCATTCTTAGGAGGCTAGAAATTATGGAGGCCAAATATGATAAACAAGAACAAAAAACAAAAAAAAACCCTCTTATAATTGCTTGATGACCTGATTCTTCTCTCTCTGTTAAGCCCTAAATGTTGGCACATTACCCCCTATATTGTGGTTCATTACATATTATTAATGTTGGATTGGGTCTATTATTGGTAATTATAATTAGTATTATTATATGAGTTATGTCATCTTGGGTTCATTAGTAGTAATTGTACACCTTTGTCTCCTATATATAGGAAGGAGACCTTTTCGTTTGAATCATCTCAACTTGTCTTGTCTTGTGTACTTAGTACATTGTATTAGGAGGTTTCCCCCTTGAACAGGATTGATATTCATATATTTTATTCATTAGTAAGGCATGGATTACTCTTTCTGATATATTTATGCTCGTTTCATGCTCTTTTGGGGAATTTGTTGCTTAACATTTGGTATTAGAGCTTGGACACTTCCAAAACAAGTCATCTTGGAATTTTCACTATATGTTCTTTTCTACAGGGTTTTTGATAGAAAAACTTGAATTCCATCTAGAAAATAGGACAAAGTATTTGTGGTAAAATTTTCAGATTCTGGTGCAGGGAAAATTAGGATTTCTAACTAGCCCAAAAGTTAGTCTCAAACATGTGTTATAGGGAAAATTGTTATATTTGGAGAATGTGAGATCCAAATTGAGTGAGAATAGTTGAATCATAAAGAAGACAGACCTTAGTATTTGTGGTAGCAATTTCATAATCATATTTAAAAAATTGGACACGTGGCAGGTCGTACACTCTTGCTCTTCTGAAAAAGCCAAAAATAACAAGTGTTGGGAAAATTGTCACAACGTTTTTTTGGCACATCCAAATTCAACGAGACCCACAACATTGGAAATATGAAATATCAGGATACCACAGGCTGATATTTTAGACTCATAGGGGCCCAAATTTTAGGATTTCCTCAGTGGAAATCAGTCTACAAATCAGGGTTGGAAAAATGTATGCCATTTTAAATTTTGAAATAAATTTTAGTAGAAGGATGTATTTGAGGTGAACATAAGGTGTGATATATATTTATATTGTTCAAAATGCCACCAAAAGGAATTGGAAAAAATCATACTCCACTCAAGCCACTTGAGGATTCATCCCTGACCTACGATCAAAGTGAAGACCTATCTTTTTGAGTGTCCAAGTTGGAAGATATGATTAAAGGGTCTGTGAAAAAAAATGATTTACTTAATTTAGAGGAGAATATTATGGGACATATGGATAATAAGATGGAGGAGAATATGAAAAGGATTGCTAATATCCTACAAAATTGAAAGGAAAATATCCCTACAGGTGATTATGTGTATCGGGGTACTCAGGATGATAAAGATAGTGTCCATGTTGAGCAACCTTCCATTAATAAGAATATTCCAAGATGAATTGATTATAATAATGGAAGTAACTTCGAATGGTCCCCAAGGGGTATCCAACTTCATAATATTGACATGAGTAAGTTTGATGGAAATTATCCGATAACATGGATATTCCAAATGGATCAATTTTTTGATATACATCAGGTGCCAAATCTCCAAAAGCTACCTATTGCACCTTTATATTTAGACCCTGAACAATTTGTGTGGTACCAATGGCTTTGTGAGCGCAAAAAGAAATCCATGATCTCTTGGTCCATTTTACAGAAGAATTGATATCATATCATGATGATGTTAAGATAAATTCCTTCTTTACCCAATTGATAAATCTAAGGCAAAAAGGTCCAGTAAGCGAGCACATTCAACCGTTTCAAAACTTGAGTCTCAGAGTGGTGTGAATACATCATATGATAAATTGTTGGATGTCTTTATTGGAACCTTGAAGGATAAAATCCAACATGATTTACGCCTCTTCAAACCAACATCCTTATAGAAGGATTTCATCTTGGCAAGGAAGGTTGAAAGTAAAATTATGGCGATGGCTACTAGAAGAACCACCTCCAACACACATAGATAGAATAATGTTCCTTCTTATAACCCACCTCAAAGGTTGACACCTCAACAAATGGATGAAAGAAGAGGAAAAGGTATTTTCTTTAATTGTGACAGCAAGTATAGTGTTGAGATATTATAACTTCAAAGAATATTATATTTGTACTTTATTATTCTGGAGATGTTTCATTCCTCCTTGAAGATCTTATTGTATATCCGGAGATGTTTATTGCTCTGTCGGAATGTGGTAACTTGGGTTATTAGACTTCCCTAGTGGGGGTCGGCCCTGTATGTGTTATGTGGGTCAAAGGGTTATTAGACCACCCTAGAGGGGTCGACCCAGTCAGTTGTAGTGGGGTATTTAACCCATTGGTTAAATACAAGCCTACGTGTTCTTGTGTAAAAGACAAGTCGGAGTAGTGTATAAATAGAGGAGGTGTATTCCTCATTTGACACACACTCACTCACTTGAGAGTGGCGCACTTGTGGAGGAGAGGTCTGCTATGGAGAAGGAGGAACTTATGCTCAGGGTTACATCTTTGTATATTGCTGGTCATCTATATTGAGGAAGCTTTACTGGGTTTTCTACCCCATGAGGGTTTCCCAGGATAAATCTGTGTCTCTTGTGTTTATGCTATGCTTGTTGTTTCTTCAGTGATCCTGTATATGCTATTGTTGTGAAATGGAATGTAATGCTGCTATTTTTTGTCTTAGAATATTAAATCTTAACATGGTATCAGAGCTAACCTGAAGGAAGGCAATGTATGGCACTTACGACACTTGCTTTACTTACGACAATTTGAAGGTTAGGGTTTTATATAGAAAAAAACCAGTCATCGTGGAACTTTTGCCATAAATCCATTTTGGAGAAGTTTCAGGATCTGAAACCTTTACAGGTCGTAGATAACATCTCCAGGTATCTTGTGTCCAAAGGGAACCCTCAGATTCGTAGTACTTTGTAAGTTATGATCAGTACAAGTTAGGGTTTCTGCCTCTTCCAGATCTCAGTCAAAATCAGGTGACCTAGGAAAAAAGGTCATAACTTGGGCTAGGAAGCTCCAAATGAAATTTAATAAAAAGGGACAGGTAGTACACAAACTGTACTATCTCAGGAAACTTTTTCAGAGGCCAAAGTGGAACCAGTGACACGTGGCACGCCGTACAAGTTTGCTCTCCTGTTTTATCCCATAAACAGGTCACATTGCGACACTTGGCATAACTTGGGCTAGGAAGCTCTAAATGAAATTTCGTAAAAAGTGATAGGTAGTAAACAGACTGTACTATCTCAAAAAACGTTTTCAGAGGCCGAACCTTAACCAGTCACACGTGGCACGCCGTACAAGTTCGCTCTCCTGTTTTATCCCATAAACAGGTCACATTGCGACACTTGGCATAACTCTCTCTCAGAAAATCCAATTGAGGTCAGACCTATTGCGTTGGAAAGATGACAGGTCAGGCTACCACAGAAAACGTTTTCAGACCTTGTGGAGCGAAAAGTTTGGAGTTACAGCAGAAACAATCAGGTACATATTTCTGTCAAAACAGAATTATTTCTGGAGCACCTTCATTCATAGCTTCCAGAATTTAGGGTTTCGGAGAAAGTTAGAATTTTTGGAATCAGAATCCATGGCTGAATGCTACTCAGGAAAATCGAAATTTAGAGACCAAGATTGAATTTTTTGGTTGGGTAGAAGACCGGGCTTGATCAAACCCTAGTTCGGGATTTTGATCGGAAAAATGGAAAATTAGGGCTTTAGCAAAAGTTGGAATTTTTGAAGTCTGTAACCACGACTGGAAGCTCCTTAGAAAAATAAGAGTTTAGAGCCTTGGATCGAACCTTTTGATTGGACAGAAGGGTGGGCTTCATCAAACCCTAGTTCGGGTTCCTGTCCAGAAGATCCAGAAGTTTCGAAGGCAATTTTGAGGGGTCAAATTTTGGATATTTCAAAATTGAAGTATGCTAGTTCGATCAGCTCAGCAAGTCACATCCTTCCATCCATTCAGAAGTGTGAAAGTCAAAGATTGAATTTTTAGGGTTTCTCTAGCAAACCCTAATCAAGCTCCAGATCAAGTTTCAGGGGGAGTTGAGGCTAAGGCCTTACATAAGAAGACTACAAGAAGTCTCGACAGGTATGACTTAAGGAGATTCAGGTATGTCTTGAAATCTGATTCTTGATTAAGTTCATGATGTGTTTGTCTTCATCTTATTTATTAGTACAATCTTGATTAATGTTAGAATTGTCTTATCACCCTAGTAACAGTATGAATGTATGTGAATGATCGAAGACATTCATTGATTAGGGCTATATGATTGTACTAATGCATTATGGTGTTGTATGAGTTTGATGTTGTCTGCTAACAAGATACAGGTACATCACAAAAGACAAATCAAGTTCCATGACCATGACAACATGAAGACAAAGACTCATCCATAATATTTGTTCTACTTACGAGGTATGTATGAATTTGTTATATTATGCTTAACCTATGAGACATGCAGGTTCTAGCTCAGGATCTCTAAATCATTGAAGAGATTGTTTAGGTATGTTGTACATAACTAAGCAGGTATACTAATCCAGGTATGTTTTCCTATGTCAAGTTAGAATATTACCTTGTGTTAGGATCCCTTAAATAAGTATACTTGGTATGATTGGTTATGCTTATTCATAAAGTCAGTAATGAAGGGTTTATGCATATTATGTCTCTTATCTTGATGATTTAATTAACCAGAAAAGTACTATGATCAAACAAGAAGAAGACTTCCTTGAAACCCTGAATACTAATGATCATGACTATACATATTCAAGATTATTTAGAATTAGAATGTTTTGAGAATATACTAATGAATGTATGTTTGTGTATGAGATCATGAGGATGACACTAGTGCACACTTGAGCATGCACAGTGGTACAAAATGAATAGAAGTTCAAAAGACATATAGAAGATCAAGCGGGAGGCAACCACACAAACATAAAAGATAAGTATTTGAGTTGTTATTTGAAATAATAAATGATATTGCTTGTATGCATATTTGTATTCCTAGAACATATCATGCTGAGTGTAAACATTCATAGAGCATTGAACAGTATACTACTAATATGCATATGATTGGTAAGTTGGACAGACATTCCATTGTTGCTTGTCTAGAATGAAACCTCTTTGTTAACATGCTGAGAGCTGTGCACACTCTTGATAGTATGTTCTGGTAGAGATGGAAGGCATCTAGATAGCCACTGTATGCATACAGGATATGGGAAAGTGTTGTGCCAAAGTATTGGTCAAGATAGTTGCATAACTATGAAAATGATATCTGTATGCATAATAGGTTATCATGTCAACGTGATTTGATGATTATGAAGTATTACTAATCATATACTTAATCTTGATTTGTAGGAAATATCATGAAGAATGATGAACACCGAACAAGTGATGGATGTTCAACAAGAAGATTTACAAATCAAACAAAATATAGAAGGCTCATGGCTAGAAGATTCTCTTAGAAAGAGGAAGAGAATCATGATAAGATGTTTGCTCCAAATGGATAGATAAGACCATTCTCTTAATGGTGTAACTAAAGAAGAAGTGTGAATTAGGTTCTGTATGGGTACCCAGGATCGATAGTCAATTGATGAGCTCAATGATCATCATGGGTGATATGGATCACAACCTTTGCTACAAGGTTGAATATGGTTTCTATACACAGATGAACTGGATGCAAGAAGGAACTCACCACAGAGTTCGAATGATGTTGAGGCTTATATCAGTAGAACCATCTGACGAGATGGCTGCAGAAATAAAACTGAAAGATCTTAGTTTGATGCATTACTTCCTAGTTTTTGGAAGTATGGAAAGGCTCAGAAGGAATCTTTCTCAACCAGGGAAAGTATGATGAGAAATATTAAAAGGAATTGAGGTGTTGGAATGGCCACTCTTATGGATTCCAACTTGAAGCTGTTAGGGGATGACTCATCAGAGTTAGTGGATATAACTCTGTATAGTCAAATTATTGGGTCATTGATGTATCTAACATATACTAGGTTAGATATATGCTTTGTTGTGAACACCTTGAGTCAGTATCTAGTGGAAACTAGATGTGTTCACCTGATAGTTGCAAAGCATGTGATGAGACACCTAAAGGATACGATAGACTTTGATCTATGCTATCTTGGAGATCATGACTTCAGATGGCTACTCAGATGCTGATTGGGCAGAAAGTGTATCAGAAAGGAAGAACACATCAAGAGGATGTTATTGTCTGGGATTAGCCATGATCTCGTGGTTTAGCTGGAAGCAGTCTAGTGTGGCTCTCAGCACAAGCGGAATATATGGCTGCTTGCTCTGCTAGTTGTGAAGAAGTTTGGCTTCAGGATTGTTTGACTTAGAGATAGAACCAACTATGATCCTATGTGATAAATAGAGTTGTATCAAGATGACATAGAATCTAGTGTTCCATGATAAGTCAAAGAACATAGGGAACTAACAAGATATGATGCAGAAAGTAACTATAAAGTTTGAATTTGTAACAGGTTACCATTGTACTAACCAAACCTCTACCTTAAGTGAAGAAGTTACCAACATACTAACCAAACCTCTGCCTCGAGTGAAATTTGAATACTTCCAAGACAAGCTTGGTGTGGTTCAAAAGGACCCTCCTTGAAAGTGGGAGTAGTATAGTCACTGATGATGAGATTGTCTCATCGAACAACAAGGTTGATGATGAGGTAACCTGTTCTCTACACCAAGATACTTAGAAATATTTAGATTTAGGACTCTTATACTTAGAATACTTAGTTTTACTTATACACGCTTTTGATGATAGATCTATTGGTGAGAATACATGCTTTTGATGATAAGATGTATTGGTAAGAATACATACTTTTGATGATACATGTATTGATTAATGTACTTGTATGGTTGAGGATACTTGTACTTGTATTAATGAGAATACATGTGAGGATTGCATCATCCTTGAACACATGTTCTAAAGTGAGCCGTAGATAGGGGTCTCCGAGAAAGAAGAGGGATTGTATCATCCTTGAACACTTGTTCTAAAGTGAGCCGTAGACAGGGGTCTCCGAGAAAGAAGAGGGATTATATCATCCTTGAACACATGTTCTAAAGTGAGTTGTAGACAGGTGTCTTTGAGAAAGAAGAGGGATTGTATCATCCTTGAACACTTGTTCTAAAGTGAGCCATAGACAGGTGTCTCCGAGAAAGAAAAAGGGATTGTATCATCCTTGAACACATGTTCTAAAGTGAGCCGTAGACAGGTGTCTCCGAGAAAGAAAAAGGGATTGTATCATCCTTGAACACATGTTCTAAAGTGAGCCGTAGACAGGTGTCTCCGAGAAAGAAGAGGGATTGTATCATCCTTGAACACATGTTCTAAAGTGAGCCGTAGACAGGTGTCTTCGAGAAAGAAGAGGGATTGTATCATCCCTGGACTTTGGTCCCTGAATTGATCCGTAGACGTATGGTCTCCGAAAATGAAGTCCTTAGTGGACAGGTAGGGATTGTATCATCCCTGGACTTCGGTCCCTGAATTGATCCGTAGACGTATGGTATCTGAAAATGAAGTCCTTAGTGGACAGGTAGGGATTGTATCATCCCTGGACTACGGTCCCTAAATTGATCCGTAGACGTATGGTCTCCGAGAATGAGGTCCAAAGTGGATAGATGGGGATTGTATCATCCCCGGACCTTGGTCCCTGAATTGATCCGTAGACGTATGGTCTTCGAAAATAAAGTGATGGGGATTGCATCATCCTGAAACCACTAGTTCAAAATGTACATGATGGGGATTGTATCATCCCCGGACTTTGGTCCCTGAATTGATCCGTAGACGTATGGTCTCCAAGAAGTGGGGATTGTATCATCCCTAGAATTTGGTCCCTGAATTGATCCGTAGATGTATGGTCTCCGAGAAGTGGGGATTGTATCATCCCCGGACTTTGGTCCCTGAATTGATTCGTAAACGTATGGTCTCCGAGAAGTGGGGATTGTATCATCCCCGGACTTCGGTGCCTGAATTGACCCATAGACATATGTCTTCAAGAAAGTGATTCCTTGATAATGTGGTTACTTGTATCAGTATGGATACTTGTATTGATGATGTGGTTACTTGTATTGGTATGGATACTTTTATTGATGATGTGGTTACTTGTATCGGTATGGATACTTGTATTGATGATGTGGTTACTTGTATCGGTATGGATACTTTTATTGATGATGTGGTTACTTGTATCGGTATGGATACTTGTATTGATGATGTGGTTACTTGTATCGGTATGGATACTTGTATTGATGATGTGATTACTTGTATCGGTATGGATACTTGTATTGATGATGTGTATACTTGTATCGGTATGAATACTTGTACTAATGATGTGGATACTTGTATTGGTATGAATACTTGTACTAATGATGTGGATACTTGTATTGGTATGGATGCTTGTATTGATGACGATACTGATGATCATGAGATGACGATGCTGATGATCATGAGATGACGATGCTAATGATCATGAGATGATGATGCTGATGATCGTGAGATGATGATGCTGATAATCGTGAGATGACGATGCTGATGATCGTGAGATAACGATGCTGATGATCGTGAGATGACGATGCTGATGATCATGAGATGATGATGCTATTGATCGTGATGATCTAGATGAAGATGCTGCTGATTGTGATGATCTAGATGACGATGCTGATGATCGTGTGATGACGATGCTGATGATCATGTGATGACGATTATGATGATCGTAAGGATCCAGATGTTGATGTTGTTGTAGCTGTTTCAGTGCTGTAGAAGATAAAGACTCAGTACTGAAGATGTTGATGTTCCAGTATTGAAGATGTTCCAGTAACTGGTTGAGTTACTGATGATGTTGAGAAAGCTTCCAATGATTTATAGATGTATCATGTATGATGTTGATGACTCCTTGCTCGTGCAGATGCTGTTATAATATCCTTCTCGTTAAGGGGGAGTGTTGAGATATTGTAACTTCAAAGAATATTATATTTGTACTTTATTATTCTGGAGATGTTTCATTCCTCCTTGACGATCTTATTGTATATCCGGAGATGTTTATTCCTCCGTCGGAATGTGGTAACTTGGGTTATTAGAATTCCCTAGTGGGGGTCGGCCCTGTATGTGTTATGTGGGTCAAAGGGTTATTAGACCACCCTAGAGGGGTCGGCCCAGTCAGTTGTAGTGGGGTATTTAACCCATTGGTTAAATACGAGCCTACGTGTTCTTGTGTAAAAGACAAGTCGGAGTAGTGTATAAATAGAGGAGGTGTATTCCTCATTTGACACACACTCACTCACTTGAGAGTGGCGCACTTGTGGAGGAGAGGTCTGCTATGGAGAAGGAGGAGCTTATGCTCAGGGTTACATCTTTGTATATTGCTGGTCATCTATATTGAGGAAGCTTTACTGGGTTTTCTACCCCATGAGGGTTTCCCAGGATAAATCTGTGTCTCTTGTGTTTATGCTATGCTTGTTGTTTCTTTAGTGCTCCTGTATATGCTATTGTTGTGAAATGGAATGTAATGCTGCTATTTTCTGTCTTAGCATATTAAATCTTAACATATAGTAAGGGACATAAGTGTGGTGAGAAGAAATTATTCTACATAGATTGTGAAGAAGAAGAAGCAAAAGAACATGAACCATATCCAACTGATGAAATAAAAGAGATTACTCATGAAGATATTACTCCCACCATATCTTGTCATGCATTGGCTGAAATTAGCACTCCTCAAAATCTCAATATAGAAGGATATATCAAAAAGAAAAAAGGTAACAGTGTTGATTGATTCTAGTAGTACTCATAATTTCATTCATTGTAAATTAACCAAAGTTCTCAGTCGCTTTGTATATCTAGAACCATAGTTTCAAGTAATGATTGCAGATGGAGGAACTATCATTTGATTAGGTAAATGCCATAATATCAATCTTAATGTGGGGAATATGTATTGAATTGTCCTATGATTTCTATCCCAATGGGTGGTACCGATGTTGTGTTAGGGTTCAATGCTTACAATCATTGGGAATAATGGCTTTTAATTTTCAAGAACTTTTCATGAAATTTTCTTGGGAGGGAAAATAATTTGAATTAAGGGGCATTACATGGAATCCAAGTAAGGTGATAAGCTCTAATGGTATGACAAAATTTTTGAAAAAGGGACATCAAGGTGTAATTGCACAATTATGCTCACTAGATGTTAAAACATCTAAGCCTCCTATTCCCTTGCATCTTCAAAGCATGGAAAAATTTAGGAGCTAATCTTAGCCCATGGGATAAATTTAGGATTTTTAAATTTTTAATGCACTAATTTTTTACTAAACATTTGTTAGGTATGATTAGCCCACATTTTATTTATTTATTTTTAATGAATAGGAGGTTAGCCCCATCGAATTTAAAAAGGGGATCCAAGGTTAAACAATTTCACCTCTCTAAAAATGGATTTAAAGCTTTATTTTCCCACGAAAATCGCTAGGCAGCTCCCATTCATCCCCAATTTCTAGAAATAGCAGATGCTAGGGGCTCTTTCGCCTTCTACCAATCATTGAAATAAAAGTCAGAGTTACATTTGTCCATATTTTATGGGTTGGATTTCATTTTGCAACTTGCTTAATGTGCAGACGAGAAGGGAAATTGATATTTACTATCAGGTCTTATAGTGACCCATTTTCATCCATAAGAGTTCTAAATCCCATCACCTCAGATCCAAAGTTTCCCCAAGAAACATGGGGATTGTGAAGCTTGCAATCAGTGATGCGACAATAATGTTTTTGTGGGTGTCTGGGGCATCATGCCTGGGGGCTCAGACTTCATTTATAGCCATGTATTTTGGCATGCATAGGGCCATGACATTTCAAGGATAAACTTGCCAAAAGATTCACCAAGAGTTCACAAGGTTTTATAATTTAGTGAAAGACTCACTAATATTTTACAAAGTTTGATAATGTAATGAAAGATTCACCAAGATTTTACAAGATTATATAATTAAATGAGAGATTCACCAAAAAATTATATATACATAATATAACATTGATAAAATAGTCTTCATATTTTTCTATATATCATGGGGATTTTCCCATTTATTATACATAGAAATTTAGGGGGGGTTCTTAAAAATTTCCCTGCTTCAAAGGGTCATTGATAAGCACTCCAAGGTATTTGAAGATATTCCAAAAGGTATTCCACATACTCAAGATTTTGATCATGCTATTCACTTAATTCCAGGAAGTGTTCCTCCTAACATCGGACCTTACAGATACCCCTATGTCTAGAAGAGTGAAATTGAGCGTATGGTTGAAGAAATGTTAGAGGATGACATAATTAGGCCTATCCAAAGTTCTTACTTTGCACCAGTGGTAATGGTACACAAGAAGGAGGGATCATGGAGTATGTGTCCAGGTTATAGAGAACTCAACAAGATCACCATTAAAGATAAGTTTCCCATTCCTATCATTGATGAATTGTTAGATGAACTACATGGAGCAGTTTACTTCACAAAGTTGGATCTCCGTTCAAACTATCATCATATTAGAATGAAGGAAGAAGACATCCCAAAAACAACATTCAAAACTCATGAAGGTCATTATGAATTTTCGGTCATGCCTTTTGGCCTTACGAATGCACCTTCCATATTTCAAGGTTTGATGAATTCCATTTTCAAGCCCTTCCTCATAAAATTTGTGTTAATATTTTTTGATGATATAATAATCTATATGAAGTCTTGGGAAGAACATGTTCAACATGTTGACAGAGTGCTATAGGGTGAAAACATGAAGTTGGGAAACAATTTTGGCTTGTTTTTTTGACAAACAAAACTACTAATTTTTATGTTTTTCAACGTCGACCTCTTCAAACCCATATCTCCCTTACGAATTTCAACTTGAAGTAAACACAAAGGTTTTAGAGAATTGAATTAGCTTTCTACTCGTATTTTTTTTAAATTTTTTTTATGGACATATAGTGAGACAAATTTGTTGTCAACCAATGGCATATACTTGAAAATTTTAGGTACGGAAAATGAGGGACCTTTGTTGACAACATTTTTTTGATAGATGGTTATTCATTTTAGGGAACAAAATTGTAGGTTCATAATCTACACACACTACACTTGATCCTGGACTATATTTTGAGTTTTTTAAGACTTGGGAACTATTTTTTATTATTTATTGAAACAACGTATGTTCAGAAAATGGTGCATTATCGACACATGTTTTTGTCTTCACATTTTCATTCAAATGTGACTCTTATTGGAAAAACTAAAAGTACCCTTTTCAGGAGGATGAGCCAATTATGATCTCTGTGAAATTTCAAATTTTTTGGTGTTGTCTTTGTTATGATATTGAATTTTCATTTCGGGTGATTTTTAGAGTAATAAAATTCTTAAGGGATAAGGTTTAGAAAAAAATTATTAATAAATAGTAATTAAAATCGAAATGAAACAATTATTATATCATTGGAAACTAGATTCAGAGATGAATCCATTACTACCAAGTTCGACAAATAATACTTAAAATTTGCAGGGGTTTGGGCTTGCCGAAGTTGCAGGTTCCAGAAAGATGCCTGATATTTTCGCAAGTTTTGTTGACCATAAACTCTCAACCAAAAAATAACTTCCAAAATCTTGGATGAGAGTTTAGTTGAAACTCTCGTCCGAGAGTTTTTTTGAAAATACAGTGCGGCGATTGGTTCAAACTCTCGGCCTAGAGTTTTTTTAAACTCTCGGCCTAGAGTTTGAACTCTCAAAACTCTCGACCTAGAGTTTTTTGAACTCTTAGCCAAGAGTTTGAGGTTGAATTTTTTTCCCCTATTTATCCGTGCGCCCTCTTTTTTTTTTCACTCCGTTGTCACGGAATTGTTTCCCAGCTTCTCGTTTTCACCCTACAACTACTAAAGGAGCAACAACTATATGCAAAACCTTCCAAGTGTTTCTTTGGGGTAAAGGAGGTAGAGTATTTGGGACATATTGTATTTGATGAAGGTGTCAAGGTAGACCCTAACAAAATTAAAGCCATGTTGGAATGGTCGATTCCCAAAAAATTAAAGAATCGGTTACACCAAAATCTTGTCATCATGATTTATGTGTCCTCTATATGCCTTGTTTCCTAAAGAAATTGGGTTGAAAGACCAAATGGAAATTTGATGTCTATCCATGTAACTTTTTTTTGTCACTAGTAAGGTGCGTCAGACCTTAGGTGACGCGCTTTGCACATTAGCAGAGTGCACCGGTGACGTCAATTTATCTTGTACAAGACATGTCACCATTCAAATGACGCGAGTTGCATGTGTACAAGGTGCGTCGTTGTTGGTTAAAATGGATAAAGAGAATCTTCAAGTGACTTCTCAAGCCTTGGGTTGCATAGAGGCTTATCTATGCATATCAGGAAAGGTGGCATTCGATCCCCTTACCTAGTGGGATGATCCCTTAAGCTTCTCCCCTAAATATTCAACCTCTCCTATCCCTTTTTCCCTATAAATATAAACACCCTCTCCATTGTTAAGAGAGGAATGATAGAGTACCTACATGCTGGTGAAATTCTACTAGGAGATCCTTTTCATTCATAGGAGGCAAAAGATTTGATCTTTGAGGCTAGGATTGTTGGAAAGAATTTACAACGTCAAAGCATTGGTTGTAACACCTCTCTCTTTGTACTTTCTGTTATTACATTTAATATAAATTCTTTCCATAAACTTATTGTCTTTATAATGTTTAGGATTGACTTCTTTGACTGCTAATCTAGATTTATTCATAATCATGTTCTTTCACTACTTGTTTGTTTCCACTTGTTTTATCTTTTTTTGCAGCTGAGGATCTAAAGATCAAGGAGTTGGATAAAATGAGGAGAAAGGAGTTGCATTCATAAGGTGAGTTATTCCTTGACTTAATTTGCAATTCAAACAATCTAGGAAAGTTATTTGTGTTGTGTATTTGTTTTGTTCTAGACATGAACCATTCAAACTAGGGAGATCCATTTGTGTCTGCCCTTACAAATTGTCTGTAAACAAAATTGGTGACCATACTAGGGATAGGTAGCCCATGGTTTTGATTTGCTTGTAATTTTTGGTTATTTGATCTCTTTCCAATTAACCTCTAAGTTAACTCTTCCTTCATTAGATCTGATTATCAAAGAGCTTCTGGGCCATCTAGACTCTAATTGGGATTTTTATTAAGCCATTTATCTTTTTATTCTTTGAGGTTTTTTCATTTTTCTTGCTTTGATATTGCTCAACACACCTAGGCAGTTCATTTCCTACGTCTCTGTAACTTTGATGCAATTTACCTTAAAGCAGCGTGTGTCGTTGACACTTTTTTCCAGTTTACAGCTCGCGTCACTGACCCACTCCCTGTGTGTGAAAAACGCGTCATTGGGACTCCAACGCTGTGGTGTACACGTGCAAGGCGCGTTTCCCTTCATAACTTGGTGCATAAGTTGAAAAATATTTCAATTTGATTTTTGGCTTGATTTCTTGAGCTCTGTATGTTATCTTTGACAGTTACAGAACCTCCTAGACACAACATACTTTGTCCTTGGCTTGTTTTTGAATTTTGAGTTTGATTTGAGTCCTAACTAGTAAAGCAAGTGTATCTCTCGTAGTGGTAAATTTCAATCCCTCACAAGTACATTAAGTCTTGTGACTGCCTATCAATTTACCTGATCCATTCAATCAGACTTCTCAACCCTTCAATAGTTAGTTTTTGTGATTTTTGCAAGATTTTGTGTGGTTTTGTGTGTTGTTTTGAGATATTGGATGATTAGATTTTTTGAGAATTTCCAATGGATTGAATATTCCAGTAGCAAGGATTCTCTAATTCTCTACATCTAGGTTAAAAGAGTGGCATAATTATCAGATTATTTGAGCACATTAGTGAGAAAATCAAAATTTCTTATTATCTCCATTTCAAGTGCATTATTTGGAATTGGTGTGAAGAGTTTTTATGATTTGGAATGATTGTTTGGAAGACCTTCGAAAAAGATAAAAATTCGTATTTGTTTATATTCTCTTGGTTTTGAAAAGTTTATTGTTCATTTCCTTGAAAATTTTAAGTAAATCTAGGCCTTCTCAAAGCGTTTGTAAGTTAGTGAAAGCTCTTGCATTTTTTATTTTCTCTCCACTTCTTTTGATTCTCATTTCATAATTAGAGTTATTGCATTCAAAATGGAAATTTGTCTTTTCATTTTTCATTCATAGGTTTGCTTAAGTTGAAAAGAAAAATAAATAAAAATTCGGCTTGGTTTGTTATTTTCATTTTTGTTGGACTACTGGAAGAGTACTTTTTAGCCTTTTGGTCAATTTGGAAAAGAATCTAGAGGTACTTTGTTCATTTTTACTATCGGAAAACAAAAATATTTCTCCTTACCTTAATTAGTTTTCATCAAAAAGAAAACGAAGACTTGCATTTTCATATAGAGCAGATTTGCGTCTTGTTTAAATTCCAAGTGTACACTTCATGGATTCACCTAACCATACAACTTAAAATCAAGCGGCATCCTAGGTTAAAATTGTATAGAAACTCGTGTGCTAGGTTAGAGATGTGTTCCGACATCTTAAAGCATGGCAGTTGTCGTTATTTGTCTGCACTGCATCTAGGGGGCTTGTAGTTTTTCCATGTACTAGTCGGTATATCAAACAACCTTTCACGTACCTTCAGGTATATAGAAATGTACTTCACGTACTCGACAGTATATCATAAGGCTCATGTAGTATGGTTGTACATTGGACAACACCACTACGGATTGGAGCTCCCACGTACCTTGAGTATATCGGGAGACCCCACTAGGATTCATGAAACCATCTGAGTTAACCATTGGCCATCTTGGCATGGAAATACACTGAGAACAACACTTAGGGAGCTACTATGCATGTACTTCCAGGTAGTCGGGTTATACGGTCAAGGGTACGGTCCTAATCCTCCCTGGTTAGTGCTCTGAAATATTGGGTCGAGTATAATTGTTGGACCCTGTAGTATATCGCGGGTTGCGACACCTTAATAATGCTTTGAGGTTCCAGACTTTTGAGTCCCATCTATCTGTTAAAATTTGAGCATTAATTCACAATAATCTTGGATCTTTACTGAGAGAATAACATATACAGTATATCAATGCATAACAATCACAATAAGCATGACAAGCATCACAAGAATCAAAAGCATGAGAGACAAGAGACACAGAGTTTCCATGGGGAAAACCTTAAGGTGAAAAACCCCACAACTTCCTCAGAGATAGAGAGAGCAATGGCTCAACCAAAGTACAACCAAAATACACTTGAGATAGTCTCCTAGAGCAGATGATCCTCCTCCTCACTAGTGTGCCACTTTCTGAGTGAGAGAAGTGTGTCTTTCTGAATGATCCAAATAGAGATCTCCCGATCTCTATTTATACTTAACCTGTTTGCTCAGTGACCTTATGGGGCCGACTTGTCTATCTAGATACATCCACAATATAATATATATTTTAGGGACGACCCCACACATGGTGGTCTAATAACCCGTCGGCAAGTACACACACTTGCGACACTTGTCAATCCACATGACGACACTTCCTTATAGAGGAATAACACATCTCTTATAAGCGTACAATAAATATAGATGAAATACATAGATTAAATACATTCCGAAGTTACATATACATCAACACTCCCTCTTAACTAGGAAGGTATTTCTCGACATAGTTCTGCTAGACAAGTCTTCTTCTCAGGATCATTGTCATTGATGCATCATCATCATCATCGTCACTGCTGCTGCTATCTCAACCAATCTCTGACTCTACTCGTCATAGGAAGCTCTACAGAGCCAGTCCTTTTTCATACTGGATGTAGGCCCACCACCTGCAGGTCTTCATCATCTGTGCAAATGGTCTGATAGAGGTGGCCTCTCATGACTAATTTTATGTGTGGATGCAATACCGGAAAGAGTATCCTAGGAACATTTATGTGCCTAAGCACAACCAGCAAGATCTCCCAGGACTGATTACATGCATCTCCTCCACAATACCTTTAAAGAGCATCCCAGGAATATTTATGTGCCGCAGCACGACCGACAAGATCTCTAAAGAGCATCCCAAGACTTATTACGAGCATATAGCTCAACCTCTCAGATCTCCAGGACTGATTACATGTGGATAGACAAAACCTTTAAAGAGCATGCCAGGAACATTTATGTGCCGTAGCACGACCGGAAAGATCTCTAAAGAGCATCCCAAGACTAATTATGAGCACATAGCTCAACCTCTCGGATCTCCAGGACTGATTACATGTCTTCGTAGTAATACCTCATCCCAGGATTGATTATGAGCACACAGCTCAACCTATTGGATATCTGAGGACTGATTACATACTACATAGCAATACCGGAAAGATTACCCTAAGAACATTTATGTGTCGTAGCACGACCGACAAGATCTCCTAGGAATGATTACATGTTATTTGCACAACCTGCCACATATCATATCTGACCTCCAAGTATCAACCTGATACTCATGATCCAACGGATCATCATCGCATGAGGCATCATCCTGATGCCCATGATCATACTAATCATCATCACTTGTACCATCTTGGTACATATCATCTGGAGAAACATCCCGAAGCTCATCATCATGATCAACCTGATCATACAATGCATCCACCTAATGCACACCAAGTATCTACCTAATACATATCATCATACATGATCCATCTGATCATACAGTGTATCCACCTGATACAAATACAAATACATGATACATACCAACATATATGATCTACCTGATCATACAATGTATCCACCTGATACAGATACATGGTCCAAGCATCCAACATGATGCATATACAAATACATACAAATGATCCAACCGATCATATCCAGCATCCAACATGATGCGTACATACATATAAATGATCCAACTGATCATATCCAGCATCAACATGATGCGTACATACATACAAATATAAATGATCCAATTGATCATATCCAGCATCAACACGATGTGTACATACATACAAATATAAATGATCGAACTGATCATATCTAGCATCAACATGATGCGTACATACATACAAATATAAATGATCCAGCTGACCATATCCAACATACAACATGATGCATATACAGAGTAGTAACTGGAGAACCGTCCTGATACTCATCATCCAACTCTTACATCCACAGCCATGTGAAGGATCCTCCTTCCAACATGCTTGGGATGGCTTCAGCAAATGTGTCCATCACTTCTTCCTCGAAGTGTCATCGATCTGAAGAACACCAAGCCTCTCCTTGAAGTACTCGAACTTCACCCTGGCTAGTGGCTTCGTCAGCACATCTGCAATCTGCTCGTCCATCGCAACCTACAGGAGCTTCACGGCTCCTCTCTGCACCATATCCCTGATATAGTGATATTTGATCTCTATGTGTTTCGACCTGTCATGAAACACTGGGTTCTCAGACAGCTTCACACAACTCTGGTTATTGCAAAATATACCAGTAGCATCCAATGGGAGATCAAATAACTCAGACAGTAGCTTCCATAGCCATATTGCCTCACAACTAGCTGAACAGGCTGCAACATACTCTGCCTTAGCTATACTCAGTGATATGCAGGACTGCTTCCTGCTGAACCAAGAGATCATACCTGATCCCATACTGAAGCATCACCCAGATGTGCTCTTCCTATCTACAGCACTGCCAGCCCAATCTGAATCAACATAACCCTACAGGTTAAACTTTTGATTCCCTTCATACTTGAGCCCATAATCCACTATACCCTTCAGGTGCCTCAGAACATGCTTTACAGCAACCAGATGAACACTCCTCGGATCTATCAGGAACTGGCTCAATGTGTTCACTGCAAAGAAAATATCCGGTCTCATGTTCGTCAGGTACATCAAGGACCCAATCCTCTGACAATACATAGAGACATCAACTGGCTCAGATGAAGCATCACATAGAAGCTTTAGATTCGATGCCATGGGTGTGGCCATGGCCTTGCAATCCATCATCCCAAATCTCTTCAGGATATCTACTGTGTACTTCCCTTGACCAAGGAAGATTCCACCTGAATTCTGCCACACCTACATACCTAGGAAATAATGCATCATTCCCAAATCTTTCCTATCAAACTCAGCAGCAAGCTTTCTCTTAGTATCTACAATCAATCTGTCATCTCCTGTTACAAATAAGTCATCCACGTACAGAAATAGAATCATAGGATTTCCTTCCTCAACCTTGTAGTAGAGGTTGGAATCTTCTTTACTCTTGGTAAAGCCCAAGCTGGATAGGAAACTGTCCATCCTACCATACCAAGTTCTGGGGGCTTGCTTCAAGCCATACAAGGATTTCTTCAATATGCACACATATGACTCCCTGTCGTGTATTTCAAAGCCGAGTGGCTGCTCCACATATACTTTCTCTTCAACTACACCATTCAAGAAAGCAGTCTTGACATCCATCTGGTGTATTTTCCATTTCATTGCTACAGCCAGGGAAAGTACTGTTCTGATGGAAGTATACCTGGCTACAGGTGCATAATTTTCTTCATAATCTATTCCCTCTTTCTGAGAGAAGCCACGAGCTATGAATCTTGCTTTGTATTTCTCTACACTGCCATCTGCAGCATGCTTGATTTTGTAGATTCATTTGGAAGTCACAACAGACTTCTCTTTAGGTCTTGGGACAATATCCCAAACATCATTTTTCATTATTGATTGGTATTCCTCAACCATGGCATCCTTCCATTCTTTCTTTTCCGCTGCTTCTTCATAACTGGAAGGTTCTTTTTTCATAATGTCACAGAGTAAAGCAACATAGCTGGTATGTGATTTGGTTCTCTTCTTTGCTCTGTGTTCTTCTTCTAGAATACCAAATATTTTTGCATCTTGAATGAGCTCTCTAGCCCAAGCATGTTTCCTCTTATGAGAGTTATCCTCATGGGGTGGATCTACAGGTTCTTGCAGATCTTCAAACTCACGAACAACTTCTGGAATTGCTTCAGTCATGGTAGTGTCTTGAAATCTAGTTTCCTTAGGTTCTTCATAAACTTCGATAGGTGCCTTCCTTGATTTGATGAATGTTGAGTTTTCATCAAATGTTACATCTTGGCTGACATCAATGTTCTTGAACCCTGTAAAGTATATTCTGTAAGCCTTCAAGCTTTCACTGTAACCCACAAAGAAACCCTTCTTTCCTGAAGGATCTAGTTTGGTCCTCTTTTCCTTTGGGACATGAGTGTATACTGGACAACCAAATATCCTGAGATGGCCGACTTCAAGTTTCTTACCAGAAAAGACCTCTTCTGGTGTCTTGTTGTCCAATATCTGGTGGGGCATTCTGTTCTGCACATATACAGCTATTATAGCTGCTTCTGCCCATAGATGCATAGATAGATCCTGGTCATGCAGCATTGCCCTTGCTGCTTCCATGATTGTTCTGTTCTTCCTTTCTGCAACTCCATTCTGTTGAGGATTATAAGGAGCAGCCAACTCCCTCTTAATCCCTGAATCACTGCAAAGCTTCTTGAAGTCACCTGAGGTGAATTCTGCACCATTATCCGATTTGAATGTTTTGATCTTTTTGTCAGTTTGATTCTCCATCAAGGTTTTGAATTCCTTGAACTTATCAAACACCTCACCTTTGTTTTTCAAGAAGTATACCCAAGTCTTCCTGGAGAAGTCATCAATAAATGAGACGTAGTAAACATACCCACTTAGAGAACTAGATGACATAGGACCACATACATCTGAGTGGATAATTTCCAGGATATCTTTTGCCTTGCTTTCACTGCTTGGGAAAGCCATCTTAATATTCTTACCTTTTGCACATCCTTTGCAAACACCTTCATGTTTGGTCTTGATTTCAGGAAGACCCTCTATAGCCTTGCTTGCAATTGGAAGTGCCCTATAGTGCATATGAGCAAGTCTTCTATGCCAAAGTTCACTTGGCTCCATGGATTCATGCACCATGGCATGTTCAGGTTGTCCTTTTAATTTATACAAAACTCCCTCTTGCTCTCCAATCACAACTGCATCATCTATGGTCTTTCCCTTTGGCCACATTAGGACTTGGCCATCCACAAATGCAACCCTCATACCTTTTGTATCCAATGCAAAGATGGAGAGTAAGTTCTTCTTGAGCCCAGGTACATAAAGGACTTCTTTCATCTTCAAAGATTTTCCAGAATCTAGGTTGTAGGAGTTTTCACCACTTCCTTTGATGGGATATTGATAATCATTCCCAAGTTTCACTTTATGGGGTGATTCATGTTCAAACAGATTTACAAAGGATTCTTTAAACCTAGTCATGTGTTTGGAAGCCCCACTGTCAATTAACCAATCATTACAACCATGGGAGATAGTACCTGTGAGAGCAGAGATTAGAACATACTCTTCTTCACTTGATGAGTCATCATTACTATCATTACTTTCTGCCCTAGCCCTCTTCTTTGGAGGTTCATCATCTTTGGCAGCATGAGCATGGTACCTTCTTTTGTTACCCTTCTTCTTCTTGCTGGAGTTGTTGTTGTTGTGGTTGTCCCTTTTGTTTTCGGGACATTCTGAAGCAAAGTGACCCTTCTCATTACAAGTGAAACACCTTAGATCTTTCTTGTCTTTGTGAAAATGATGAGAATATTTCTTCTTGTGATGGGATGGCTCCCTCTTGAACTTGCCCTTCTTAGAGTGAGCTGTGAGAGCTTGATCTTCATTTCCCATCTTCTCTTCTCTTGCCACAAGCCTTGCTTCTTCTTGAGAACATTCCTCCCATAATCTGCTAAAGGAGATTAACTTCTTTCTGGCACAGATCCCCTGGATAAAAGAGTCCCATGACCTAGGTAGGCCATTCAAAGTAGTCATAACAATTTCACCATTCTCCACCATTTCATCTACAGCTTCAAGTTGTTCCTTGATCTGAGAGACCTTGGAGAAATAGGATTGAATGGTTTCTCCATTTGACATCTTGACCCATTTCAATTGATTCCGTAGGGTCATCTTCCGATTTATGTTCTTTCCTTCAAATAGCTTGGTCAAAGAGTCAAACATAGCCTTGGGTGTCTTTAGAGAAGACACATGGGGTATGAGATGGTATTTGATAGAATCAGCAATGATTCTCTTTGCCTTGACCAAGTTCTTCTTATGCAATACCTTAGCCTCTTCATCCTCTGGGATAGGGATGTCTTCTTTTATATATGAGTCCAACTCATTCTCTTCCAGGATTAACCCAATCCTATACTTCCAAGATCAGAAGTTATCAGCCCCTTCAAGCTTATCCTCAAGCTTGGTGTGGTGAGACATCTTAAGGAGTACTTCAAATGAAATAGAAAAGATTTAGGTCTTACCACTTGAAATGCTGAAAACTGGATCTAGTCCCAGCTTAGGGTTTGTCGGGAAAACCCTAAAAATTCAAAATGTGAATTTCAACTTTCTGAAAGGATAGAAAGATGCGCCTTGATGAGCTGATCATCCTGGTGTATTCAGAATTTGAGATCAACAAAGATTTACCCTTCAGATTTGCCTTTTTGTCCTCCCGGGTTCACTAGGGAGAGCCCTGAATTAGGGTTTGAGTTTCCCAGAGATCTACCCAGCCAAAAATCTCGATCCAAAGCTCTAAACTTCGATTTTTGCAAGGAGCTTCCAGCTATGGCTTCAGATTTCAAAAATTACTATTTTTGTGGAAACCCTAATTTTTAGGGCCAAATCTAAAAATGCTCAGAATTGAATTCTGATTGGACAGATATATTCTCCTTGATGAGTAGAGTCAATCTACTATACTGCTTTTCCAAAAACTGTGGAGAGAAACCCAATAAACAAGAAACTCAAGTTTTCGTCACTACAAAATGTCTTCTTCTTAGGTTAGCTCTGATACCATGTTAAAATTTGAGCATTAATTCACAATACTCTTGGATCTTTACTGAGAGAATAACATATACAATATATCAATGCATAACAATCACAATGAGCATGACAAACATGACAAGAATCAAAAGCATGAGAGACAAGAGACACAATGTTTCCGTGGTGAAAACCCTAAGGTGAAAAACCCCACAACTTCCTCAGAGATAGAGAGAGAAATGGCTCAACCAAAGTACAACAAAAATACACTTGAGATAGTCTCCTAGAGTAGATGATCCTCCTCCTCACTAGTGTGCCACTTTCTGAGTGAGATAAGTGTGTCTTTCCGAATGATCCAAATAGAGATCTCCCGATCTCTATTTATACTTAACCTGTTTTCCCAGTGACCTTATGGGGCCGACTTGTCTATCTAGATACATCCACAATATAATATATATTTTAGGGCCGATCCCACACATGGTGTTCTAATAATCCATCGGCAAGTACACACACTTGCGACACTTGTCAATCCACATGATGACACTTCCTTATAGAGGAATAACACATCTCTTATAAGGGTACAATAAATATATATGAAATACATAGATGAAATACATTTCGAAGTTTCATATACATCAACACGATCACACAGTTTGCATGTGGCTTTATCTTGAGTAGGTATTGAAGTGTGTTTTTCTTTTTTTAGGAGACCTTTTAGGAGAAATTTTTTTTCAACCACCCTAGCCGAGAAACCCTTAAGAAGATTCTGTAGAATATTAAATTTGTCACCTGAATATCACCTTAACCAAGAGGAGAACTTGGGAGAAACCATGGATCAACCCACAACATCTGTGTCACATGAAGAAGGATATTCTACCTTAGAATTAGGAGTGAACTACTCTACTCCTGTAAAGCCACCTATCACAGATCATACGGGACCTTTGTTGGTAGAACAACCTCCTCCACATGAAAAAACCTTTCATCATTCGATGGAAGGAAATCCCGGAGCCACAGACTAGATTTTCAGTAGGCCGCAGGACAACCCAATATCGATGGATTTTGGTCCAACTGCATCATTTTGGGACACCTCTTTAGGTCAACATGTTTCCGATTTTGGTTCACTTCCAATGGTGGAAAATCCACCACATCGGTTTCCTTCATCGATTCCTGATAATGTCTTCCTCACGCCATTTTGCGAGACTAACGAACGTTTCCGAACATTCAGTAACTAGCTTAGACACTAGATTTTTCCCCCTAGGCCCAATCTGGAAGTACCAGTTTTTGAACAACATTCCCCTGTAAATTCTTTGTCTTTTTCTTCACCATTAATATCCAAACCCAACATGACCACTTATGAACCAGGTCAACCTTCTTTCCCAATTAGTACACCTCAAATTCATTCAACCCGTTCGACACCTTATTTGACCCCAACAACTGGAGGGAAACCTTCAACTACTATTAACTTTATAACTGGAACACAACCTCCACCTCAAACTTTGAGTGGAATTTATCCTCTATTTAGTAGCCAACATATGAGTATGGGTCAACCTACAATTAGTGGTCAACATATGCTTACTAGGTATACTCCAATAGGTGGACAATTTTCAACTGGGGGGCAACCCCTAGTCAATGGACTAGATCTAACTAGGGGTCATCATCCAGTTTGGTGACACAACGTGAGAGGAGGAAATCCCTCACACATGAACTATAGTATGGTTGGAAGTTCACTCTGAGCCATGGGAAAACCTATGTGGGCACATCAAATCGGGGGGCCATCCACTTGGACCCAACCCCCATGGGAGCATACATACCCGGGTAACCATAATGCTGCTATAGGTCAAAACTATCTAGAAAATATTTTTCCTGGATTACCCTATCCAGGAAACATGAACACCCTGTGGGGACACCATAACGTTCCAACACCTGGACCTTGATAATAGATTTAAAGGTAGGGTTAGATCTACATTAAACAAGATATCTTACTATGAAATGGTGAGTTCCAATGTGAGATATGAAACAATTAAAACAAATTTCCTAAGATCTTTAATCAGCTATCAAGCATTTCTCAATGTTTAAAATCATCATGAATACAAACCAAATGGAAGGAAACTTGAATCATTTCATATTAAGCTAGAGAATAAAATACATATCTACCATGGAGCTTGATGTGCATCCTTCTTCCTTTTCCATGAGCTATCCTTTCTCCACCCTTGCTTTTGATGAAGTTGAGATTTCCAATCTTTAGAATCTCTCCAGCATGCCTTTTCTCTTCCTTTGTCCTCTTTACCATGCCCCAAATGCCTTTTTTTTATAACATTGGTAAATGGGCTCTGAAGTTTCTCTTTTCAATGTGGGTTAATCCCTTTTCATGATTTTTTATTATTTTCTCTCAAAAACCCACTTTCCATAGTATTTTTAGGCTTTTGTCACAACTTTAGCATATTTAAGTACAATTAATGCACTTTTGTGCATTTCTTCTCACTATTTGATAGGTGGAGCTTAGATTTGAGCCTTTAATGAGTAGTTCGATCATTGAACCTTATCTTCTTAAGCTAACTCTTTCTTCAATCAATCTTTTTGATTGTGGATGTAGTGATTAGATAAGAGAGGACTTGTTCTCTTGTGTACTTGTATTTTGTCTTCATGTTGTGAGCGCATAGTAAAATATGCTTCTTCTCCTCACTTTGTTAAGGGTGTTAATTTGAATGTTAACAGATGCCCCCTAATGTGTGAGGTCTGAAGTAGAGCTAAGGGCCAAAATACATTATTTTTATACTGATACTCTTCAGACCGATATTCTTTATTGATCAAAGAAAGGATGAGGAAAGGATAATATCACGGGCACAGGATTTAGGATAACATCTACAAGTCAAACATAGTAATTTCTCAAATATATAATATCTTCCTGAGGCGGGCATACCCATGCTCAACAGTAAACAAGCATGGCCACGAACAATACACGGTGGATCCATTTCAAAAGTAAAATTTTCAGAAATGTAAACATGTACTTTGATGAGTGCGAGAACAAGGTCTTCATTGAACTTCTAACATGGTAGTATAATCTTGCGCGGCTCGGGCAGTGCATCGATGAGTGATACAACTG
This sequence comes from Larix kaempferi, assembly GCA_027924585.1. Taxonomy (NCBI): domain Eukaryota; kingdom Viridiplantae; phylum Streptophyta; class Pinopsida; order Pinales; family Pinaceae; genus Larix; species Larix kaempferi. The sequence goes on along the minus strand of BSBM01000500.1, from coordinate 6,259,811 downwards.
TTTTTCCCAAGGTATTCAATACAAAATGACAATAGTACGAGTTTATATCATGCGAATAAATGAACTGATGTCGAGCATAATAAAACACCATCTAAGTACCGGTCATTGATGTATACCGTTAACAGATGCAAAGAGACCCATCGATAATGATGATGGACTCTAAGGTACTAAGTACAAACTATCAAGTGTGAATAGATGTTCTGAAGTCGAACACTTGTAGAATCAAACAATCAGGGGTCATTGATGTATACCCACTATCATTTGCGAGGAAACCTGCCACTAATGACTGCAAGATCCAAGGTACTCCTGGGTTTCTAGATCCAGTTCCTAGATGATGATTTGGTGTCGATAGGAATAGATCCATCGGAAGGAGGAAATTAATGAATCCCACATCAACCGATACGAAACAAAGATCAATAGTCTCATATAATTTGGTAGAACTGCGAGATCCAACACTGTATACTTACACAAGGAAGGCAGACATGATTGGTCAGGAATATTTGAGGAATGTCTGACTCTATTTGAACTTCCCTTGAACACATAACACGACGCAAAATGGACACTTGGAAACATAGGACTTTGAGTAACTGACCTTAATGAAATCTGCCAATGCCAGATGCATTAACGAAAGTTGCATTGGTGATGGGAAGGATAACGCATCGGTAGAGATTTTTTCAAAATACTGGTACAGTTTCCTAAGGAAAATGCAGATGGTGTACTGACAGTAGATACCAAATTATGTGACATGTTCAAGGGCGACACAGACTGACTGTTGTTGTTTTCTTCAATACTATAATATGAAATGATTCAATTCTCCTCCTTTTTGGATTTTTGTGTTTTTTAATTTTTATTCCTTTTCATTTGATTGGTTTGAAAAAGAATAAAGAATGCTATAATATATGGGAGGGAATGAGTGTTGCATGTACGTACACCTATTTTTCAAGGGCATGGGTCAGTCCAAGGCAAAGATCCATATTGCAAACAAGGGTTGAGCTAGTTGTGCACACTCTTACAGATGTTCTCTCCATGGGTAGGCTATCTGAAGCAAGATTATGTGTCAACGGATGGTGAAATACTACCATGTGGCCGAGTTTATCCAATTTGGTATAATGTCCAAGTAGGAATAGGTCAATGAAGTTTACTTCATGTTGAGTCTTGTGAAAAATGCCAAAATCATAAATCATCATGAATCATGGTCTATCTCCAACTACATGAATCAAATAGTTCGAATTGTCATAGTCTCCAAGTCCTGTAATCAAAATCATTTCACTACCCAATGGCTTAGTAAAAAATCGGTTCAAATGTGCGTTTAATATCTAAAAAGATATCCAAAATTGAGGAATGATGCATCATTCCACTAGTACAAAATGAGAGATAAATGACCCCAAAAACGACCAAAATCCGCATATAAATGACCATTTTTGAGTTGGTGACCACTGGTAGCAAATATGTGGCCATATTTAGCTTGGTCATTCATAGCTTATCTTGTGGTCATATATTTGGTCATTAATTTGGTAATATATTTGGTCATTAATTGTCACAATTAATGACCAAATTTATGACCACATTTTTTGTCACGTGATAAATGACTGCTAATTTGCTACGAGCGACCGCCAACTCAAAAGTGGTCATTTATATGCATATTTTGGTCATTTTTTTGGTCACTTATCTCTCATGTTGTATTGGTGGTCGTTTATATGCAAATTTTGGTCATTTTTTTAGTCATTTATCTCTTTTTAGTGGTTTCATAATATAAATGGGGCACGGTGGAATCGAACCACCAACCTCCTGCCTATAAGGCAGGTGCTCTACCATTGAGCTAGCACCCTTAAAGCCCCTCACTGTCCTCAATCACAATGCAACTTCAATATTTCTTTAAAATAAAGTTATTAGAGCGGATAGCACGAGCATGGGAGCAGGAGCAGGAAGCATAATTTTCAAAAGCTTCTGGGAGTGTTTTTTATATAATATATATTTTTATATTTGAAAAACACTTCCAGAATGTCAAATTGATTGTAGAAAAAAATGAAAGTATAGATGTAACTACTAGATTAATGATGATCATTAAAAAATTTACCACTTAGTACACATATTGATATAACATCAATCATCTAGCAATTATACTATTGTCATCAAATGATCAAACATATTGATATAACATCAATCATCTAGAAATTATACTATTGTCTCCAAATTTGAATACATTAGGTGCACCACTTGAAACAAGTACTTTTGGTTCAGATTGATGCATATCCCTTAGTAGAACAAAACCCGAGCGTGCTGGCTTAATAGGCATGTATCTACTCCCTTCAAAAATTTTGATATAGTTTTCCTGTGCTGGTACAACCCTAGCTGGATTTGTGAGAACCTCTGAAGATAGCTCCACTTCAGTTTTCTTGTCAGATGTACCATCAACCTGCAATAATAACCAATAAATCAAGATTGAAAAATGTAATGTGTGTGTGTGTGTGTGTGTGCGCGTTTATCCACGGAAAGAGAGCAGGAAAGAGAGAAGTGATCGAAATTGTTGTTATTAGATACACATGCTATTGGTTAGAACTTAGACATACACACACACACACACCAAAAAATGCCATATTTCTTGAAGACTCCAACTACCCATAGACCCAAATGAGGAAGATGGATGGTAGGGAAGAATTGGACTAAGGAGTTGGAGGTATGGTTAGGAGAGGGGTATGGGTGGGTGGAATGTCATTTGCCCGAGATAGAGGATGTGTGGATATTTATTTTGATTTATATGGACAACCATACAGGTTAAATATGGGATGATAGTGGTACTGCTTAAGAGCACTAGCGACTGCATTTGCAGTAATGTACAAGATACAAGATAAAAAATCTGGGATGATTTATGCATAACGATGAATCAAATTTTTATCCTTTTGTTATCAATAATAATCTCCAAATTTGGATCCAAATGACCATTATCAAATCAGAATAGGAGGAAGAACATTACTATTTACCAAAAAACAAGTAAACTGAGAAACAAACAAACAAAATTCACCATTATACCTATATTAAATGCCACCAATATGTTATTTGGTACTTTTATGGTTCATTTTTAAAACAAACCCCTCTTAACAAAAAGCACCTTAACAGGAACATTAATTACTTGCATTGGTTCACCATCCTTATAACTATAGTTTGGGCCCTTTCCAGAGCCTGCACCACCATTAGTAGATATAGATGTATTACCATCATCACCAGATAATTTTTCAACTGTAGTTTTATGATCTGCGTCTTTTTTTCCTTTGGTTTTATCCCTTGCTGGTGTTGAAAAAACAGTTGTTGGTAGCTTTGCAGCTGAGGTAGTTGCTGGAGGTGCCATTGGGCGAGGATAGTCAAATAATGAAGGTTTTGCATCAAATATAAATTCAAACTTTGGGGTCTTCAAGTCATATTTAAGCCCAATAAAAGCAGTTGGTGCGAAAGATAGACTCAAAAAATAGATAAGTGGATACCAAATTCCAATACCAAAATTGTGTGAAGACTGCCATTCCAATAACAACAGTCATTCTATCATGTTTTTACCTGGAAAGTTTTTTAATAGTTACATTTCTACCTCCTGCATCTAAAATACAAGAATCCATGATTGTACCCATGTTACTCATGGTGTTCTCGTGCTTATCAAGAATTATCTTCTCCAATTGACGCCTGAAACAATGGCATGAAGCATTTGAACAGAGTGAAAATTGCACTATAGTATAGACCAACATTTTGAAAACAATTTGGTGAACTATTGGACTATTTGCTTTTAAAATTTGAAGTTCTATGTAGTACTCATTAGCCATTGTAAAGTCCAAGGGATAACATACCTGAAGTTACCTACTTGTGGTTCATGTGATTCATTTGTCTGAACATGAACCATAGCCATTGCTATAAGAGCTCCTTAAAGAACAAAATCAACTACATCTAATGTCAGAGGCTCTAGCAGTGAAATGGCTTCACTCAATCATGTACCAGCACAAGAAACACCAACTGCTATAGCTTCTCCATACCTAACATGTGGATTGTGTGACTCAGAAAGCAAAGATATAACCTTTGGTGTTTGTGAAAATACAAGGAAATTCGTCAAATCAACGTAGGAATATAGAAACAACAATAATGCTACCTATGTATTTGTGTGAAATAATTCCACTCATGATTTTGACCAAAAAAATATATTCCTGTCAAGATGGTTTAGATTTTGAAATCAATAAGAAAGCATTGAATCAGAAACATGGAAAGAAAATTAACCTGCTCAGGTTCTGAGTATAAAACAAACCCAAGGTCCAACATTGCAGTTCTTCTCACGTCATCGCTAACATCTGAGACAACAAAGTGTAGAAGGAATTGGATAGCCTTGTTATTGGTTGTTCCACCGTACGCCAAGGCAAGTGCATACATTCCACCACATCGCAAAATAGGATCCTAATCCCTTGTCATTTTTTTAGTAAGTGTATCTACCTCTTCTTCCCTTCCATAAACAATAAGGGCTATTCCAAGATCCAAACCCTTGCATATCATTTTTAAATCGGGATCATATCTTCTAGGTAGATCCAAGCAATAAGAATATTTTGATAGCTTCAAGTAGAAAAATATTGAAAGAGAGTTCTATGTTACTTCACCATGTTAAATTACCTATAAAAATTACATCACATCTATAAGGGCTCAATTTAAGAGTAAAAACAATTGCGGAAATAGGGTGAATCAAAATTTTTATTATAAAATAGTGCATATATGTAACCAAAGGAGATACTTACTTCAAGATTTCCGCTGCTTAAGATTTCATGAAGGAACTGCTTGATCCCTCCTCCATGGTTTGCATGTATAAGTCCCAAGGAATATAGGGGTCCACCCTCAGAAAATGGACTTCCACCTCCACTAGCACCATTCTATGGAAGGTAAGGAGCCATCAAAGAATGACCTTGTTGAATATGACCCCTGTGAATGACTCCCAAGCTAGCTGTAGCACTGAAATTTTCCCAGTTTGTGGCTCTGCTCAGCCATTCCTTGTAACACAACAGATCAAAACCATAAAATATCAATATAAAAATACAAAATTATGTAAGAAACATAGTTAATGTGAAATTAGACTTATTGTAAATATAAAAGCACAACTGCATCACCAAATTTTCTCTTAGGAAAGTGTCTTCAGTTGTTCCAACATGCATCAAAGCATTGGCATAAATGGTAGCATTGTGGCATACACTATTACGGATTTCAATAGACTATTTTATGGTCTTCAATATGAGCAGATCTGACCTACACAGAATCAATATCGACTTGGGATGAAAATCTCCTGCATTTAGAAGTAGCAACATACATACCTAGACTATTCCATTTTAATTTCAAAAGCCGAGCAATGGCATAAAAATATAAACTTCTCCATTCTAAAGGTGCGATCGCTATGTCTCCAAACAAATGCAATTACAAAGCATGAAGCTTAATACCAAAACCTTTGAAGAATCAAATACATTTTAAGTGTCTTGAATCTGTAAGAATAAAACACAAGCATGAAAGTTTGCAACACATTCACTTGATGAAGCATATGTATTTATCTTCATTAGCAGAGAACTGCTAGTCTGACATCTCCTACACTAGCAGCCTTTGACCATTGTTGAGAGTCATTTCATTTACATACCTTGACTCAGTTAGACCTGTAGAGTAATATAAGATGTGCCCAAGGTATTAATCATCAGGGGTGTTTCAACTCTACCAATTTGAAGCCCTTCCTGCTTTGAGTAGTTAACATAACCATCAAGATAATTTGTTCTGATCCTATGCTTTAAATTGTTAACACAATAAAGCTGTAGGGTTTTTAGTACCCTGGAAAGTATCCAGCTGAGAGCCATTAATGGCAGCGGCAAGCATAGATGATCTGGGTGCATTGAGAGATCATACTCAATCATAGATACCATACAGCAGTCCGTACAACAGCGTTAATGACAGTAGCAACAAAGTTCCTCCTTCATTAGTTCCACTCAGCGGTCATGAGGGCACAAGGGCATTTATGATGCATAGAGAAATAGAGAGCAGCATGTGCTATCATCAGTTCAGCCCCAGTTAGATGATGATTCATGGTTAGCAGTTCAGCTCTATTTCTGAGTTTCACATGCACAGTTAGTTAGGGCACTTTGCATGTGGAAAGGATCCATGAATAGATGGGGCACACATGCACACTTGCACTATCTCCTAGTGGGTGCACTTTCCTAGGAATAGATCTTTCATGCAGTTTGAGAGAGCTAATCCCAAGGCCAGGAAGAGATCTAGCACAAAGGTTTATTTCAGTCAAGAACGTGTTGTGCATGTGAATAGATTAGTTGTAATTGATCATAGAATCCCCAATAATGATTCTGTGGCCTGTCATTCTAGCAGTCTCAAAACTTCTCGAAACAACCACTCATAAAGTTTTGAATGGTAATTGCCCCAGTGTAACAATCATCCAAAATATAAAAGAACATGAAAATATTTGTCACAAATTTTTCAAGTACATTGACAACATTTTTTGAAAATTTCCAAGTGCAATGACAACATGTAATCATTATCTACTAATCATGTGATCACTGATCAGTGTCTGAGGCAAGGACAAGTATCTATAAAGTCTAAGTATATAATGCTTCATAAGACAGACCAATCCACATCAATATTGGGAGGTACAAACTATATAGTACATTATTTGATCCCAAATAGTGAATGTGCTCATTACAAAATGATTGTCATAGATTTTTAAATACAATCATAAACCTTGGTGTTTCAAAAACCTCTAATATATGTGAGATACTTCAAGATACTTCAAGTAGCTTTGATATTCAAACTTAAGTCCTACATTAAGGGTTCAATATGGCTTTATAGTATGCATACGATCTTGGAGAACTAAAATTCGGAAAACTGTGATTTTGTCCCCAAATTCTGCAGAATGTCAAAAATTTTAAATTATTACACAGACTACCAAAATATTAGTGTTAATAATCAGTACCACAAATTAAAACATATGAAGCTTTTAGCTAGCAAACAATTAATGAATCTTACAGAATTCAACCTTTTTTTAAATTGAAGAACAAGCAAGATAGAACTCTGAAACATCTGGGAAGAGGTATTCAATAACATTTCCTACATGCATATCTATAGGGACCTCATTTCTGCAGCAGATTTTTTGCCTAAAGAAAGCATTCAGTTGGTTTGGGATCATGGATATTGGTCAAATCGAAGGATGGAGTCACTATGCCTGCAATATTTTCTTCATTATATGATGGATGAAACTTGCCTGACCTAAAACTATGATCTTGCCCATCTGATGTGGTTCCTTGTCATGTCCCCATATTTTTCCATGGTCCATGGGGTAATTTTGGCCTAAGTCACCTAAGCAATAATTCTTTAATTAATGAGCAAGTATGGAAACTACCTTATGGAAGATGCCTAAGGTTGTATTTGGGAATTAAATGGACAAGGAGGGCCCCCCATGCAGTTATTAACCCCATGACTAAGTCCAAGTGATTGACTAATTGAGAAATTAATTAATTGGGAAAATTTTGAGGCATTACACCATAACAATTAATTAATTACTATATAATTAATTAATTGCTAAGTTAAATTATTTCTGAGTTGTATTATTTCCATTTAAATGTTTATTGCTAATAAATGTGCCAAGTGGTTGATGACTTGGCTAGGAAATTTGAATTGGTAAGTGTGCCAAACTTTCCTAAGTGGTAAAGTCTCAGAAAAGCTAAGGAATCTAGTGGAGACAAGTTGGCAAGATGAACCCAGAAAGGAAACTGACAAAAGCTAGCAAAACCAGACAAAAGCAGGAAAGAGGAAAGTAAGGAAAGTGGAAAGATTCAGAAAAGCTTTCTGAAAGAAAATAGAAACAACCAGAAAAGCTACCTAAAGCGCACTTGCCCAAATTCAGTGAAGGAGGTGAAGGAAAGAAAGTTTTGAAAGCTCAGAAGTTGCTATTCTCCTCAAGAAAGGCGCCCTCATGGCTTTGGAGTAGAATGGGAAAGTGGGTAACCTACTCTCATAGGTCACCAAGACAAGAACTTTTTCAGCAGGTCATCATGAAGTTTATAAAAGAATCCAACCAACTCCATTTGACAACTTTTGTCATTTGCAATTTTGGTTTGAGAGCTCTGAGCCTCTCTAGTTGAGTGTTGTGCCTCAACAAGTTTGCTTGGGTTATGTGCCACAAGACTTTGTGAGATATCTAAGAGTGTTGTGCAGGTCCAACAAGTTATATTACAGCCAGTAAGATCCAGTACAGTTCAGCCATGGAGTCTTAATATCATACTGAGGAGGAGGCCACTTTTGGAGAAGAACTGCAGCTAGTTTTGGAGGAGGATCATTAGCAGAAGAAGATAGTTGTAGAGGATCATGCCCAGGACCTCCAATGATCTTTAGAATTTGTTATCATCATATATCAGAGGCTTCCATGTCCATAGGTCGAATTCAGACCTGATATCCCATTCCTCTCATTGCTCCAGTTCATCCAACTAAATTTGGAGGCGTTTCCCCTGATGGAGACATCTATTTGAAGGAGGATGTACCATTGAAGTCTATCAGTAGAAGGAGAAGCCAAATCATACCTATTATCCATATAGGTTTTGATCATTACATCAAGAACAGATCTACTATAAAAATCCTTCTCTCTATTCATCTTCTCCACCAATGTAATGCAATTTATAGCCTGTGAGGCACTATGTTTTGAGAAAGGAGCCACTCAAATAAAGAGAAGAGTTATGTTATGTCTATTTCAATCCATTTCTGTTGTTAATATTATATCAGAGCTGCATAACCTTTCAGAACAGAAAAATCAGTTAATGAAAGTCATTTGTCAAGTTAAATTCCAAGACTAGCTCATTGAGAGGTTTTCCTAGACTAGTTTCATTGTTTTCTTTATAAAATGAAATCTGTGCATCCATTCAACCTCCCGTTTGTTTCAGTAGGTTAATGACTCAATATATTAACCATATCAGCCCTTAAAACCAGAATCTGGAAGCTTCTGCCTTATGTTTGGGAAGCCAGCAAAATTCCTAGCCCGACAATCCCTGCTAAGCACCTGTCACACAAATCTTTCCAAAATTTGTCCAAACTGCTCCAGAATCCTATTGAACATATCCAGCCACTATTTGAATGATATATAAACTATTACTAACTCCCAAAACCCCTACCTGTCTATTATGCATATGCCAGCTACTCAGGAAGCCTCGAAGTAGGCAATGGATTAACTCCATTGCTGAAAAGTGAAAGGTACTAGTACATGGTGCATAGGACATCTCCAATCTGAAATTTGACCTACTGCTGCACCTAACCCCATATAAATTCCAGATTTGAACTTTCATCCCACTATTCTCAGCCTTTAGCCCAGTACACCTCACTTACTCCTTGCACGGTTTGAAGAATTTAGCAGAAAATTGACTAGTGGAGTTTAAAGGAATTTGGAATTGAGTTAATATTCTTGGTAAATTGTTCCTAGGATATTATAGTGGTATCAGAGCACTTTCCTTGGCTCAGCCTATGGAAAGTTTATCTCAGTAGAAAAGTATCTCAACACTATTTTCAAATTGTAGTTGTGAAATTAGTTCCATGTCATGGAAGATTCAGACTTTGAGTTGTATGAGGAGGAAGATTATTTTTATGAAGAGTATGATAATTATGATGACTAGTATGAAGAATACTGCAGACAGTATGAGGAACAGAATCCACAGGAATTACCTTCCACAAGCATCTCCTATGAGATCATGATGGGAAGAAGAGACTATGGTTATTTTGATAGCCCTATTCAGGAAAAAATTGCATGTTCCACAGTCAAAGGTCAACCTCCTCCTATGGAAGACTTAATGAAAGATATGAAAAATTTATTGGATGCATGTGACTTCACAATAATTTTTGGATCCTCTTCAAGAATCTTCATCTTAAGACAACCAAGGATAAACAGGACCCAAAACCCAATCATGAGATTGTTGACAAAATGGAAGAAGAATCTACTGCAAGATTCTATGATGAGGATCTCAAGATCATCTCGGATGATATTGGTATTGTTAGGGGTGTAGAACCATATTTCGGATCAGATCTAAAAGTAGAACATAAATTAGATCCAAAGACACCACATGAGATTCACAAGGAAGTAGAAATTGACCACACATCAGTTAGATGTGAACTAGTAGAATCAGTGGTAGAACAAGGCACCATAACCCCACCCATTGAAGAGAGAAGCATGATGCAAATGTATGGACCACTTTCAGATTTTTGTACTAAATTGTGTCATGATGATGTTGCAGCCACATCAGAAGACAATTACTGGATAAGGGATTCCCTGGATGTTGAGCTTCATATCCTTGGTGATAAGGGTGAATGCAGTGACCAAGCTGAATCACTAGAAGGGTGTTTGCAGGATTCCTACATGGACGAAAGAGAATCTGTTGAGGAATGTTTTAAGTGCGAGGAAGCATCTAAATATGTGTACTCTCACATATATGTGGGGGACATGGAGATTCCCATTGATGAAGGTTTGGTGGGTGCAATATTCATGGGGAAAGAAGAAGTTCTGGCAACAACAAAAACTGAAAATGATGGATGGAAGGCCAAACCACCAACACTCCACCTCATAAGGAGGATAACATGACACCTGGTGAGTTATTAAATTGTGATTTTTATGTGTCATTATTTCAATCTGATATGGAAGCAACTTCTAGTGAAAAGTTCAGAGTGGTTGAGCTCCCTAGTGAAGAGGTTCGGAATTCTGATGTCAAAAAGGAATGCAATGTGAAGGCTAGAATTTTGAGAGAAGATCTTTCTGGTATACCTAGGAGGAATGAGCAATTAATTTGCAGACCAAATTATGTTGTTGAGGACCTAAGAGATGAATATATTGCAGTGGCAATATATGGATCAGATTTCCAAACTTCGAGTGCACTACATAAAATCAATCCGGGGATGGAAAATGAAGAGGAGGAACATCTACAAAAACCTCATCTTCTTGCGGGGCCATTGAAGATGGATGAACAGAAGATCCAAGAGGCCTTGAAAATTCTCCATGACACTCATTCTTTAGTGTCAAGGTTGTGTTGGGAAGCTGCTTTAAGGGAAGATCAATATCTTTTTGCAGCCATGGAGAATATCCATAAACCAATGTACACAATCAAAGGTAATTTCTCACAGTTGATTTCAGATAAAGATCACATGTTTGAGCTTGTTGAATTGTTGTGGGATGCATCATGGCATGATGAAGAAAGCATTTGCAGATATAAAAAAGAGAACTATAAGCTCAATGATGAATTGATGGCCACCCAGTATTCTTTGAGAAGCACTCAAAGTGCCCTCCAAGAATCCAAGATGGAGATGTTGTTGCTTCATGAAAAGTTACAAAGATCCTCCCTACCCTCCTGCACACCATTTAGTCAATTTCATTGGTGTGAAAGAATTCATGATCATAAGGAGGAACCTCATGAGATGGTGGATCATGAGGATCATTTATCTTTACATGTGCTTGAGGAGTGTGCAGAACAGTTTGATGAAAACCAAGCACTTGAATTTTTTCCAAGGGAACTTGAGTTGTTACTTGAAGACAGACACTCTCCCATGGAAGAGTGGGATGAGAGCACCCAGTTTGGGCCAGCTAATAATGGAGAAGTTGCATCCATAATTCTGATCACTGAAGGTTGCAGACATGCAAAGAAGGTTCACAGTTCTTTCCCACATGTCCTAGATTCAACAACACCAATGGGGAATGAATAGTGGGTGAAGAAATTCTTCTGGTTTGTGCCACATGTACAATAGGAGGATCATGATCTGTCCCCATGGGAGATGGATCCTATTGCAGAAGAGATGGCTGATTATAGCTCATATAAACCAGCAAGCAGGATCCCTGATTCACCCACCAGATGGATGGATAGAGGCCTCACTAGAAAAGAAAATATGGAAGGTAAAAAGTTCACTTGTTTCTGCAATAAATTTCTTATTATAACTGACATTGTCTTGAATTGTGAGCAGCAACAAAAGTATATTTTGCAGCCATTTGATGTCACTCATCCACATATGGATTGGGTGAAAGATTACCTGACAAGCATGAAACTTCCTGGCAAATTTTTTTATGCTTATGGTCAAGGGAAGGCAGCTAAGTAGTTGATACTTTGGGATCTGAGCATTCATTGGAGTGACAGATTGCCAAAGGTGACAGAAAATTTTTGGTCCTTGAAGGAGAAACAATGGGATCCAGGAATTCTAGTCAAGTTATCCTAGCTGGGTTGAAAATTTTGTTCATTGCTAGTTCATTTGCAGATATAAATTATAGTGCGGTTTTTCTTCATTTTTTTGAAGGACCAAGTTTAATTTACAAACTGTAAAGTGGATGGGGACAATTACAATCAGAGTGGTGTAGCAGAAGCCTGGTGGAATCCTGACATTGCTTGAGGGAGGAATGTCATGTCCCCATACTTTTCCATGGTCCATGGAGTAATTTTGGCCTAAGCCACCTAGGCAATAATTACTTAATTAATGAGCAAGTATGGAAACTACCTTATGGAAGATGCCTAAGGTTGTATTTGGGAATTAAATGGACAAGGAGGGCCGCCCATGCAGTTACTAACCCCATGACTAAGTCCAAGTGATTGACTAATTGAGAAATTAATTAATTGGGAAAATTTTGAGGCATTACACCATAACAATTAATTAATTACTGGATAATTAATTAATTGCTAAGTTAAATTATTTCTGAGTTGTATTATTTCCATTTAAATGTTTATTGCTAGTAAATGTGCCAAGTGGTTGATGACTTGGCTAGGACATTCGAATTGGTAAGTGAGCCAAACTTTCCTAAGTGGTAAAGTCTCAAAAAAGATAAGGAATCTAGTGGAGACAAATTGGCAAGATGAACCCAAAAAGGAAACTGACAAAAGCTAGCAAAATCAAACAAAAGCAGGAAAGAGGAAAGTAAAGAAAGTGGAAAGATTCAGAAAAGATTTCTGAAAGAAAATAGAAACAACCAGAAAATCTACCTAAAGCGCACTTGCTCAAATTCAGTGAAGGAGGTGAAGGAAAGAAAGTTTTGAAATCTCAGAAGTTGCTATTCTCCTCAAGAAAGGTGCCCTCATGGCTTTGGAGTAGAATGGGAAAGTGGGTAACCTACTCTCACAGGTCACCAAGCCAAGAACTTGCTCAGCAAGTCATCATGAAGTTTATAAAAGAATCCAATCAACTCCATTTGACAACTTTTTCCATTTGCAATTTTGGTTTGAGAGCTCTGAGCCTCTCTAGTTGAGTGTTGTGCCTCAACAAGTTTACTTGGGTGATATGCCCCAAGACTTTGTGAGATAGCTAAGAGTGCTGTGCAGGTCCATCAAGTTATATTACATCCATTAATCTCCAGTACAGTTCAGCCATGGAGTCTTAATATCATACTGAGGAGGAGGCCACTTTTGGAGAAGAACTGCAGCTAATTTTGGAGGAGGATCATTAGCAGAAGAAGATAGTTGTAGAGGATCATGCCCAGGACCTCCAGTGATATCTAGAAGTTGTTATCATCATATATGAGAGGCTTCCATGTTGTTGTGGGAAAAATGCACCTATAGTTTAGGGGAGAAACTACCAACTTACGGTGATAAAGATAGACTTACAAGCATTCTGCAAGTACAACAAATAAATGAAGAGATTAGGGTTTATAGATGTAGGCACCTCATTCAGAAGGTTGATCCTAGATTTGCCTCCCTTGCTCTTCAATGCTTATCCAGTGTTGTAATGCCCAGACCTGCAAAACAACTTGATACCTTTCTCAAATACATTTGACTACATATATAATACTGATATCCATAATATAAAGAGACATCAAACTATAATCAAATAGTAATCAAATCTGAGACACATTAATAGGTCATATTTGGAAAGAGAAGAGCATCTAATCTTTATTAATGAATGAAAGCAAGTACATAAAGTTATACCTTCCTTCAAGCTTGGCACTTCACGAAACCTAGATTCAAGGTCTCCTGCTTCTGTTCTCCAAGGATCCCAACCTCTAAGCAACTGTGCTAAGGTTTACCAAAACTGAAGCACAAGAGAGGGGGATGAGGGTATCCATTCCTCCAGCATAACTTTGTAATTGGGCTTAGTCCTCTCACATGGCCCTTCTACCCTCCTTATATAGTCAGTGAGGAAGAGGAAAAGAAGTTATAACTGCTTAAGAGGTTTCCCAACCAACTTAACTTACTTCGAATTTCGAGATTTTTGACCAAAATAGGGGTGTATACTACTCTACAGTAGACAAATTCGCGTACATATGGAATTGAGCGCTACTTTAATGAAGAGAAAGTCGCGTACACATGCTACTATTTCAACAGTGGAGTCGCGCTCATGTTAAAAAATGGCCAAAAACAGGCTTTTCTGCCCATTTTCAGGAGATGGTTTGGTCTGGAAAAATGTTCCTAAGGGTCATATACATCAAATGGGCCAAGAATGAGGTAATTTCAACCATTTTTAGTGTCCCAAATGACTTCACCATCCACAAATGTCCTGTTGTGTGACTGAAACTTGATCTCAAGAAGTGTCATCATGCGACCAAGGGAAGCAAGTGTCGTCACGGACGGAGAGGTGTCATTTCAAGCTATAACAGATGCCCCCTAATGTATGAGGTCAGAGGGAGTACGGGAAACGATGGATGAAATACATTATAAATAACAAAGAGTTGAATCATGGAGGAATGGAGAAACCAAGAATCATAGGCTCAAATGAAGTACCTGAAAGCAAAAGGCAATGTCAGACAAACTCATCCTTGAGCTAACTGTCCATGTTCAAATGGTGGAACATGACCTCCAAGAGGATACAATAATGATCCAAAATACTGATGCATATATCATGGCCACTAGAATACAAACGTGGATCCATGAGGAACATAAGTGTAAACATAGCCACATAAATACAAGGTGGATCTATGTCAAAACTAGAGAACATAGCCATAGAGAACAAGCTGGATCTATGTCTCATCAAGAGCCCAAAAAGAGTGTGGCTCAGTCTTGCGCAACTTGGGCGATAACATAAATGAGGTGATGCTATCGAGGATCCCAAGGTATTCATCCAAAAAACAACCCAAGGTACAAACCTATCCATGCAAATAAATTAGTTGATGTCGAACATGGGAGATATCATTTGATTACCGGTCATTGATGTATATCGTTAAAAAACGTGAGGATGTCCACCGATAATGAAAATGGAACCCAAGGTACCTAGTACATTCAAGCAAGTGCGAATAGATGGTCTTGCCGTCGAACACTTGAAGAATCCATCGGATAGGAGACATTGATGTATTCCCATCTATCCAATAGCGAGGGAAACTGCCACCAATGGCTGCAATCCCCAAGGTACTAACCGAAACTCTAAACTTCATTCCCAGAGCACAATGAGTTGAAGTCGATGGGAAGAATTCCATTGGAAGGGAGGCCTTAATGCATCCTCCATCATCCAACACGAGGGACACTCAAAAGGTATGAGATGATTTGGAGTAGGACTAAACACATGATGAAACATACTGACACCAAGGAATGGCCGACACATGAGGTCACGGCAACTGCAGAATGGCTGACACAGGTTATATCCTTGAACAGTGAGCACAACATAAGAGTGACTTAGGCAGCTTTGAACACAAAGAGACCACCATGCAAATCTGCAATGTAGGAGACATTAACAGATTCTCCATATGATTGGAAGACTAACCAAACGGAGGAGTAAGAACTCTGAGATCAAGTTTACCCTAAGGCCAAATACTAGAACCCAACTTGTTTGATAGACTCAAAACAGGTGCTTTGTTCAAGGAGATAGTTGACTTGCTGCCATCATATTGAAAGATATTTTAACATTCTTCCCTTCCCTTTCCTTTTTCATTTTTTAACAAGCTTGACAAAGAACTAAAGCATGCTCGACGGTATTTTCATATTTAAGGAGTCTGAAAAAACCTAGAAGAAAACTCCATACACCTATCCATGGATTTTATATCGAGCCTGGATTGGTCTGTGCTCGGTGGTGTTTTCTTGCTTATAGAGTTGACAAACTTAAACAGTCCTCTATACACCTATCCGTGGATTTTATATCGAGCCCGGATTGGTATGTGCTCGGTGGTGTTTTCTTGTTTATAGAGTTGAAAAACTTAAACAGTCCTCTATCAACCATCTTGTGGATTTCACATCGAGCCCGAGTAGGTGAATGCTCGCTTGGTGTTTTCACATTTCGAGAGTCTGAAAACCCTAAAGATGACTCCAAAGGTCCTTTTTTGTAAAGTTAGTCTCCTTCCCCTAAAAAGTGTAAAATGATGGAAGAAGAAATCTTCTAGCGCATACAAGAGTATACCTAGAGTATACCTTTTCCATAAATTATCCACCAACACCCGGAAAAGGGGTAATTTTATACCTAAGTGGATGTCGGTTCAGTTATTTTAACAAGCCCGAAAAGACAACTATGCTCAGCAAAATTTTCCTATTTAAGGAGTCTGAAAAGGGCTTAAAAGAACTACATAGGGATCTTTTCTGTAAAGGTTTAACGAGTCTGGAAAAGTAAACTCATGACCTCCTTACTGTTTTTAATGAGCTCAAAGGAGATACAGAAAATGCTCATAACTTCCTTACTATTTTTAATGAGCTCGAAGTGAGGATGAAAGAAATGCTCATAGCCTCCTTACTGTTTTTAACGAGCTCGAAGTGAAGGTAGAAGAATGCTCGTAACCTACTTACTGTTTTTAACGAGCTTGAAGTAAAAGAAGAACGCTCGAAACCTATTTACTGTTTTTAATGAGCTCGAAGTAAAAGAAGAATGCTCGAAACCTACTTACTGTTTTTAACGAGCTCGAAGTGAAGGCAGAAGAATGCTCGAAATCTACTTACTGTTTTTAATGAGCTCGAAGTAAAGGTAGAAGAATGCTCGAAATGGGAGGAGACGAGTGTCAGGGACATGCAAAACTAGCTCCAAGCGCATGGAACAAAGCTATGCCTAATGCAAGGAACATTAGCAAGATAAGGACACTCAGGGTGTGTCTCCTCCAGGTAAAAGGTGTCAAATTGCAAAGGCAAAATGATACAAGGTTTAGTGGAAATGAGATCAGAGATGGAGGCTTATATAATGAGCTAAAAGCATGGAAGCCGGCATCAGGCTCATTAGCGCAAGCGAGATCATAACAGATGCACATACAACTTGAACATAAAGATGGGAGCCTTATCAAGGATGGCCAGAAATAGATGAGGAAGAAATATATGAGGCTTCTTCTCAAAGTCATGGTAAATCTAAAAAGGCTCCCAATCCTATGAGAAAAACTCAGCATGGGCACCAGAATGGCATAAGGGTGCTGACTAGGGTGACCCATGTTAGGTAGGCTCTGCTGTTAGACTGGTGCACGATGCATAAAGAGATGGCTAACACACCAATATCCAACAGGTTTGACCCTATGGCAAATTCAGATGGCAAAAGGTTCAAATGCAACATAACAGCGGGGAAGCCTAAACCTATATGCAAGGTTCCAAATATACCTGACATGGTCGCTTAAGGTGTCGAAAAGGACTAGTAAGCAAGTATACATCTAGCTAAGAATCCTGTCTCCAAGAAACATCAGTACCAAGATCATATCTAAAACATATGTAAAGAAAGACCCGATACAAGTCACTGTGGTAGAAATACTTTCAACTTCACTATTATCAACAATAGGCATAAACAAGGCAGAGTTTTCAAATGAAGACTCTATGGTACCCAAGCCCGAGGACTTACAATCAACAAGATCAATTTCAGGATGAAGATCAAAGTTGAAGGACATGATGGAATCTGTAGAAACAAATTCATCATCACAGGAGTTGAAAATTCTAGAAGCATAATCAAACTCAGCAGGAACACCGATTTGCGGATCTATAGGAGAGTCCAAAGATTCAACAGTAGGAAGATCAGACTTTAAGGTCAAACTGGGGCTGGACATAACTGCGACTGGATCAACATCCAAATTAATGGTAGACTGTACTATGGACTCTAGGAAAACTTCATCGGAAGGAAGCATATCATTCCAGATAGAACACATATCTAAACATTCAGATGGAGGTGTCACTTGGTCAAAAGCTGGGACCAAGTCCCGAGAAGGTAAGCATGAACTCAGAGACTTCTTCTCAGTAGCAATTGAACTCAAGGAACAATATGCCACATAAGTCCCATGTGACATAGTAGTGCCTAATGACGAGGGATCTGACTGGTCTACAGTTGGGTAATAAGGAGGATCAACGAATGCAAGCTGGTCGATAGTGACGATGCTTTCGTTATGAGGTAAATGCATCACACGAAAGAGTGTAGACACCACAGCATGCATAGCATAAACGTAATCACGCCCGAGGATCATATCAAAGTCCACAGGGTCCTTTAAAACCATAAAATCAACTAAGACTATTTTTCCACCCAAGGTAACAGGTTCCTGACGGAGGAATCCGATCGGTTCACTAGGTCTTCTATCAAAAGTCAATGGCCAATTAATAGCTGGAATAACATTAGGGAAACCCAAATCTCTCCAAGCATAAGCGGATAAGATGCTAACAGAAGCACCTTCATCAACAATGCATCGATCAACTGTATGGTTCCCGATATCAACCTTTATTTGGAAAGGTGTCGAAGAAGGAAGACGAGGCTCAACTAGACTATTCCAATCAAAGGAAACAATCCTAGGGCTTGGTAGGGGTTCACATGGCACAGATGAAGTGCCCCCTTTTTTAGGAATATGCAAACTGGTAATGCAGAAGACTTCAGTAGTAGGTGCATCAATCTCTGAAGGACTGATGGGATCTGTCGAAGATTGCATCGATTCGATCACTTCACTCTCTGAAGGAAGAGTGGGGTCGACCAAAGATTGCATTGGTTCAACCACTTTATCAACCAAAGGTTGATCTGACTATAGGGAATCTATAGACAACTTAGGAATAGAGGTTCCTTCAGACATGGACCACACTCTTCTTGCCTCTAGATTGGCAGGGCATCGGTGAGTAAGGTGATCTCCCTTACAAAGTTTACAGGGGAACTTTGGTTTCCGTCCTATACGTTTAGACTCCTTTACTACATCAGTACTCTCAGCATGACTAACATTGGCTGATAGCTTGCCCCCAGCATGACTCACAGAGGCCGGTTGCTCAGAAGCATCAGACTTTTGAACTAAGGACCACACTTTTTGCACTTCTTGAAGTACAGGGCACAAGTAAGTAAGGTGATATCCCTCGCAAAACTTACAAGGGAACTTAAGCTTCTGTTTGTTTGGTTTGTCGACAATGTCAACTCCCTCAGCATGACTTGCAATGGCTGATCTGGTGTCTCCAATATGACTCATAGGAACTGGTGACTTGTCATTGATATGACTAGCAGTGATCAATGACGTGTCCTCAACATGATTGACAGTGGTTGAAGACAAACTTTCAGTATGATTTTCAGTGACTAAAAGTTTTCTCCCAGCATGACCTCCAAAGGCTGGGTAGGTGCCCCCTGCATGACTTATAGAGGCAGGGTGCTTGCCCCCAGCATGAATTGCAGAGGCTGGGTTGCTGCCCCCTTGTTTTGGCATCTTCTTCCTATTCTTCCCCCGTCTATTCCTTTTAGACTGCTGGTTACTAGTATTGCTACTTTCGCCACATGAGGTAGAAGGAGGAGGAGAAGATGTTACTGGCAAAGGAGGCACAGGGTTCTGATGCTTTTGATTTGAGGTGCTCACAAAAGAAGCGTCAGGAGCATACAAGGCATTCGGAGTGGAAAACAACCAAACTGGTAGCCCTATGGTGAATCCAGGAAGACTCAGAGTAGCCATTAAGGGAGCACCAATGTTTCCAATGAATGGAATAGCATAAGGATCCCCTGGAACAGGGGTACCTTGATTGGCACTCGCCGGAATGCTAGACATAGTTTCCTGCTCAAATGAACAAGAAGTTCTCTAAGGCAAACTAAAACAAGTAGCACAAAGAGCACACCACTAAAAAAGGTCCTAGGTAAATCAAACCAGGAAAACAGATGCCTTTCGGAGAAGAGTCTGGGATGATGAGGGCCCAAAACAGATCAACGAAGGATGAAGAACAGTTACCCGGGGTCCACAATACGATGACTAAGGGTGCAAGTGCTGGAATCACCCAACCACCCTCCCAAAGACCTGCAAAAGATTTCCTCCCATGTCTGTCCTAGGTACAGTAGATATACCCTCCGCTGTTACCTGTGTATGAACCTATGGTCAGATACTAAGGATACCACAACACTGAAAACTCCTAGGGGAACAGTCACCGATCGAATCAGAAGGCGTGGGTAGGGTAACTAAGCCCGAAACTCGAAAGAGTCCCCAAACGTGATCCAATCCTAGCGTATGCTTGAAACAGAAAGTAGGAGGAGTATTCCCAACAATCTGATCTCGCAATGACCTACTGCATAGATCCCAGGAAAGCTTTGAGTGAAATGGATTTACCTATGATAGTCAAACTACGATTTTTGCGTAATGTGTGATCTTGGGTGGTTTAAGGTGTTTTAAACCCAAGATCCTAACCAAGACTAGTTGGTGTAGTGTAACCTAGAAAAGAAAATGTTGCTAGTACATTTTATTAAAGTTCATTTTAAAGGTTACTTGCTTACTCAAAAAGGTAGTGGGTGTGTGAGAGTGGTTATAATAGAGATAGAGTACTGAAAATGAAATATTTACCACCAAACAAATCTTTTTCTTTTCAATGCAAGTCTTAAAATTTTGATCTAGAATGCATATGCAAATGCAATTTTTAATATTTCAAATGCAAAAAAGGTAAAAATAAAGTCTAAATGTACAAAATTAAACTAAAAACCTAAGAATGCAGCTACTCAAGCAAATAGGTATGCAAAAGAAAACTTGTTCTTTTTGATGCAAAGCATTCTAAAATCTTTTAAGCCACTTGCAAGGTACTCTATTCAGAAAATGAATCAAAATTCTTTATGCTTTCAAAGGTAAGAAACAAAACTGAAACTAACCTCTTATCAAAGCAAAGCAAAGAAACTTTCAGGTTCTCTTTATTGAAGCAGTAAAAGCTACCAAATATGACTTTCAAATTCTTATAGATGTAAGCATGCCAAGCATTGGGAAAAGAGTACAAAAACTACTTTTAGACCCAAACGAAGCAAATGACCTATGAAGAAGTATGGTTTGGTAAGGTCAGGTCTGCACATAAACAATGCAAACAAGATCTTGAGCAACAGCCAAAACACTTGAGCTTTCACTACAAAAGAAAAACTAAAAGCATAAGGGAGGATAAGAAACCAACCTAAAAGAGAAATTTCACTCAAATAGATACAAACAGGGTCAAGAATACTCAAGAGGTTTCAAATCCAATGGAAATGGGGCAAGCAAGTTCAGTCAGACTCAAATTAGGGTACAAAACACCAAACGGGTCCACAACCCCCCAACTTGGGTCAACAAGCCCCAAAACTTTCCAAACAAGCCCAAATTGATCAAAAGAGGTTCAAATCATGAATGTAGGATCAGTACAAGGATGGGAGACCACTTACAGGGGTTTAACTCAGACCTAGGGTCATCAGAGACCCCAAAAAATGCAGCCACAACCCCCAGATTTGGGTCCACAACCCAAAAACTCAAAAAAAATCAAACCCATATTTTGAGCGCTACTATGTATGAAGGAAACTAGCGCCCATAGCAGTATGGGTGCTACTGTGCAGAGGAAAAGTAGCATATGGGCGCTACTGTGTTGTACAAACAGTAGCGTACAGGTAGAAAAAGTTTGAAAAATGGGCTTAAAACCCCCACACTTGGGTCCACAAGGGTTTGCAAGGGCTAGGAAGGGTCTGTAAAAGCCAAGGAGGGTCAAACAGAACCTACTAACTGATCCTAATCAAGAAAATGAACAAAGACCATCAAACAAGACTAAAGAAATGACCTTGGATACCCCTAAGCAGTTAGGCTTTCCCCAGCGGAGTCGCCATTCTGCTGTGGGGAAAATGCAACTATAGTTCAGGGGAGAAACTACCAACTTACGGTGATAAAGATAGACTTACAAGCATATATAATACTGATATCCATAGTATAAAGAGACATCAAACTATAATCAAATACTAATCAAATCTGAGACACATTAATAGGTCATATTTGGAAAGAGAAGAACGTCTGATCTTTATTAATGAATGAAAGCAAGTACATAAAGTTATACCTTCCTTCAAGCTTGGCACTTCATGAAACCTAGATTCAAGGTCTCCTGCTTCTGTTCTCCAAGGATCCCAACCTCTAAGCAATTGTGCTAGGGTTTACCAAAATTGAAGCACAAGAGAGGGGGATGAGGGTATCCATTCCTCCAGCATAACTATGTAATTGGGCTTAGTCCTCTCACATGGCCCTTCTACCCTCCTTATATAGTCTGTGAGGAAGAGGAAAAGAAGTTATAATCGCTTAAGAGGTTTCCCAACCAACTTAACTTACTTCGAATTTTGAGATTTTTGACCAAAACATGGGTGTACGCTACTCTACAGTAGACAAAGTCGCGTACATATGGAATTGAGCGCTACTTTAATGAAGCAAAAGTCGCGTACACACGCTACTATTTCAACAGTGGAGTCGCGCTCATGTTAAGAAATGGCCAAAAACAGGCTTTTCTGCTCATTTTCAGGAGATGGTTTGGTCTGGAAAAATGTTCCTAAGGGTCATATACATCAAATGGGCCAAGAATGAGGTAATTTCAACCATTTTTAGTGTCCCAAATGACTCCTCCATCCACAAATGTCCTGTTGTGTGACTGAAACTTGATCTCAAGAAGTGTCGTCATGCGACCAAGGGAAGCAAGTGTCGTCACGGATGGAGAGGTGTCATTTCAAGCTATAACACATGTCCATAGGTCGAATTCAGACCTGATCTCCCATTCCTCTCATTGCTCCAGTTCGTCCAGCTAAATTTGGAGGCATTTCCCTTGATGGAGACATCTATTTGAAGGAGGACGTACCAGTGAAGTCTATCAGCAGAAGGAGAATCCAAATCATACCTATTATCCATATAGGTTCTGATCATTACATCAAGAATAGATCTACTGTAAAACGCCTTCTCTCTATTCATCTTCTCCACCAATGTTATGCAATTTATAGCCTGTGAGGCACTATGTTTTGAGAAAGGAGCCACTGAAATAAAAACAAGAGTTATATTATGTCTATTTCGATCCATTACTGTTGTTAATATTATATTAGAGCTGCATAAACTTTTAGAACAGAAAAATCAGTTAATGGAAGTCATTTGTCAAGTTAAATTCCAAGACTAGCTCATTGAGAGGTTTTTCTAGACTAGTTTCACTGTTTTCTTTATAAAATGCATCTGTGCATCCATTCAACCTCCCATTTGTTGTATTAGGTTAATGACTCAATATATTAACCATATCAGCCCTTAAAACCAGAATCTGGTAGCTTCTGCCTTATGTTTGGGAAGCCAACAAAATTCCTAGCCCGACAATCCCCGCTAAACACCTGTCACACAAATCTTTCCAAACTTTGTCCAACCTGCTCCAGAATCCTCCTGAACATATCCAGCCACCATTGGACTGATATATACACTGTTACTAACTCCCATAACCCCTGTCTGTCTAGTATGCATTTTCCAGCTACTCAGGAAGCCTCGAAGTAGGCAATGGATTAACTCCATTGCTGAAAAGTGAAAGGTACTGGTACATGGTGCATAAGACATCTCCGATCTGCACTTTGACCTGCTGCTGCACCTAACCCCATATAAATTCTAGAATTGAACTTTCATCCCACTATTCTCAACCTTTAGCCCAGTACACCTCACTTACTCCTTGCACGGTTTGAAGAGTTTAGCAGAAAATTGACTAGTGGAGTTTAAAGGAATTTGGAATTGAGTTAATATTCTTGGTAAATTGTTCCTAGTATATTACATTCCTCATTAAGGATTGCTGATATTTTTACTTATTATATGTGTAAAAATTGGACGGTGGATGTCTTTTTTGTGAATGGTTTCATGGACATTTTTTATGATTTTTTAAAGAGACTGTAGATGACAGGTATTTTTGGACAGTTATGATAGTTTGGAAAAAAAGGGGATTTTTTGAACAGTTCTGGAAGGAGTTACGAGAGTGCTTGCAAGCATATTTTATTAAAAGGAAGTTTATCTAATGAGACATACCCCATATGGATTTCTCGAATACAGTATGCATATGCAAAATGTAATCTTCTCTCTCTCGGAATAGAAATTACAGTTTTTTCCAAGGAAATGAAAAGAACTGGGTTACTTGTAAATAACAAACCGGATTCAAACATATAACCCAGAACCCATAAGTGGTAAACCCAATTCAATAATACATAAACAAATATTTAATAATGAAATAATAATCCAATAAATGAATAAATGATGAATGTGAAATAGGATAGCGTGGCCGTGCTTCTCAAGGCATCTTTAAAATCCCAGTCTCAACATTATTTGAATTCTAAGATTTTATATCCTACAGGCAAGTAAAATCGGTATGCTGAACTTTGGCAGGGTACGTTAGGGTGAGCAAAGGTTATGCATCAAACAATTCACTCATATAAGATTTGTTGCAAAGAATGCATTGGATTTTATCTCCACCAAGGTCTATAGAAAATTACTAGTAAAGTTTTCCTTGTTCATTTAAGATGTTTTAATTTCTAAGAATTTGTGAAAATAATTGGTTTACATTTACTTTTGTATTTATGAGGAATAATTACAAAAAACACATAAATTCCTCAAAAGACATGTTATTACCATGTTGTCATTTCCTTTCTTGTTGTTGAGATGGAGACTGGCATTCTGTTGCAGAAAGGTGCCAAACCACAAGTTGAAGTTAAAGGATGGGTCCATCATAGGAACCCCCTTGTTCCAAGGTTGTCACAACAATTAAAACCCCCCAGTAAAAAGTTATTAAGTAGACTCGAGAATAGTTAAAGGTTTGAAGTATTTTAATAGAGAAGGATGGCATTATTTTTGGTTTTTCAAAATATGGTTTCAGTTTTCTAGGACCTTGTTTGTCCATCTTGTTTCATCTTGTATAACCTACAATTAGTTCAATTTCATTTTCTAAAAGAGAACATCACTTTTTTTTCATGTAAACATGTTTGGTAGAGTTTAACAACAACAAAAAACCCACTTGTATCCTTTGCATAGCATCAAAATGCAATAAATAAATATTCTTCAAGCTCCAATTTGTTCAAATGACAAGTTGCAACAATGAATTTTCCATAACCAATCAAATTGCTATTCTCTACATGAGCTTTCCATGCCAATCAAACAAGTTACAAGCACAAATAATTTGGTATTAGAGTATGATAGTTTACTTGGTTGCTCCGGGTTGTTCACCATTCTACTGTAGCATGTTGAGCAGGGATTACTTGGCTATAGAGATGGCACACCATTGTGAGCAGAATATTCCTTGGCTCAAGAAGAGGACACAACCATAATGAACACATTCAGCAGCAACAGACTTAGTGCAGAATATAGACAGTTGAGATTCCTTGCCTCAGTTCCTATGCATAACATAGAGGAAAGTGGAGTGAAGATACCTACAGTGGATGTACTCTTTTAGTACCTTTGACTTTTTTTGTCGTCATTTTTTGGATATTAATAAAATTATATTATCTTACCTTGCAAACCAACAAATTTCTCTATTTGCACATATATACATAAAGAAACAAGCAAACAATGCACAAACAAATTTTCATTATAAGCTATGAAAATATATAGATTGTGCCTTGTTTCCCCTCAATAGAAGAAACCTCCTACCTCACAAGCCGATTACTAAAGTATCCCTTTAAGGTTCTTTTGTAAATGACTTTGATAACAATATATTATATAAGATAATACTTACAAGATATTTCTAAGACACTCATGATGTTCAAGGTGGCAATGAATCCTCACATTATATCAGTAGATGAGGATTTGAAAATGATGCCACATAAGTGAAGGTGAGAATTGCAATCTGCTAACATGGTTATTCACAATGTTGTATTCTGAAACATTCTTGATTGAAACCTTCGCCTAATGAATGTGAATAACCTGCTATGTTTACTTTTTGCATTCTTCAATTTGGAAACGGGTTGAGATTTAAATTGTTCTTTGCAATATTATGAAGGTGCAAAAGTTTTTAGCTATGGCAACAAATTTAATGTTTTATGGTTTGTAATGTAGGAAAAAATGAATGAAAGTCTTGAAGATATGTTGAATCCTGAGAAGCTTCAATAGTATGCTATACAATATAAAAAAAAAGAATCTCATGGGGACAATATCCAACATGCACTAGGTACGAAGATCTACATTATCCATTCAACCTATGAGTAAGAATTACTCCCTACTCTGTTGATTGCAGCTACACTTCTGTCTAGAATTTGTTTCTTCACTTACTCTCATCCACTTTCTACAGTTTTCAACTTTTCTCCCTCGTAATAACCTACCTGTACACCCAGGTCTTGTTATTTCATTTTATGTTGTTTCCATACTCTTTTCATTTCTCATCCACGGGGGACTCTTTTACCTTCTCTATTTTTGTATAGGATTCACATGATGGCTATAATCTCTAATCACTTTGACCTAATTTGGTCTCTACATGACATTAATATAAATTTCATTTCTCTTCTCAAGGATTTACATCCTATCATTAATGTGTATCATTATTCATGATATCAATGTGATCATATCTAGTCCATATGGTTTATGCTTAGTACTAGATTAAATCACATAATAGAAGGTGCAAGAGAATTTCAACACAATTTGTAAAAGATATATGAATGAGCCAATTAACTAAAACCTAGTATTGTTTTAGAAATTGAATTTTAATCACAAAAATGAATGAAACATCATACTATGGAATAGGTTCCAAATATTGTGAATATTGTGTGGTGGAAAAATCCCATATCATGATTTAATTTTCTTATATGACTTTCGAGATTTCTCGGTATGGAAGTCTAAAGAATGCTTTGATAAAACAATTATGAGTCATCCTTGTCTGGGTGTACTAAACATTTTCTGGTTAAGCTACCTCTTAGTGAAATGGATTAGAATATTTTAACATCCAGTGAGAAACTAGTCTCTACAACTCTACAAATATGATATAGTTCTTCTAGTCTACACTCTCTCTTGAGAAGATTCCTAGCCTTGAAATGGCCTTGTTCATAAAATCGGGAGAAGATCGTACCAGCTAATTTCACAAATTATGGGGAATCAAAGACAGATAACACAAGATAGAGAAATGTTCAAAAAATAAACAAATGTTGAAACAAATTACAATTATTTCATTCTCTTGAAGTGAAAGATAATAGATCCATTGTAGACTCAAAACACCTATGTAGTCTTGGAAATCTTCTGACAAAGTTTCTCGATCATAAAACTGTTTTTTATGACTTGTCATCATTATGTAATAGCTCCAATAGACCAATTCGTAGGAAGTGCTATTGACCGATCCATTGATTTAATAAAAAGTAGGTTAATCCCTTTTGGAAAGCTCACATATATCCTATGAAGCACTTAAAGGGTGATGAGAGTTTAACAATTGTTCTAAAGTAATTTCAGGACATCTAATTCGACCTCTAATTTGATTTGTCATTGATGAGTAACTTCTTAACTAAACCTTAAAAAATTTACAGCGGAATTCCATGCCATAAAGACGAGGAATTTCCCATGCTCTAAACCCTCAAAATCCTTATTGCCATACTTCCTTCTTATTAAGGAAGTCGGCACTACTTAGTCACAAAATCTTTTTCCATGAATCCAAATCCAAATACATTCTCGGTTTCCATTTTCCCTTTAATATTTTTTCTAGATAACAAGAGGATTCATGTTTTCCCAAATAAGAGCAATAGTTATGAATTCAGTGAAAATTATTTTTCTGGTAAATATGCATATCCTTGTGCTGCAAGTTTGAAGAGAAGGCGAGTGACGATAAATTTGCAGGTATATTGAAAGAAAAATGAGAATAAATGTCAACCTGGGTTTTGGAGGATGATATGAAGATGGAAGATATTATATATATTAGTTTTGAAAATGAGTTACAGTGGGCAAAAAAATTAACCTTTTCACGTTTGTTAAAATCCTTGGTCATTTCATTGGGTCAAGCTGTGTGAGTTCAGCGTTCTCTCATTTTCTCTGGCTAGTAGGGCTTCCACGTCTCCTTCTACGAGCTACAAAGTCAAGCTATTTGAGTATGATTTCCCCGACCATATCCTTTGCACAATGTGTGGATCCCTGGCTTGGTCCTCACCATTACCTTCACCTTGTTTGATTTAGGGTTTGTGTGATGTTTTGCTAACTGTTGGAGTAGCCAAGTATGGAAACATTGGTATCTTTCGATCGTTTAGGTTTTAAGTTGATAACGTTTTCTTTCTTCCCTCTCCTTCCTGCCAATGGCTGCTTGTCTCTTCTCTGGCCTGTCCAACACTCTAGGATTTCCTGTGCTTATTCTATGTGCCAGGTTTTAGGTTTTAGTTACCTAGTCTACCTACTTTGTAACACCTATCTTCTCTTGTTGGTGGGTCTGTCCTATTTGTAGCAGCATTTATTACTCTCACATCATTTCGACGAGCGTTCCCTCTTTTGCCTAGGGTTTCTTGGATATTCCAATCGTGTTGGGATCCTCTTCGTTCATTCTCTCAACGGTGTTCTCTGCTCACCCCTGCGTACTGTGTGTTCCTGCTGAGTCTCTTCCCATTGCTGTCATTCAGAGCATATCCACTTGGTCTAGGGCTTGTATGGAATGCTTTCTCATGCCAATGGTGTCCTCTCTGTCATTTTTGCATTTTGTAATGCATATCATTTCCAAGTTTTCGTTGGATTGTCATGTCCCATTTCCGGTCTACAACCTCCCTGCCAATATTTGGGCCTCGACTACAATATCACATGTGTGGCTTCTACTCCAACAATTCGTGGGCAGCGATAGGGTTAGGTTTAAGAGCCCCGTCAAAAGATTCTTTTGTTTATAACTTCCTTTGGGATTCGAAATGGGGCTTTAGTGACCATAAGGGAAAGCAAGAATAAGTTTATATTCACGGAGAAGGTTTTAATCTTTATATATATATTCTTTTAATGAAATAAGGGAAGGAGATAAATAAAGGGAGAGGCATAGTTAGGGAAAGGGATTAAATGGGAAAGAAGGATTTCGAAGCTCATAAATAAAAGGGTAAAAGATTATTATATAGGAAAAAATATCTTATAATTATTTCAATAGATAATATATAAAAGTCGAGGGTTTTTTAATAATGTGAAAAAGGGAATAAGGGATTCCTTTTGTATTTTAAAAGAATAGGGATATTGGTGATGTATAAGGTGCTCAAGGAATAATTTGAATTCTAAGACATGGGTATGATAGCCATACCAATGGTAGGAAAAACTGGTGAGTTTAAGAGGACACGACTTTGGCGGCAATTTTATTGACAAGATACAATTTACTCTAGCTTGCCGAAATTTTGACTTAGTGTCAAAATGGTCAAGTGGTAGCTATTTTTGCCAAACAAAATATGAGCAAAACTAGGGAGACAAGCCAAATGCAATGGTGTGAAACTCATGACATGACAATAGGCATGGAGAAAGAAGATGAATCTCCCTGAATATCACAATGGAGAAGGTAAATTCTTGAAGCAATAAAAGACCATCTTGATTTCCTTCATTTTATTTTAGGTAGGCAAATCAAAGCAGCTTGACTTCTTGTTTCTTTATCCCCTCACTGAAACATTTCCTAATGTTTATATTGAACTTATTATTATTTTGAAAAATAAAAATAGTTTTGTGAATTTTTAAATTTGATGATCTGAAGTTTTTCATTTGGCTAGAAAATTATGATGAGACTTAATAGCGCAAAGGAATCATTTCTTTTGTTTTTCATAGTAAAAAATTATTTAAAAAAAACTAAAGTTTTAAATTTTATGAATTCGTGTATGGAAATATTTATATTTATGTTGTTGTTTTTTATGTGAGCAGTAATAATAATAATCTACTTTTAAGGTCACAACCAAGCCACATATTAATTTGGTGTATGAAACTTTAACAGACTGTCGAGATGGTCAAACGACGATGGTTTTGTTGAAACACAATATGAACACAACCAGTACAACAAGCTAAATGGAGTGACACTAAATTCAAGACATGACAATTCCAAAAGGGAAAGATGACAAATATCTAAGACTCGACTCAACCACATGTACTACAAGAACTCATCTATCACTTGATAAACTATATGCAAGACATGATGTATTATCTAGATATCAACTCACCACACCCAAGGCACTAATTAGTAGAGAAACCCCTAAATGAGCATCTCAATGATTCTCCTATCATCTAACACAATAGGTATCGGGATGGCCTCAAAGAAATGATCCCTTAGAAGACATGTATTGAAAAATAATCCAAGTTGTGTACTCTTAATGTTACAATTTACTAAATTTTAACACTGCAGATGGATTCGGAGACCCCCTTCTTTTAACACTGCAGATGGATTCGGAGACCCGCTAGAAGGGGGTCTCCGAATCCATCTGCAGTGTTAAAATTTAGTAAATTGTACAAATTCATTATCAAAATTATAATTTTCCATTGCCGGAATGACACAACTAAAAATGACCACAAAAACGACCAATTGTTATGTGGCCATTTTTAGTTTAGTTCTTATCTCTTGACCAAATCGGTCATTTATCTTGGTCATTTTTAGTTTAGTTCTTATCCCATGACCAAATTGGTCATTTTTAGTAAATTCACTTAAAATTTCTTAATTTTGGTCATTTATCCCTTGAAAAAGCTGTGGTGACCAAATTTTTTGGTCGCTTGGTCACTTATCTCTCATTTTGTACTAGTGTTCTATCATTCAAAAGGACATGGTTATACATGTATGAATAAAAGGTAAGTATAAAGACTCATTTTTTACCATATGTGTTGTAGGTATGTCCGATGGATGTGAGGAAACATCTCTGTTCAGCATGAATTTCTAGAAGTTGTGAACCTTTATTCTTTGATCCGCTAGTTGTGGGTGAGTTTTGATGCCATACTAAGAAATTTTGGGACAGTTTTCACATGTTTTTGAATTTTACAAACATTTTCATTGTTTTTATGAAATGTTTTGGGTTTTATCTTGAAGAAAAGAAACAAAAAGAGAAAAGTATTTACACTATTCTTTTTGGTGTGTGCAAAGTTACACACTTTTTGGCTTATGGTGTAAGATAGTTTATTTTGGCTTTTACTTATGTCCTTAAATGATGTGTTCAATTAAATTGCCATGAATAATGTACATGCTTGCTTTTTGGTATGATGTTAATTACTTAGATGCCAATCAAGTATGTATTTGGCTAAGGAATCAGCCAAACTATTCATACTTCTAGGAACGTGAATTTATTCAATGAACTCCAATTGACGTTCTAAAAGACGCACTCGTAGAAAATTTCTAAACAGTGTAGGATTTCAAGCCTGATACTAACCATTTAACTAAGATACAACTAATTCCAAGTCCAATTTGACTATTATTCGTCAAATTCCAAGGGTGATAGCCTCGACAAGAAGCTCAATGACTACGTTATATTCTGCAACGTTGTTGGTTGCAGATCCGAGAAAACTTCCTCCTGAACTAAAAAATTCGTCATTAGGTGTGAAATCACCCATGCAGATGAAGCAATGTTCCGAGAACTACGGCTGGCGCCATCCGCATATCCCAAATATGTGAAGGGTTCTTGTGCCATCTTCCAAAGTGACAATGCCAACAAGATAAGTGTGTGCCCGAAATAACTAATGTACAAAAGTTTATACAAAGAATACAACATAATACAACAAGTATGGTGAGGCATCAGTGCCTATGCGAAGTATTTCTTCAGATAGAGACCATTTCTGATCTCCGACATAGGTTCCCCATCATAATTGATCAATTCATAAGATCCTCTCTTTAACACGGTTTTGAATACAAGTGGGCCAAACCATTTTGGAATAAATTTCCCTTCTCCAATTTTGTCTTGGGTTTGGTCATAAACTAAAACCAAGTCTCCTTCAGAGAAGACTCGGGGGCGAGCTGATTTGTCATATTGTGTTTTGACCCTTTTCTTTTGTGCTTCTACATTTAGAGAAGCTTCCCTTCTAGTTTCATCCAAAGAATGAAGATGGAGAATCCTTTATTCTTCTGCAGAAGTGTTAGGTAGGAGTTCGACTGCTATTTTTAATGATGGGATTTCATATTCAATTGGAAACAAAGCTTCGTCTCCATAAACCAATTGGAAAGGAGTGAATCCAGTTGTAGTTTTAGCAGTGGTACGGTAATCCCAAAGAGTGGTAAACAACATCAAGTGCCAGTTAGTTTTGTTCTTATCAATCGTCCTCTGCAACATAGTTTTCAAAACCTTGTTGATGGCTTCGACTTGTCCGTTATCTTTAGGGTAATATGGCAAGGAAAATTCCTGCCGCAATCCTAACCGGTTGGTAAGTTCATCCATAAAGGGATTCCTAAAATTACTTATGTTATCAGTAGTGATCTCTTTGGGTACACCAAACCTTGATATCACGTGATTGAATAGGAAATATGCTGCAGTTTTACCCATGCAGTTGAATGTAGGCATCGCCTCAGCCAACTTAGTGAAGTAGTCCACTGCTACGATGATGTAGTGGTGGCCATCAGCTGAAGGCTGGTTGATTGTCATAAAATCAATGGCCCATTTGAAAATGAACCCACGGTTACTACAAGGTGTAATGGAGCAGGATGTGCGTACATTTTTCTTGTGTAGATTTGGCAAGGGTGACACTTTTTAACTGTATTGATGCAATATTTGAATATTGTAGGCCAAAAGTATCCTGCACGCAAGATTTTATGGGCAGTTGCCAACCCAAAAAGATGACCACCACATGCCCCCAACATGGCAATCATTCAAAATTTGTCCAGCTTCCTTGTGTACTAAACAATGCCTTAAGATCATCTCTACTCCTCGACGGTACAAAGTATCCCCTATGATGAGGTATCTTCATGCTTGGTGTCAAATGTGACACCGTTCAATACTAGAAAATTGAGTATCAATCCTTTGGTTTTGGAGATATGTGATAAATGTTCCATACCAAGGATCCGAAGTTGCAATGAGGAATACATGTTCACCTGCCCAAGTTTCAACAGATATAGTATCCTCCTTCTCAGAGGGTAACTCGAACATTAGTTCAACAAATGCCAACGATTTCTTGGATTTATCATTTTTGAACTCGAGATCAAATTCTTGCAAAATTACAATCCATTTTGAATATTTTCCACCAATGATATGGTGGGACAAAATGTGTTTCATGGGGTTCATTTCAGCCACTATGGTCTTTTTTCTTGGAAGTATATAATGTGTAAGTTGTTGGACAACGTGAACTGCTGCCAAGGCCAACTTCTCAACCTGGGAATATCTCAATTTGGGACCAGCAAGGCCCTTATTGAGATAGTAAATAACATGCTCCTGTGATGATTCATCTTCTTGTACCAATACCATTCCTATGGTGGAACTAGATGCTGCCAAATATAGCAAAAAGTATCTACTATAGTTCGGTGGACTGAGTACTGGGGTAGAGACCAAAGCTTTCATTATTGCATCAAATGAATGTTGAGCTTGGTCATCCCATATGAATAGTGCATCTTTTTTTAAGAGATGCATGAAACCTTTAGCTTTTTCAACAAAATCCTCGACAAATATTCTCAAGTAATTAGCTTTCCCTTGAACGCTTTGAAGTTGTGTTATTGTTTTCAGGAAAAGCAACTGAAGTATTGCCTCAACCTTGATCGGATTCACCATAATCCCTTTTTTTGAAACTATGAACCTAAGTAATCTCCCAAAGTCAAGACAAAACATGCATTTGTGTGGGTTCAAACTAATGTTGTACTTGCGACATCGAACGAAGATGGCTCGTAAATGTGCAATATGTTCAGCTCTCTTTTTAGATTTGGTTGCCAAGTCATCAAGATAAACCTCAACGATTTTCTTAATTTCATGAAATGCATATGACATGGCTCTTTGAAAAGTAGCCCCAACATTAGTAAGTCCGAATGGAATTTTACGATATGCAAAATCCCCCCAAGGGAATATGAAAGTTGTCTTATGTTGATCCTCCTCTTTTATCTGGATTTGGTTGTAACCGGAGAATCCATCCATAAATTAAAAGATTTCATTCCTGACACATTCGTCTATAATCTGATCGATGAAGGGTGTGGGATAGTTGTCTTTGGGACAAGCCAAATTTAGATCCCTAAAGTGAAAGACAATACACATATAAAATGGTAAAACTCTAACACTTTATTCATTCAAAGAGTACCAATATATAGTACTCTCAAATATGCCACCTCAGTGAGAGATATTCTCTAGATCCTAACACCTTGCATGGTGACTAGGCTAGGAAATATTCTCCAAGTCATTTAGAGACTTATCTAGGATAAATGACTATTATCCTAAATAATAATTACAATAATGGTGACATTTAAACTATGTGATTGCTAATATAAGCCATAAGGCTAACATTCCTCCTCTCAATCACAAGTTTATGTATCTGTATCAACTAAGCAATAAACACTAATGCTAAAGTTGATATGATGGATCTTTCAGAAGCCTTCCTTTGTGCTTCAATGAAAAATCTGCCTGTAAAACCATCAATCTGAATGGTTCATCTAAAATGAACTGAAATACTGGATTGAACAACTACAATGTTTGAACAATCCTTGTTTGCTTGACAATTTCATCATTTGCCAAGTGATTTAGCTAAAAGAGGCTAGCGTCTTCTGCTAATTGGTGAAGATCACCGTGCTACAATTAATAAAGTGCTCTCTGAAATGAGCCATCAAAATTGTTATGGATTGATTAACATCTAAATGCATCATGTATTTGATTCTACCATCCATAGACTATTGTTTTCATTAGTCTTCTGTCTACAGAATATTTTGAGTTTTCCATTTGCAAACTATAGTTCTTTATCTGCAATTTTTGGATTTTTCCACATGCAAACTATTGTTTCCTTTTGACATTTGGAGTCTTCCATCTACAGACTTTTGTTGTTTCCCATTTTGATATTTGGAGTCTTCCATCTACAGACTTTTGTTTTGTTGTTCAAACTTGAAGTCTAACAACCATCATCAATATTCCCCCCTTTGTCAGTTGAAAGGGGAGAAGCTATGGGTGTTCATGTGGTTTACCCTTAACCATTTAATCATTGTACCATATCTACTCCCCATTTAAAAAGAAAGATTATTTTGTATATGTACCCCCCCTTAAGATGCAAGAGAGTACCATATAGATTTCAACTCAAAGTGGGCATGTGGAAACATCCACATGTTATCTCATCCCGTGAGGGCCATGCTCAAAAAGCTACGCCATAAGGGGGCCACTGGAGTTATATTCTATCAAGTACAAAAAAAGACTATGTGCTACAAGATGAGTCTTTACTCGAGATTGTACTCTTCGGTGAGACTCTAACACCCATAGTGAATCCAATTGAATCTAACACCCATAGGGGTCAATACCAGTGGTGGAATTGCGAAAGTTCCCATGAGGGATGAATCTTTGAACATTCCTACCCCAATATCTTGAATCACCGCTTTCGAATCCCCTACAAAAGGCACATTTGAGTGGAGACCAGTTTCAAGTGTGCAGTAATCTAGTTGATCGATCGTGATAATCTTCCCTTGGTGAGGGAACCGAATAACTCGGAATATTGAAGACACTACAGCTACGATCTTATGTATCCAACTATGTCCCAATATAAAATTATAATCTATGGGTGCATCCACTACCTCAACATCTACTTGAACTGTTTTACCTCCCAGTTCAACTGGGAAAGCCATGATAAGTACATGAGGTGGGAATGAATGACCATCAAATGCTTTGAGTATTGTATGGGATGGTACTAGGGTGGGTGAGCCCAAAGCTTTCCAACATGTTAGTGACATGACACAAGTTGAGGCTCCTTCATCCACAACGGTTCGAAAAATGTTCTTACCGTGTGAAGTCACTTTGATCTGAAATGCAATTTGGGATGGAAGCCTACATGTGGACTGTTCTAAGTCAAAAGTTATCAAATTGTTGTCAGATGGATCGATAGCACCAATAGAAGACAATAGTGCATTTTGTTGAGCAGGACAACTTTGCAATACTTCCAAGGCGGACATTGCACAAGGAGCTTGAGCTAAGTCTTCAACCACATTGTAGTTTTGAGCAGCTCACGCATTAGGATTGTGTGTTGTTCCACGGAAAACCCCTTTTGGAGGTTGAGGTACTATGTCTATGGCTGGTTTCTTAATAGTGAGAGAACCACTAGGATGAGATCCAATTATTTCTGCATCTTTCGAAGGTATTTCAGAAGAACGAGCCCTTGTTTGAATGTTTATTTCATGTTCACCAACTGTGAATCTATTAGCATTGGGTGGATTGCCCCATTGTGGGGGGTTTTCCTGCTTTCCCCCTGGTGGAGGTACTGGCACCACAACAACCATCTGTTGTTGCTCGGGGAGGGGTTGAGTTAGGATGACAGGTTGTGGTTGTTTCCCTCCTCGTTGTGCCAACATTTGATGAAAATCATCCATGTGAGGACAGAGATGAGTAGGATGATCCACTTGGAAAATTTTGCGAGGGTATTTTTTTTTCCGGTTATCATGATTTCCTCCAATAGGATTATTCACCTTAGGTGCATATAATGTCCTAGAATTAGAATTGGGATTCTTCTTCTGTTTCTTCTTTTTTCCTTTGGGTCCACAGTTTGAACCATAAGTACTTCAGAAGTTTGGGTGGGAGTTGCGGATTGCTGTGTTGCCTGGCCAGTTGTGGGTTGCAAATTCTGAACCGATATTTGTCCCAATTGTTGGGTAATCTGTTCAAGTTGGTTGATAGATCCAATCACACCATCGATAGGAGGTCCTTTTGGTGGCCTAGCTATATCAAACGCAACTCTTACAGCATGAAGTATTAAATCATAAAGTGTTCCTGATTGGGAATATATCAAATCCATTTGTTGAGCACTCTGAATGAGTTGTTCTTCGGTCATGGCTCCTAGCATGGCCACATCTTTGGAAAGAGTAGGTAATAGTGATTTTATGAACCAATCTGCTAAGAATTGATCATGGATTTTGGCTTTTATAATCCTTTGACACCTCCTCCACTCATGGATATGATATGTGAGTAGCGGTGGACTGCCTAAGTGAAGTTAAAAGTTATGTTCTCGTCTCATAGCGGATATGTAATTTAAAATATGTCAGAAAGACCATAGCTAAAGATGAGAAGTCCGTGAATGTATTGCATGGCAATTCAATGTGCCATTTCGTAGCAGTTCCTGTTAGGGTCTGCTGAAACAATCTCAACCTAATACTATCATCAACTAGGGAATTGGATGAACACCACAATGGAATGTCATCACATGATTTGATGGATCCTCCCCTGGTTTTCCGTCAAACTTGGGTATGTCTGAGGGTATTTTGGTTGGTATGATTGGCCATCCATTCAAATGTAGAACAGGATCATTGGTCATCCGAGATAAATCTGGTAGATTCAATGTGTCCAGAAATGGTGATTTGACCGGTGCCGTAGCAAACGATTGATACACAGGTGGAGCTTGATGGCTCCATTGCTGTTGTCCTTGGGATTGAAAAGCATTCCAAGAGGATTACCCCCTTGCAGAGATTGCATCCAAAAATATTGGTTACTTCCTGAATGTTGTCCATTCCATTGTGGAATAGGATGCATGTATGGATTTCCCCATTGCGGAGGTATGACGTTCCAATGAGGTTGGTTACTTGGTGGAACATTACCATTCCATTGCGGGATAGGATTAATGGGTGGATTGCTCCCTTACGGAGGTGGGCCCCAATAAGACTAGTTACTTGTCGAAATCGGACCACTCCAATGATTGTTTCCTTGGTTTTGATAAGCATTCCAAGGTTGATTTCCCCCTTGTGGGGGTGGTACCCAAGAATATTGGTTACATTCTGGAACTTGCCCACTCCATGGTGGAATGGGGTTGATAGGTGGGTTGCCTCATGGTGTGCTAGCTGTTGGGGGTGTGGGATTGCCCCCGGGATTTATGCTAAGAAAAGTTGGATGATGACTTCCCGAGGCACTTCCAATCACTTGTGGAGCATAAACCCAATTGGAATTATTGTTCCATGGTCCATTGGTTCCACTAGGGATATTGAGATTCCATGGTAAAGGATTCCCCCTAGAATTAGAACTTGGAAAAATGTTTGGTATGCCAATAGGATTTTGGTGTACTCCTTGATTGTTTTGACCCTGATTAGCCAAACCATATGGGAAACCCAAATTTGGTAAGGCACACCCCCTGGTAGGGATTCCTGCAGACGAAGTCGATGTACTTTCGGGATTGGAACCCGAAACTATACCAACTGGAACGGAAGTGCTGGTTGAACTTGTGCTAATGGAAGGAATACTAACTGTTGGGATTGATGTAGAG
The DNA here is from genome assembly GCA_027924585.1 of Larix kaempferi. Classification (NCBI taxonomy): domain Eukaryota; kingdom Viridiplantae; phylum Streptophyta; class Pinopsida; order Pinales; family Pinaceae; genus Larix; species Larix kaempferi. The sequence continues at coordinate 6,221,452 of BSBM01000500.1, read as the reverse complement.
GCCAAATTGGAATTATTTCTACCTCCAACAACTGTTTGAGGTTTCGATGATGAAGTCCCTTGTGCTCGTGATGAAGCCATAGGGTCAATTGTGGGATTTTGTATGTTAGTCCAATATCCAAAAATAGGATTGATGTAATCAAGTGGTTCATTGATGTGAAGTACCACTGGGTATGAAAGATTTGTCAAAGGTGGGTTCACGTGAGTAGCTGTGTTGTTTTATAGTGTTTCAATTTCAAATGGAGCAATATTATCAACAATGTTTGTTTTTTCCTTGGTAGGTGATGTTTCAGTATTTGTTTGATGTTTTTATTATATATTGTTGTTAATTGAATCTAGAAGTTGTTCAGTTTCCAAGTCACAAGGTTGGGTGTTTTGTATTCGTCTTTGCGATGTAGTGGGGCCTTCAATTTTTGGTGACTCACCTCACTGCTGCCATGATTAGTGGATCGAGAGGGTAGCCACTTTGAAGAATTTGATAAAAGGATGTGTTTAAAAATATTTTGATTGAAAAAATAGAATCAAACAATCCTAAGGCAGTCTAGACTCAACAAAAATAAAAAGTGTCCGCACAATAAAAATTCCTATAGATCCAAGCAAGCAAACTACTTTTCCAAAGAGCCTAAGCTCAGTGAAAAGCTATATTAGAGGGCCTTCCAAAACTAGTAGTTGTTGAGGGATGTTAGACCTCAGACAATTTCTAGCAACGAAGGTATGAGAAACAATTACAATAAACTTTAATCGCCAGGGGTACAAGTGTTGGTTCTTGACCAATCACCCTTCCAAGGAGTAAAAGATCCAAAGTCTGTCTCAGGTACTGTAAGAGTTCCCCACTTACAGTAGCCTATGTGATATCCTAGGAAGAGAAACTAAATCTACCACTTCACAATCAATGGTCGAGCGGAACAGTTGTAAGTCGAGGACAACTCTCATAACCAAGTACTCTAGAAAACTGATGTTACCCTGAGGACTTGTCACTTCACATAGAATTCCTTGATGAGATCATGTCCCACTAAACAAGCAAGAGGGAGGAACCACCCTTAGTTATCTAGATTGACCTCGTGCTTAATGCATGTTTTAGAAGCGCTTTCCTGACAAGCGTTTTTTGCTACTAATGGATTTAAACTCTCAGTAATCAATGCTAGTTTCAAAATTTTTGCAGCCCAGGAGTGTTAACTCTCCAAACCTAATCCAAGGCACTAACCTAATCTTGTTGGTGATATGAAAATCAAATGTTTGTCAATTTTAGATTAAGTGCCGATTTTAATGGTAGTTTGCTTAGTTTCATGAGTGGAAGTAAAACTGGTGGCGTTTTGAATCGAACAATATGAACCAAACAATGCAATATGATCACTACTCTACCTTTTGAATTCAATGATGTTCTAGACTAATGAAAGGTTAGAGGTTCATGTGTGTCTTTCAAACATGTAAAATGTTTTGGTAGATTTTGTATTTTTATGCACAGTTCTTCTGAAATATGGATAATAATTGATTTCAAAGATCAATGTAAACCAAACATATATCTCAGCGAAAAATGAATCTAATTCTATTACACGAGAGATCTTTGTTTCTCATTTGCAGGGCCAACTGAGAGTGCAAGCAAAGAGGATATGCATATCCCTTTGGAATGCTTATGAATTAAATTCTAGACGGTTACACTTGATATCCACTTTCTCATTCACAAGATCGCATGAAGGCCCAAGTGAAGAGGATACGGTGGCTCGAAAGAACAATGCTTGAAAAATCAAATCCTATACTGTTACACTTGAGATCCACTTTCTCATTCACGAGATCACACGAAGGCCCAAGTGAAGAGGATACGGTGGCTCGAAACTAAGATGCTTGAAAAATCAAATTCTAGACTGTTACACTTGAGATCCACTTTCTCATTCACAAGATCGCCCAAAGGCCCAAGTGAAGAGGATACACTAGCTCGGACACAACTTATCATAACAAAATTGAGATCTAAAGCTACAAATTCCTCTAACTGTGCAAGATTATAATGAAAATACTTGTAGATCCAAAACAAAATTTGACTAATTAAAGCTTGTTTTTCCTTTTGGAAGAAAATTCTTTTCAAAATAAATCAAAGTGTGATGTTCAAAATTACTTGTTTTTCAATGTTCGGATATCCACATCATCATTTTCAGGACCTTGCATGCAATTAGGGTTTGCATGACACCTGGATGACTAGTTCTTGTGCATTGATGACCACCACTGATTGATGATGAGGACTCATAGTTGGAGCCAAGCTACACCATTCAGTAATTCGAATGACCTTCTTAATCAATTCGAATTGCTCACTCATTGTCAGAGTATTGTATTGTAATTATTCACCCTCATTGGGATATTGAGCATTGATGCATGCTTTGCACAGTTTTACACCATTTTTTCTAAGTTTCATCTATTGTGATTGATTTGCTTGTTCATTAGATCTGCTGTGACTAATTTTACATGGTATCAAAGCATGTTGAGAGTATTGTTTATCTCCATTCTTGAGAGTTTTTTGTAGGTTATTACCAAGATTTTGAGTGCAGCAGTTTCTGCATTTTTGCAGCAGTAGCAGTTGCAGTTATTTTTATTTTTTTACATCATATTATAGCTTGAAGGGGCGTTGTTCGAATATCCACATCATCATTTTTAGGACCTTGCATGCAATTAGGGTTTGCATGCATCCCAGTCACCAGGTTGATGCCTCTAGCACCTTAGCCACTTCATTCTAGCCCTCGGGAGCTTCTTACATCAGAGTTTCATCCCTCCTAGTCAGGAAGGTTCCCACTTCTCACCTACTGCCAGAGAAGGGCACACTTCTTCACCTACCACCTTAGTTTACACTCAGTTAGCTCCGATTCTCCTTAATTGGGATATTGAGCACTGATGCATGTTTTGCACAGTTTTACACCATTTTTTTGAGTTTCATCTATTGTGATTGATTTACTTGTTCATTAGATCTGCTGTGACTAATTTTACTCACTTTACTTGTTCATTAGAAGGGCGCAATTTTTTTTTGCTCACTTTGCAGCAGTTTTCTGCAATTGCAGCGATTGCTCCATAATGGTTCTTGTTTGCTTGTGATTTGCAGGTTTCTTACTTCCTCCATTTGCATTCTCTATTGTAGAGATGGAATATTCTTCTTCACAAAATCTTCTTACTTCATTCAACTATGATGAATGGAAACCAAAGATGATTGCATGCTTGAAGAGACAATGTCTCTTTGATATGTGTATTGGTATTACAAGAGATTTTGATTCCGATGAAGAGGAGAATGATTGGCTTAATGATTGTGATAGAGCTTTTGGGACAATATGTCTTGCTATGTCTCCTTGTATGCGCTACCTCAGTACTACTGCTGAAAATCCAAGTGATCTATGGGTCCAAATTGACAAAGAATTTGGAAAGCAGGAAGAAGAGGATCATGCTAGCCTTTTGGAGAACAAGCCCAGTGAGATCTCCTTATGTGTTCTTTCCGATCATGTCTTGGGCTCAACAATTGTTCAAGATGAAGAAGAAACTGTAGATTCAACACTCATTCTCTCAAAGTATTCTATTTCGAATTCTGAGCAAGAAAAACCAGCTCATACTCTAGATTCCGAAGAGGTTCTTGAATCCTCTCTTTCACATGAGTTTGTCGGCATGCAGAATAATGATCTACTTGATGTTTTGGAGGTAAAATCTGATTTTGGAGGAGAAGAATTCGTCCTCCTTGATTGCATGCCTCCTATAAAATTTTGTTCTATCATTTGCACAATTTATCAGAGTCTTACTGAAGATGAAGAGCACTACCATTCGCTTGAGTTTAATTCTCATGCAATTTTTGCTGATTTTGGTTTTGATCTCACCACTGTTGGTTCAAAGGAGATCTCAAGAAACCATTTGTCAAATATTGGAGCTGATTTAACTTTCACTGATAAGGAGTTCAAGTTTCAAGATCTATTTGATTCGATTGGAGCTATTCCTACCTCACTTGGTTCGAATCACAGGTTCCAAGATCATCCTCATATTTTCAGATTTGTTCTCACCATTTTCGGTATGAAGAGCAAGTTCATAAAGTCTCCACATTCGCTTACATCCACTGATGGAGAATTCAAGCACATGTTTTTGGACCATGATCCATTTAATCCCAAGAGTAAGATACCTCCAAACATATCTACTTGATTTTGGAGCAGTTAAATCTTTTGGTGTGTTACAGTTCATTTTGAGGGGTGGTTTTTCCCATGAGGTTTTCTCCATTTCCTCGGTTCATGGATTGTTATTTTTTTGGATTATTGTATTGGGGTGACCTTTGGTCTTAGTAACCAAGGCCCTACATTATTATTTTTTACATCGTAGTCTAGCTTAAGGGGGGGTGTTTGGATATCCACATCATCACTTTTAGGGTCTTGCATGCAATTAGGGTTTGCATGCATTTTGCATGCATCCCAGTCAATAGGTTGATGCCTCCAGCACCTTATCCACTTTATTCTAGCATCCAGGAGATTCTTACATCAGAATTTTATCCCTCCTAGTCATGAAGGCGCCCGCTTCTCACCTACTGCCAGAGAAGGGTGCACTTCTTCACCTACCACCTCAGTTTACACTCAGTTAGCTCTGATTCTCCTTGATTTGAGGCTAGTTTCACTCCCGACTGACTGTTTCACTCCGTTGGACCTCTAGGTTGACTAGATGACTTGTTCTGACTTCAGTTAAGCCTCCCATACGCCCTCCACTGAGTCTCCTTCCCTATATCAGTGTTACACACTTCAGTTACACTCAGTTAGACTCAGATTGACACATGGATGACTGGTTCTTGTGTATTGATGACCACCACTGATTGATGATGAGGACTCCTAGTTGAAGCCAAGCTACACCATTCAATAATTCAAATGACCTTCTTAGTCAATTAGAATTGCTCATTCATTGTGAGAGTATTGTATTGTAATTATTCACCCTCATTGGGATATTGAGCACTGATGCATGCTTTGCACAGTTTTACACCATTTTTTTCTGAGTTTCATCTATTGTGATTGATTTACTTGTTCATTAGATCTGCTGTGACTAATTTTACATGGTATCAGAGCATGTTGAGAATATTGTTTATCTCCATTCTTAAGAGTTTTTTGCAGGTTATTACCAAGATTTCGAGTGTAGCAGTTTCTTCATTTTTGCAGCAATAGTAGTTGCTGTTATTCTATATTGTTTTTGCAGGTCTTCTACAACTTCTATGTATCCATCAGGAATTACTCCTCTTTCTCCATTCAACTATGATGAATGGAAACCAAGAATGATAGCATGAGAATTCCTAAAGTCTCCACATTCGCTTGCATCCACTGATGGAGAATTCAAGCACATGTTTTTGGACCATGATCCATTTACTCCCAAGAGTAAGATACCTCCAGACATATCTACTTGATTTTGGAGCAGTAAAATCCTTTGGTGTGTTACAGTTCATTTTGAGGGGGGGTTTTTCCCATGAGGTTTTCTCCATTTCCTTGGTTCATGGATTGTTTTTTATATGGATTATTATTGTATTGGGGTGACCTTTGGTCTTAGTAACCAGGGCCCTACATTATTTTTTGCACATCATAGTCTAGCTTGAAGGGGGGTGTTTGGATATCCACATCATCATTTTCAGGGCCTTGCATGCAATTAGGGTTTGCATGCAAATTCTAGGGTTTGCATGCATTTTGCATGCACCCCAGTCACCAGGTTGATGCCTCCGGCACCTTATCCACCTTATTCTAGCACCTGGGAGCTTCTTACATCAGTTCTTTAGCCCTCCTAGTCATGAAGGCACCCACTTCTCACCTACTGCCAGAGAAGGGCGCACTTCTTCACCTACCACCTCAGTTTACACTTAGTTAGCTCCGATTATCCCTGATTTGAGGCTAGTTTCACTCCCGACTAACTGTTTCACTCCGTTGGACCTCTAGATTGACTAGATGACTTGTTCTGACTTCAGTTAAGCCTCCCATGCGCCCCCCACTGAGTCTCCTTCCCTATATCAGTGCTACACACTTCAGTTACACATGTTACACTCAGTTAGACTCAGATTGACACTTGGATGACTGGTTCTTGTGCATTGATGACCACCACTGATTGATGATGAGGACTCCTAATTGGAGCCAAACTACACCATTCAGTAATTCGAATGACCTTCTTAGTCAATTAGAATTGCTCACTCATTGTCAGATGATTGTATTGTAATTATTCACCCTTATTGGCATATTGAGCACTGATGCATGTTTTGCACAGTTTTACACCATATTTTGTATGTTCATCTGTTGTGATTGATTTACTTGTTCATTAGATCTATTGTGACTAATTTTAAATTCAATGCAAATGTGTTAAAGTGATCTTTTAAAATGGCATAATTGAGATTTGGTTCCAAGTTTCATAAAAGCAAGTCTATGAGTGTCAAAAATTAAAGGGCCTTAAGGTGCATTAAACATATATTTATGTTTTTTTTCAATTTTCACTATTTGCAAACTATGAAATGAATCAAAATTATTTTAAAGATCAGTCCTAATCCTATCCAATCAGGGACCTAAAAGCAAAATATTACCTTAAGCAAATGGATCTACCACAAATTGTAAGAAAAGTTTGAAAGAAATGTCAATTTAAGCCATTTTTAAAGGTTTTTGGAGGGAAATCTCAAATCTGAAGATCTCAAACCAAACCCTCCCAAATTTATCAAAAATAGTGGTAAATTGATCTTAACATGTATTAAATCAATGTTCAAGTCTGCAAGTACAAAAATGAATCCTAAATGTGGCCCTAAAATAGTGAAATCTCAAAACTAGTTCTAGGAATTTTGCAAATTTGAAACAAGAAAGCTTTAAAATTCTTTAAAAATATTCCAAATTTTTTGCAAAGGAGGATCAAAAGGAGGTTTAAACTCAAGTATCAGGGGTTCCTAAGCCCATCCAAGAATAAAAATCACAAAAACCAAGACAAGGATGAAGAACTAAGCTCCCAAAACTCAAAACCCCGACCGACACACAATCTAAAACAGAGCATAGTGCCGAAAGGGGGTGGGAGCACTTTGTACACAGGAAGACTGCGTGAGTGGCTCAGTTTTCTAGTGTATAGGGTGAGTCGGGTGACCTAGATCGCTATGTGTACACAGGTATAGTGCGTCAGCCTATTAGGAACCCATGTCAACCCTTCTATTTACTTTGTTAGTATATTGTTGTTGGATGCATATGCTTTGTAAGTCGTCCCATAGTAGTTGTTGATCCATAGTTTGTCTTATTGTTGTTGGATGCATATGCTTTGTAAGTCGTCCCATAGTAATTGTTGATCCATATTTTGTATTGGCCCATGGTTTGTATTGACACATGGTATTGACCCATGGTATTGGGGCCTAGACTTAGTATATAAGTTTGTGTTGAGACCAATGAAGGTACCGTGAAGTTATTTGTATTGAGATTGCTCAAAGGAGGTTTCCCCCTCGAAGTGGCCTGCGATCAATAAAAGCGATTCTAAGTTATGTTATTTCTGCTATCTTGTGTATTTTCATTAATTAATTGTTGCAGGTTCTTCACACATCCTTCTAATGCAAGAAAAACCTAGATCTTGGGTCTATCTTGAAGGATTTTGGGAGTTTAAGAGTGGATTTAGGTCGGTTTGGAGCTTCTAAGCCTACAACACAAGTTCTTGAAGGGATCTTAACGCCACTTTGGAGTAGATCTGAAAGGTTAGAACACCAAAATATGAAGAAATTTTCAAGAAAAATTCAACTATTATGGTCACCAATCTGATCATAGCTTTAAAGATAGGGTTAGATCTACATTAAACAAGTTATCTTACTATGAAATGGTGAGTTCCAATGTCAGATATGAAAAAATTAACACAAAATTCCTAATGTCTTTAATCAACTATCAAGCATTTCTGAAGGTTTAAAACCATCATGAATACAAACCAAATGGAAGGAAACTTTAATCATTTCATATTAAGCTAGAGAAGAAAGTACATATCTACCATGGAGCTTGATGTGCATCCTTCTTCCTTTGCCATGAGCTATCATTTATCCACCCTTGCTTTTGATGAAGTTGAGCATTCCAATCTTCAGAATCTCTCTAGCATGCCTTTGCTCTTCCTTTGTCCTCTTTACCATGCCCCAAATGTCTTTGTTTTATAGCATTGGGAAATGGGCTCTCAAGTTTCTCTTTTCAATGTGGGTTAATCCCTTTTCATGATTTTTGATTATTTTCTCTCAAAAACCCACTTTCCATAGTATTTTTAGGCTTTTGTCACAACTTTAGCATATTTAAGTACAATTAATGCACTTTTGTGCATTTCTTCTCACTATTTGACTGGTGGAGCTTAGATTTGAGCCTTTAATGAGTAGTTCAATCACTGAACCTTATCTTCTTAAGCTACATCTTTCTTCACTCAATATTTTTGATTGTGGATGTAGTGATTATATAAGAGAGGACTTGTTCTCTTGTGTACTCATCTTTTGTCTTCATGTTGTGGGAGAATAGTAAAATATGCTTCTTTTGCTCACTTTGTTAAGGGTGTTAATTTGAATGTTAACAGACCTCCAGCCGGAGGACAACCCCCACCACCTAGAGGGCCCCCTTATTTTGGTGGTGGACCACCTTATTCCAGAGGAGGAACACCTTCAAGTCCACCTCCCAACCCGGGAGGCCCACCTACATATGGCCAACCCCTTATGGGAGGAACTTACGACCATTCGATCCATGGTCCTACTGGTACTCCGATTCCTTATCAGCATTACCAATATCCACAGCAAAACCGACAGTTACCATTTATGGATACACTTGATCTACCAAATCTCTCACGCTTGACTAACGATCCCATTCAACATGGTATAAATTGGCCAACTATTCCTGTGAAGTTACCATCAGACATCCCGAAGTTAGAAGGAAAACCCGGTGAGGAACCTAAGAATCACGTAATGAATTATCATTTGTTGTGCTCCTCCAATTCCCTAATGGACGATTCTATCTGTTTGAGTAATTTTCAATGAACCCTTACCGGTACTACCGAAAAGTGGTACATCGAGCTGCCACCACACTCTTTTGTCAATTTTCAATCTTTAGCTATGGCCTTTTTTACTCATTTTCAACTACTGATATGCTATGAAACCAACACGGATATTTTGACTTCTCTCTGAAAATCCACCTCCACTCACATTTTCGATCATATTCATGAGTGGAGAAGGAGACAACATCTCATTAAAGCTCCCATTCCAGATCAACTACTTGTCGATTGGTTCACGAAATCATTACTACCTATCATATCTAAAGACGTGGCTATGGGAGGGGTTGTTATGGAAGAACAAGCGATATCACATGCTCAGTATTTAGACCTAGTTTATGTTCAATCTGGAACATTATACGATATTATTCCTATTTCCCCCTGCCCTACACATGATCCAAAAAAACTGTCTATGGTATCCCACGTCGATGGCATTATTGGTTCCATTCATTTCCATCCTGCTACACATTCAGGTGGATCACATAACCACCATAGTTCGACTCCATCCTTTCCACAGGATGGAAACAACACCAATCGATCACTCAGACTTGCTTCCACTGATGAAGTGAATTCAGTTCAATCTGCTTCATCTCAAAAATCTAGTGGCAAAAAGAATAAAAAAGGTAAATACAAGAAGTCTTCTAACCGACAGGAGCCCAAAAATAATCCTTATGACACCAAACAAAAATGGAAGGTTAAATATCCTTGTTTACTGTGTGGTGACGATCACTTCACGAAAGAATTTCCACATCGTGAAGAAGTGAAAAAGTTTAAATCAAGGGAAACCTCACACCCGCAGTTCTAATTGATCCCTTCCCAACACAACAACAACAAATGGTTGCACAAAAACCACCTCATTCTCAAGTAGAACCGTCCACAACCGCTCATGTTCTCATGATGCGCAGCAAAACAGTCAACTTGTCTACCAAGTCATGTACATACGACTCTATTTTCGACAAGGAATATAACGCAGGTAATACTGAAAAATACTATGCCTCTACATCTAATATTCCTTCACCTCAAGGTCCTCTAGTCATAAATAAACCTTTACGAAATCCACTATTGCATCTACCCAAGAGCACGATTCGAAAAGCTATTTTCAATCTGAACGCCCGGGCCGCTCAAAAATACAACATTGTAGAGGATTTAGCATAGGCCCATTGTGCTATGTCGACGCTAGAAGTATTACAAAACTTCCCCAACCAGTGTAAGAACCTATTATCTTCTATAGGATTTGTAGATCCTGATTCCTCCAACACCATCATGTTCAAACTAGAGTATTTCAAGATGAGACTTTCCCACCAACTAGCATTCCAAATCGTTACCAATTTTTCTGGGAAAAGTATCCATCATACTGTCTTAGACAAAGGATTCTCTACCTCGGTTATGTTGGTATCCTATTGGTGAGCCATTGGCTCTCTCGAGTTGAACCATTTCCCCACTACATTGAAATCATTTGACGGACATGGATTTCAACCCCATGGGCTATTACAATTTTTGGCCATAGAGTTGGGAGGTAAGACTGTTTCCATTAATGTGGAAGTAGTCGCCGCCCCATTGGATTATAACTTATTACTTGTTCAAAAATGGTTCTATGCCATGAACGTGGTCGCATCATCTGTCTTCTTCATTGTGCAATTCCTCCACCAAGGGAGAATTGTCACTATCGACCAGTTAGATTTTTGTACACCTGACACCACTACTCATCCCGTGGATAATGTCTCTCTTTTAGGACACTCTTCATCGACATATGAGAGTGTAGGGGTAGGAATCCTTAAATATTCATCCCTCATGGGATTCTTTCCAACACCATATCCCCCTTCCCATGTTGCCACGGTGAACATGATGTCATTTATGATCCCATCTTCTTCCAAATCGACCGACCAATGGGTTGTGCCCGATCCTGATCATTTGGATTTGATTGGAGATGTGATGCCTCTCAGCCCTGCTGAAGCTACTTATGAGGCCATCCAATCAGCACCCGCTATACCATATGTCCACTCTTCAGTGGCATCTACCCCAGGTTCTCTGCCATTACATCGAACCTCATCCCTACCTGGCCCTCTACTCCTGACCTTTCATTCTTATGAATCAATGATGGATATTATGAGCATGGATGAACCCCCATGGGAATACCTTCATCATCGATCATCTTTCCTTCCATCATTAGATATGGTAGATAACACCATTGAAACTATTGTTTCACTGGATGTCTTTCCTTACCCTCAATCTCCTATTCTTACATATGATATGGTAACCAAGGGAAACTTGGAAAACATCATGCCTACCTTTCCTATAGAAGTCTGTTGAGGGGGTTGTAAGGAATTTCCTATGTCATCACTATCATCAAATGGATGTATTAGTTAAAGATATAATGCATGAGAAGTTGGAGCAGATGTAATTGCTCTAACTTCTCTCTCCATGTATAAATAATACCATCAAGAATGAATAAAGTAGTTGAACGTTCGACTCATTTTCTTTGTCTTGATTATTTATGTGTATGATCTTACTATCTTTTTGAACACAACACTCGCATCGTTTCCTCCTCTGTCTGGTCTGGGTGACAGTGGCAGCGGATAGAGGCAGTCTAAACTCGGAAGAGAAAGTGAAGATGCTCGTGGAAGACAAACCTACAAGAAAAATAAATATTGTTTGTGCATTGATCAAGAAATTTTTTCCAAGAAATACTGCTCGTGTTGTGATACTCCTGCGAAAAAAAAGATCTGAAGATGTCGGTCGTGACCATTGACCAAGCATCAATTGTTGAAATATTCTTCAACCAACAACTTTATTGAGCAAGTTTTTGCTAAGTACACCGTAGATCAAAATACCAGACCAAATCACCCTTGGTTCTCGCGTGAGAAGGGACTGCCTCGTGCGCTGATAGAAACAATTTCTACCAGAATAAGATAAGACACGATTACTTTTTTTTTGGTGTTTGATTCTTTTATTTCTATGTTTATAGAATCATTTTCCAAAGCTATGTTTGCACATTTGAGCTGAATATGAACTGGCGATGAGGTTGGCAAGAAGGCCCTCCTTCATTAGATCACGATCCTGATCTCCTAAATATGTTGTTGCTGGTCATCGGGAGAAAGCCTGGGAGAGATTTTGTTGTGGCTGATGCGAGAGTACACAGTCCATTACCCATTGATCGTAGAAAAAGAGCAGACTGACCATTAAAATATCTGGATTCAATCTTAGAAGATTCTATTGTTGGCTGACATATTTTCTCACATTGGGTGCCTAGTCAGAGTTTAAGAAATCGATGGAGTGACCTGCTAGCGATGAAGATCATGCGTTGACCATGCTCCCTTTTTATGACGGAGAGAACAAGTTTTGCTAGCGATAGATGTCTATTGCTGTGACTGTGACAAATCAAATGAATTTCCTGCCGAATAAGGACAAGATTATGGATATCAGTGTTAATATATCATATGCAATCTTGTTATTTTTAATCAGATAGCCATCGAACTAGAGCAGTGGTTTTTATATTTATTAGGAGCTGGACAGTTTGTCTATCGACCACATGCTGCATTATGTTGATGGTGGGTCGATACTACTACAATGGAGTATACAATACTCTTTATGTCGACTATAAAATATACGACTGCCACCATAGACTTCCAATGCTTTCCCCTCATGACTACTACATTGAACACCGACTGTCATCATTTTCCTATTTATCGACCATTGCAATCAATTTTTTACTGAAAACCGACTGGTGTGGTCGGCAGGAGACTGGTGTAGTCAATTGGTTATATATTGACCACGGATGGAGAGGTTTGCATAATTTAGTATGGATTCTGGACGTGTTGACCGCGATAGTCGCCCAAGAATCCAAGTCATAAAGACCTTGACCATTTCAAAATATATTATGCGACCAAGACAAGTATGTTGGTTTACAATCTGAAGAAGCACATTAATAGTAGATTGCATGATGACTATTGTCATTGTTCTAAAAATTGGGACATGAAGGCATTATTGGTAATTCGTGGCCGAGTATGTAAATGCGGTAGCCGTAAAATGGTGTGCCCTTTATGTCATTATTTAGCAATGTTGGTTGGTATCAAGTATTTTTTGTCAGTATTAAAAATTTTTGGTCATCATATCAAAAAATGGTCGGGTTTAATTTTGGTCGATGAAGTATTTCAATATTATTTTTTTGGTCGGTATGTAAAATCGTTGGTGGTCAAAAATTAATATAGTCGAAGCAAAAATTGGTCGATGGTCATGTACAATTAGTCGGTGATGACCTTTTGCATTATGGTCGAGTCATTTTAAGTCATGTAATAAGAATTCGTTGAGTCATGAATATTTATAAGTGACTCTGTTTTAAAGTTTGAAGTCAAGAGGGGGTTAAACGTGAGTCTCTTTTTGAGGTAGGAGATCTCCTCCAATCTATAATTTAATCGATTTTTAGCTGACTTACCTAATTGATTTAAGTCAGTCGAAACTACAAGTCTTCGGTCTCGACCATGATCAATCAAGTCGAGACAAGTCAAGTTAGTCGGCCACGACTAATATCATATATAGCAGTCGGTATCAACCACAAGCATTACAAACTTGTAGGAAGCCTCACGAAAGATGAATTCGACAATCACCACATTCAAGCAAAAGCCATCTTACAACACACAGAAGAAGAACTTAAACACTAGATGATGAAATCAGAACATTTGAATTGATTGAACCCCTTGGTGCTGTATTGCAAAGATGTTCCTAGATTGTGACCTTAGAAAGCTAGAAGACAGAGAAATGGCATAGAAATTCAAAGAGCCAAAAGGCCCCGCATGCCTGAGCCGATGGAGATGAGTGTCGACCATATGAGCTAGGGTGATGCTTTAAACCAAAAGACCTCGTTACAGAAGAGGATAGTCAACTGCCATTGTGAGAGGGTGAGACTTTGATGGACTACTACCAAATTGAAGATGGAGGCTGAAGAGTAACCAGTCACAGTAGAGCCTTGTACACGTGTGTCTTCCTATTAAGCTGGCGGCTATTGCGGATAAGTTATCTATGCATATTGGTATGCATGGTTGATACACAGTGAGGACTACTTCCGCAAGAGTAGAAACCCATGATGTTGATACATCTTTCTTTGTTTTCTTCGGGATGAAGAAAGGATTTGTTGGTGGTGGAGATGTTGAGCAAGTCATAAGACCTTTCCTATGTCATCATTATCATCAAATGAATGTATTAGTTAAATATATAATGAATGAGAAGTTGGAGCAAGTGTAACTTCTCTAACTTCTCTCTCGATGTATAAATAATACCATCAAGAATGAATAAAGTAGTTGAACATTCGACTCATTTTATTTGTCTTGATTATTTTTGTGTATGATCTTAATATTTGTTTGAACACAACAAAGTTTCAATAAAACCAGGAGTCATGGAACATATACACATAGGCCAAACTTGTTCTCCCAATAAAGTCCACACTTTTACGGCCTTGTTTAAACAGTTCCACGATGTATTTGCATGGAGCTACGAGGAAATGCCTGGGATTGATCTTGCCATTGTCATGCATGAGGTTCAAACATATTCTGATGCAAAACCTGTCTGGCAAAAACTCTGTCCCGTGCACCCTAGGAACACTGCGGATATTAAAGCAAAGATAGAAAAGTTGTTGAAAGTTGGGTTCATTTATCCTGTTCCCTTAACAGATTTGGTCTCTAATTTTGTCCCCGTTACCAAAAAACAAGGAACCATCAGAGTTTGTGTCGATTACAGGGATTTGAATAAGGCTTTTCGTAAGGACAATTACCCTACCCCGTTTATTGATCAAATTATCGACAACTGTTCCAGAAGTGTCATCTTATCATTCATGGACGGCTTGTCCGGCTATAATAAAATTGTGATCCACCCAACTAACCAACACAAAATTGCTTTCATCTGCCCATGGGGTACGTTTACATATCGCAAACTCTCATTTGGCCTTAAAAATGCTTGTGCTACATTCCAACGGGCCATGTCGTATGCTTTCCACGATGTGAAGGATTTCGTGGAACCTTACCTAGATGATCTACTTGCTCATTTGAATCATCGTGACTTCCACATCGATCATATGACAGTTGTGTTTCTCATATGTCAACGGCATAACATCTGTTTAAATCCTCATAAGTGCATTTTTTGTGTGGAGTCTGGATGTCTCCTAGAATTCATCATTTCCAATGATGGGATCCGCATTGATCCCATCAAAGTGGAGGCCATTGTTTCCCTACTACCACCCATGGACATTACAAAACTTCAAATTTTGCAAGGAAAGGAAAACTACCTACGTCGTTTCATGTGTAATTTCGTAGGGAAAACACAGGGATACATGAGGTTGTTAAAAAAATGCATCCCTTTCATTTGGAATGACTATGCTAAAAAATCCTTTGAAAACCTCCAAAATGCAATCACTCATGCGCCTGTTTTACAACCACCGGATTACACCAAGGATTACATCCTTTATCTTGCTACTTCTACTTCAACTATCACTGTGGTTTTAGTATCGGAAGATAGCCACGCGCAGGAACATGTGATATACTACCTTAGTAAGGGTCTCATTGACTCTGAAAAATAGTATTCACATGTAGAGAAGTTAGCTCTGGAAGCAATAATTGTCGTTCAGAATTTTCGTCACTATATCCTACTCCGCACTACTATCATTATTGCCGAACCTAAACCCATGTATCACATTCTCACGTGTCAGGTACTAGGGGGCAAATATTGACTCTGGATCGTGATTCTCTAAGAATTTGATCTCCAGTTTGAGAAGGCCAAATCAAAGAAGTCTTTGGTACTTGCGAAGATTATTTGTGATCTTCCCTGTACTGATAAATATATGAGCCCATTGACTCTCTTCCCGATGAGTCTTTGTTTCTTATTAGTATTTTTGACCCGTGGTATGGAGACATTACTTTGTATCTCCAAACCCAACATTTCGGTACTCATTTATCCTGTGATGAACATCGTTGTGTACGTCACCACGCAAAATATTACCTAATCATTGGTGATACGTTATATCACCGTGGCATTGATTCCATTCTCTGACGTTGTTTAACTCATGAGGAGGACGAGCACGTTCTAAATAATTGTCACTCGGGGGCATGTGGTGGTCATATTTCTGGGATGGCTAAACCCATAAAATATTACACGCTGGTCACTGGATACTACTGGCCTTCCATTTTCAAAGATTGGATCGAGGTGGTCAAGAAGTGTCCTCCTTGCTGTCTCTTTCATTATAAAAAGTTCTCACATCCAACCCCATTACATCCAGTTATCATCATTGGTCCATTTTCCAAATGGGGCATCGACTTCATGCATTGTAAGCCTACCTCGGTTGGGGGAGGCATGGTTACGTTATTGTCGCAGTTGCCTACTTTACCAAATGGGCCAAGGCTATGCCTACATACAAGGAAGATGACAAAACTGTCACACTCTTTATGTTTAACCAGATCATTGTGAGATTCAGAGTCCCTCAAGCCATTGTCACCAATCATGGATCACACTTTCAAAATAAGATGGTGGATGGATTAAGCGCCAAATTGGGTTTTCAACATGAAAACTCAACTCCCTACTATCCTCAATCAAATGGACAAGTAGAGGCCATTAACAAGGTATTGAAAACCATGATTTAGCGTATGGTGGGTACACACAAGTCAAATTGGCATGTGATGATTTTTTCAGCCCTGTGGGCATATAGGACTTCTGTTAAAACTACCACTGGTTTCACACCCTTTCAATTGGCGTATGGACTAGAGGCAGTATTTCCTATTGAGTGCGATATTCTGTCGCTAAAACTCACTGCCAAACTTTTACCGAACACAACGGGCGAGGAAGAATGATTTCTATACTTGGAAAAAATTGATGAAACCCGCCGTGATGCAACTCTCACTAACGAAGCACATAAGAAGCGCATCAAGGCCTAGTACGATAAATATGTAAAACATCATATCTTCAATGAGGGTTATTTGTTCCTTACTTATGACCAAAAACACGATAAACTGGGGGCAAGAAAACTTGAGTCCATGTGGCATGGTCCATATGTAGTGAAACCTATTTTGGAAAAGGGAGCTTATGAATTAGTCGATTATGACTGGATATCTTTAGGGGATCCTCACAATGGGATCTACCTAAAACGATACTATGCTTAATTCATTTCGAATTAGTACTTTGTATATACTATACATTATGTGTCTTTCTGTTTGGTGTGACACTTTCTTTCAATGTGTTAAGATCTTATCATTGCGCTTATACCATGTTCTTCCTAGATGTGCAGATGGAAATTTTCTTTGGATTTGCAGATGGCGCTATCCGACACACCCGCAAACTTGCCTTAGCGGCATGGGTACTCTATTCCCCTGCCGGTGAGATGATAAGCTCAGGAGGAACTTACCTAGGTTTTGCAAGAAACAAATCCATCAATTATCATGCGGTGATTGGATGATTGACCGACACTTTTTCCCTAGGTTTGGACCACATTGAAATCTACCTTGATTCATAGTTAGTGGTCTCTCATTTGAACTGTGTTTACACTATCTGCGACCTTGTATTAATCCGCTTATTTCGGTGGGTACGTCTCTTGTAGAGGTCCTTTGATTCCATTCAATACCTACACATTCCAAGAAGCATGCACGCAATTGTTGACCTCCTAGCTAATTTCATACTAGCTTTGTATATTGCACATTCATAAAACATTTTTATCAAAGATGTATAAATCAACATAACATGTAATCTAATCATAGTATATAGGCCAACATCCATAAGATCCAAAATTTATCATAGAAAACCTAGTATATAAAACTTGTAAATAGTGTTTTTGTATATATATCATCATGTCCAGTAAAATACAAAAAGTGGTACTGATACTGTAATGCCTCTATTTTGACCCTTAGAGTTTATTGGCTTCAATGTAAATATTGTATAAATGCAGTGTGTGTTTTCCCTAGTGTGGAGCTCAAGGTCAAGGCCCCACTAGTGGATGATTAGGTTTATTTGCATGGGAAAGTATTTAGCGGTTTGATAATCCATGTGTTGTTAAGCCATGAGATAATTGTAAATGATGTAATTATTAATTATTGCAATAAAATACCAAGAAATTGGATAAGGAGGAAACCAATGATAAGGGGCCATGTGTATCCACTAGGGAGAGGTGACGGGGTTATGGGATTGGAACCCATGCTGCCACATGTCCATTTGTGAACCCATTTGACTCCCATCCTGACATTAATGCTGCTATAAGAGGGTGGTTGAGAAAACTAGTCCATGAATTCGATGGAGTATGGAGCGGCCCTGCAATACGTATGGCAGGGTATGGATCTGTGTTTTACTTGTTCCTTAAGCCACTATACACATGTGGAATTCTCTCACCCTGATATCTATCCCCTATTGACCAACAACCAAAGTCATTCACGCATTGCAGAGCCTGACCGTGAAGAAAACAAGAGAAATCACGATTGTGTGTAGGTACGAATTGCAGAGCCGAGAACGCCCAAGAAACATTGTGTAGGAAGTGAACCGGTTCGGACAACCTTGGATCAGACCGTCGGGGTGAATTACAAAGCTTGAACAACTTAGAAATCCCATGAGGACACCCTAATCCTATAGTATAAGAACTGAGTTGCGGGACTAAGTTTCGACCTTAACCCTAAGAAGCTTCCAGCTTGAATAACAAAGCAGAAGGACAAACACAAGGTTGGATATTCTTGATAAACCCAGTGAAGGATGAAAGTCTCAGGAAAACAACAGTTGGACCTTTCTATGCCCACCATGAAGAGCACTGGAGGGAAGGGGATTTGATGGAATATGTAGTAGAGAAGAGGGCCTTCCTTGTGTTGGGTGAGGTAGGTGATGTGGGTTCCATGTTTGTTGAGTGATCTGAGATGCATGTAGCTCTGTGGGTGAGCTCACTGGCTTAGCAACATCCTCCTTGGTCCCTTGTATGCTTGATAAACCCAACTGTAGGTTGGCTTAACATTGGGGAAGGAGCCTTGACTATGAGAGAGACTAGTTATCCCTCTTGAGTGAATACACAGCCCATCTCGGGGGTGGTCTCTCATCTGAAAGAATATAGGCTAGACAGAGACCTAAGGTTGGGTGGAAAGTTGCTCTCACTTATCTAGTTGCTTGGGAAGCTTCATTCCAAAGATAATTTATCCTTGTGATTTTTAAACGATGATACTTCATGTGTTATGTATGCTTGTTAAAATTAAGTTATTGAATGAATGAATGCATGAAATTGACCCATAGGAAGCTATGTGTAAGCCTGAGTATGAGGATGAGATTATGTTGAATGCTTCATCATTTGCATGAGTGTAATGTATGGCTAACCTTGCAGCTTATAGGTGTATTGACTAGTTCTAGTTTCATTATATGTGTTTATTTATGCATTCCATCCACCCTTAAGAAGGACTTCTGGATTGCATCTAGACTTGGGGAAGAGAAGTAGACAAATGCCCCCCCCTGTTGTGTTTAACGACCCTTTGTGGTCCAGGTGAAGGGAGAATTCATGGCATAGGACAAACATAATTACTTGTGGAAGGGTAAAGGCACATAGAGGAGGTTATGGACAGAGTTTCAGTTGGAAAAATGATAGGTTTAGAGTGCTCATATGTGGTGGGAAATCACACCATTGGATAGAGCTCTCCAAGAGATTTTTGATGATACCAGCCTTGTCCAATTTGGACCAAGGATGAAGGATATATCACCCTCAGAAGTTG
This sequence comes from Larix kaempferi, assembly GCA_027924585.1. Taxonomy (NCBI): domain Eukaryota; kingdom Viridiplantae; phylum Streptophyta; class Pinopsida; order Pinales; family Pinaceae; genus Larix; species Larix kaempferi. The sequence continues at coordinate 6,201,765 of BSBM01000500.1, read as the reverse complement.
GAAGGTGCAGAGTTCTGTGGTCCCAACCTTTCCGCATCCGCAATACGGATTGCGGAGGTCGGGGACAAAACTTTGGTTTGACGTGGTTAGCCTTCCGCCTTTCTGAATCCACAATGCGGATTGCGGATTGCGGAAGTCAGAAAGGAAAATTTATCGGATGGAACATGGAATTTCCAACTTTTCGGATCCACAAAGTGGAATGCAGATTGCGGATTTCGGGAGGTCAAATTCCCACGGGGTTGGCACATTTTATTTCCGCCATTTCGCATCCGCAATGTGGATTGTAGATTGTGGAAGAGGATTTTTCCCGGGACGACAAAATGAGTTTCTACTTTCCGACATCTGCAACACGAGTTGTGGATTGTGGAATTGCAGAGGAATAAAATCTATGGGAAGGAGAATGAAGGACCCCGATTTCTGAGTTCTGCATCTGGATTATGGAAGTGCAGAAGTTGGACGAGTAATTTTGAGTCCGAAAAATAATTTTCGGCTTCTGAATTCTGCATTGCGGTTTACGGAAGTCGTGAGCACAATTTCGTCAGAGTGGTGAATTTGGAAATCTGATTCCTGATTTCCGCAAGCGGATTGTGGATCCCGAAATGCAGATTGGGGATCTCAGAATGTGGATTGCGGATCGACGGCCATTGCAGCTGTGTGTAAAAATGGAAGAAATTGTTGAAACAAAAATGTATCAATGGGTCTCTCATGGCCTCTGAAGGCCACCAATGAGGCTGAGGAACGTGACAGAGTGGTCTCAGAGCTCAAGTTGCAACACTGGGGCTACTTGGGCTGAGCCGTGAATGAATTTACAAGCAAAGAAGTGCCTAGGGCATGGTTTTGTTAATTAATTTGTATTGTTTTTCTTGTCGAATGAATAAATGCCATATCTATATGGATGTTTTAGGTTTATATATATGCGTTCCGATGACTAATAAATTCCTCTATGATGCATAGCGATTGCAGCAGTGGTAGTTTGAATCGTACAACAGGGAAGCGTATAGAGAAGGCAGGAAAATGGTTACCATTAATGATTCCCAAGATCCTTTTTGAGCATGATGAAGACGTGCTGGGGGAGAATGTGAAAGAAGCGCATACTAAAACCAAATCTAATGGAAGAAGGAATCAAGTGGCGCCCCCAAACTTGGTCGAAACCATGGTGATATTCAACAAGTGATTGATGAAGGTGCGGGAAGAGAAACACTAGATCAATGCGGCCATCTTGCAGAGCCTCACCAATATGCACCAAAGGATAAATCTTGGTTCTAACCTGAGAAATGTGGGAAGAAAAGAAAGAGATGCAGGAAGCCACTCTAGAGGCCGCTCAAGGAAAAGGTATCCAAGCCCTAGAAGGAATTCCGTGAGAAGAAAGCATAGAACACTCTCTCCAAGGTCTATGTCTAGCAGGTCATGTGATTCTAGAGATTATCAAAGAAGCCCTGGGCATACTTCCAATAGGTTTGAAGGAAGAAAGAAGTACATAGGTATTCCACATGGTGAATTTATGAAGGCTAGGCATCCCACCTTTGATGGAGAAAGCAAGATAGGTCAAGAGGAAGAAGCATGGCTTCTTGGAATGAAAAAGTACTTCATAATTTATGATTATTCAGAAAATGAAAATTCTAGAGTTTCCATTTACAATCTAAGTGGCAGAGCTTCAATTTGGTGGGAGCATCTCATGTAGGTGAAGAGGATTAGTGAAAGAAGAATCAGTTGGGAGTGGTTTAAAAGATACTTCAAGGAGAAATACCTATGATCTAGGTATTGTGATAACAAGAGAAAAGAGTTCAATGAACTCAGATTGGGATAGAACACCATTGAAGAGCATGTTCACAAGTTTTTGGATTTGTTAAGGTATGTGGATTACATCAAGGATGAAAGAGTAAAGATACAATGTTTCCTTGGTAGTATACCTCAGAATTACAGAGATAGGATTGAGTTTGTCAATCCACCAAGCTTGGATGAAGCCATTAGGATGGTAGTACATTGCTATGAGCAAAGAAAAGGTAAAACAGAGGTTCAACCAGCATGGAAAGGAAATCCCAGAGGGAGGTTTTAACAAAAGAAAAATGGATTCAAACCACCATTCATAAATTGGCAAAAAATTTTCCACAGGGCCAACAAGCAAGAAGTGGATTTAAGCCAGCTGTGGCATCAGAAAGAGCACCAAAAGGGCCACTTCAATGTTGGGGATGTGGAGGAAACCATATTCTTAAAGAATGTCCACATCAAAGGGATAATCCAAGAAATTTGCACAACCTATAAGAATAAACTACAGTATAAGATATGGGAAGAGAAACACCTTGAATTTATGCAGCATTGGATGATCACCACGCAGACCATCAATCAACAGTGGTAGAAGTTGAAGGTAATAATGCTAAGCAATCTATTTCTGCTTTGATTGATCCAGGATCTACTCATATTTATGTGTCTCCTAAGGTGGTTTAAGGTTGTTCTCTTAGTAAAACAAAGCATATTAATTCTTGGCTAGTTCAATTAGTCACAGGAACCAAGAGAAAGGTGAGTGGAGTAGTGAAGGAGTGCCTTATAGAATTGAATGGACTCATCACACATTAAAATTTAAATGTCTTGCCATTAGGATCTTATGATGCACTAATAGGTATGGATTGGTTGGAAATACATAGAGCCAAGTTGGATTGCTATGAGAAATCACTTGAATGCATTGATGAGGAAGGAAGACCAAGGTTGGTAAGAGGAATTCCCAAGCAAGTTTTAGTAAGCCATATTTCAGCCTTACAGCTACAATTTTTTTATAAAAAGGGTTTCCAATTATATGCAGTGCATGTTGGAATATTTAAAACCCACATCTATGTCATTTAATACCTTAGTATCATTAATTAATCATTTCATGATTAATTCCTATGTATTATAATTAGACTAGGTAGTTGGCTAAAACACCATTGTGTGGACCACAAGTCATCATTGTGTGGTCCACAAGATTCATAAACTCACTAGAGCGCATTCATGGTGATCCTGGTTGAGATTCTGGCTATTATTAGACAGTTCTGGATTATAAAGGCGCACTAGCTGCTTTTTACTGTTTGTTACCACTTTTTGGTGAAAGGTAAAAGCTAGTTGACTGGTGGAAATTGTTTTTTGGCCAACTCATCCTCCATGATGTTTCTTCCTTCCAAATTATGGATTTGGAATGATTTTCCATCACACATCACTATCTAATCACTAAATCATAAATTCATGAGGCTTTGGAGTGACTTGGAGAACACACTTGCCACCTAAGGGGGTTTTGCATTGATTTAGTAAGTCTACTTTTGTGAGGATTCGAATGGAATCCTTATGCATTCGAATATCTGATATAATTATATATATTGACAACTTATTAATTTCCCAATTTTTGCTGATGTAATATTATTCATTGGAGTAATTCTGTTTGCATCATATGTGACTGTTTTTTAGTGTTCTTGACTAGTTGTGTGAGAATTACTTGTGAGAGCTGCAATTTATTGATCAAATCTTGTGTGAACTAAATTTCACATGGTATAAAGCTATTATTTTCTCCATTTATTGTCTTTCAAGATCCAACCAGTCTCAAGGAGGGTGCATTTAGTCATCTACAGGGCGCATTCAATCACCCCGAGAGCGCAACAAATCATCTTTGGGTGCACCCAAACCACTCCAAAAGATATGTCATATCTGCCATGGATCAGTCACATCAGATCATCCTCACTCCATTCAATTATTTTGACTGGAAAGCATTGATGGAGATCATGTTGAGGAGAAAAGGCCTCTACAGGGTGACTATGGCAACTGAACCTGAGCCAATCTCAACAATTGAGAAATCAAAGTGGCATAATCAAAGAGATGAAGCCTATGGTTTACTATGTCTCATTACATAGAGGGATATTCTATTCCATCTTGATGGTCTTACCTCTCCCAATGAAGTTTGGCTAAAGCTTCAAGAATTGTTTGGCAAGACTGATGAATTAAGAAGCCACCAACTGGATAATGAACTAGTTTCATTCAGTCCATGAAATTTCGATAACCTCCAGGATTTATTCTCAAAATTCAAGTCACTTTTCTACAGTTGAAGCAATGTGGAATTGATAAAAAGGATGATCAACTAATCTTGGCCATTATCTCCAAGCTTGGCCCTGATTACTCAGTCTTTGTTTCGACCTTCCACTCCACAAGGAAGGCAGTTCGAAATTGGAAGAGCCCCACACTCTCAGAATTCATGGAGTCTCTTACACAAGAACAAGACAAATTGGTCTTGATGGGAGCCATCAAAA
>BSBM01000500.1:4990000-4992500 GCA_027924585.1 Larix kaempferi | reverse complement strand
ATGGTGACAAAGATGATGATGATGAAGATGATGAAGATGATGATGATGAAGATGATGATGACAAAGATGATGATGATGATGAAGATGATGATGATGATGATGATGATGATGATGATGGTGGTGGTCGTGGGGATGACGACCAAAACGATGATGATGATGAAGATGGTGATGACGATGATCATGATGATGATGATGATTATGAAGATGATGATGATGATGATGATGATGATGATGATGATGATTATAACCACATGATGGGCCTTGGTTGAGAAAACCTTCTTAGTATTTGATGGCTAGAATACTTCTTCCGTGGAAAACCATTTCCAATGCCCTAAGACATATAGATACTAAGTTCAAAACCATATAATGGCACTTCCATCCTCAATCACAATACAATGATACCTCAAGAGGACATGTCTAGTTGGTGGAGGTAACCTTCTTAGCCCTAGATGGATATAAGATTCCTTTAAGTCTCGAGTCTTAGGTATCCTCCCTTGACCATGTCCAATTCCCTAAGTCCCTAAGACTTGGATACGTCTAGTGCAATGGATACCCTTGTGGAATAGAGGGGGGGGATTAGGTGGATAAGAAGGGAAGAGGGGTGGGTTATAGATAGTTGGGGGGGGGGGGGGCGGCACTCGTTAGGGATAGATAGATAAAAAATAAACATGTAAAAAAACAATGAGTGCACGCACAGAAGCGCGCACGCGTGTTTGAATTCAAATTGTTTTTGGGATCCTTGCAGGCTTGTAATTAGCTTCGGACTGCACCTTTAGGCTCGGTCTCATTTATCTATGATTTATGGTAGAACACATCAAATGCTGCAACTTCTTTTTTTTTCACAGCTAGTTCTGCATAAGCTCCATGAGTGCACTGCAAATGAAATTGCACACACTTGTCAAGCTCTGTGTACAGATTCCAAATATATAACTTTTTAATAGATCTGTTGTTGTTCTCTATTTTTAATTCATTTTAAATTGCACTCATGTCAAATTCATAAAAAACATAGGCCATTTATTTGGCCTATAACTTTTGATTGTCTTACCTATTTCGAAAACGGAAAAGAACCTATGTAAGAGTACGAAAATACCTACAACCTAAAAAAAAATGCATTTTGATTATTTTTAGACCATGATATGGTGGATTAAAACTTGACAATGTCGTTTTAGGGCTTCACTGACTTCGGTAATTTAAAAAAAATATAAAATTGACTTTTAAAATTTTGGAAAAATAGCCCGACACAAGATTTTTCTGTTGCCCACACCTCTACATATTGTTTTTCTCGTAAATTGAAAATTTACATAGAAAACAGGCGGGTCAAAAAAAACATGTGCATTATGTTTTAGAAAAAAAAAAACATACCAATCTTCGAATAAAGACATTTTGGGGTGGTTATACCACTTTTCCATAAATAAACATTATATATTCCGGAAGGTCATCCATTTTTCTACGTTTTATCTTTTTACACCTAAAAGGGTATCCATTGCACTAGATGTATCCAAGTCTTGGGGACTTAGGGAATTGGACATGGTCAAGGGAGGATACCTAAGACTCGAGCCTTAAAGGAATCTTATATCCATCTAGGGCTAAGAAGGTTACCTCCACCAACTAGACATGGCCTCTTGAGGTATCATTGTGTTGTGATTGAGGATGGAAGTGCCATTATATGGTTTTGAACTTAGTATCTATATGTCTTAGGGCATTGGAAATGGTTTTCCAGGGAAGAAGTATTCTAGTCATCAAATACTAAGAAGGTTTTCTCAACCAAGGCCCATCATGTGGTTATCATCATCATCATCATCATCATCATCATCATCATCATCATAATCATCATCATCATCATGATCATCGTCATCACCATCTTCATCATCATCACCATCATCATCGTTTTGGTCGTCATCCCCACCACCACCACCACCATCATCATCATCATCATCATCATCATCATCATCATCATCATCATCATCATCATCTTCATCATAATCATCTTCGTCATCATCATCTTCATCATCATCATCTTTGTCATAACCATCTTCATCATCATCATCTTCATCATAATCATCTTCGTCATCATCATCTTCATCATCATCATCTTTGTCATAACCATCTTCATCATCATCATCTTCATCATCTTCATCATCATCGTTGTCGTCATCATCACCATCATCTTCATGGTCTTCAACATCATCATCTTTATCTCCATCATCATAATCTTTATCTCCATCATCATCATCATCAACATCATCATCATCCTCATCATCATCATCGTCCTCATCTTCATCATCGTCATCATCTTCCTCCTCCTCCTCCTCCTCATCATCATCATCTTCATTATCATCATCATCATCGCCATCGTCGTCGTCGTCTTCATCATCACCATCAACATCATCGTCATCATCATCGTCATCACCCTCTTCCTCATCATCATCATCCTCATCATCATCATCTTCATCATCATCTTCATCATCATCGTCATCTTCATCGCCATCACCATCTTCAT